>QLOH01000475.1:0-600000 GCA_026901365.1 Sesbania bispinosa | reverse complement strand
TATTTTTAAAAAGTTAATAAAAATAGAATTTATATAAAAATTATATAAATGTCTTTTTATATCATTTTACATTTATCAACTACATAAACAACTATTCCTTTTAAAAAAACTACATAAACAACTAAATTTATGACTTCTAATTTAATAACTCAGCTTATAAACTTTCAGTTTTTCACCTAACAGCTTATCAATTACTGTAAAAGTAGAGAATAGGATTACTGAATTGCTTGAGGAGAAATACCTCAGCAGCTGCATATTTATATACATGATTTACACTCACTAATAAAGGAAACATAGGAAATATAATCTGTACAAAATAAGGAAACATAGACCTATACAAAAATAAGGAAATACAACTATACAAATCAACACTTAATGTAGTTTCCTAGTTTCCTTAAATACATTTATTCTATTCTAATTTCCCTAAATAGGAGATATTCTCTAGCACTCCCCCTCAAGTTAGAGCATACAAATCATATGCACCAAGCTTGCCACAAAGAAATTGAATTCGAGGACCTCGAAGGGACTTTGTCAAAATGTCTGCTAGTTGGTCATTAGAGTTAACAAACTCAATGACAACTTCCTTGGAAAGAACCTTTTCCCTGATAAAGTGACAATCAATCTCTATATGCTTTGTTCTTTTATGAAAGATTGGGTTGGATGCAATGTGGAGTGCAGCTTGGTTATCACAATATAACTTCATCTCGCTAACGTTACCAAACTTCAACTCCCTAAGCAACTGTTTTACCCAGATGAGTTCACAAGTAACCAATACCATAGCACGATATTCAGCCTCAACACTTGATCAAGCAACAACTTGTTGTTTCTTACTCTTCCAAGATATGAGATTTCCACCTACAAAGACACAATAACCTGAAGTGGAGCGTCTATCAATGGGAGAACCAACCCGGTCTGCATCTGAATATCCGACAACATGAGTGTTTCCTTTGTCTTCATAAACCAAACCTTGACCAGGAGCATTTTTAATGTATCTCAGAATTCGAGTCACTGCATTCCAGTGATCAACACAAGGGGATTGCATGAACTGACTTACTACACTGACTGCAAAAGAGATATCTGGTCTGGTTATAGTAAGATAGTTTAGTTTCCCAATTACCTTTCTATACCTGCCAGGATCTGGATAGAGCTCCTCCTGATCTGGCAACAACTTGCTATTTGGATCCATAGGAGTGTCAACAGGCTTACAAATTATCATTCCTATTTCCTCCAATATATCTAAAGCATACTTCCTTTGTGAAACTGTAATACCACTTCTAGATTGAGCAACCTCCAAACCAAGAAAGTAATTTAATTTACCCAAATCTTTGGTTTGAAAATGATCAAACAAATGTTTCTTTAACCGAGATATTCCCTCATGATCATCACCTGTAATGACTATATCATCCACATAAACCACGAGATAAATACACCTACCAACTGAATTATGTTGATAAAACACTGAATGATCAACTTCACTGCGAGTCATACCAAACCTTTGTACCACTGTGCTAAACTTCTCGAACCAAGCTCAGGGAGACTGTTTTAGACCATAAAGAGATCTCTTCAACTTACACACCAAGCCAGACTCCCCCTGAGCAACAAACCCAGGTGGTTGCTCCATATAGATTTCTTCTGCAAGGTCTCCATGAAGGAATGCATTCTTGATGTCAAGTTGAAATAACGGCCAATGGCGAATGGCTGTCATGGCAAGAAGAAGGCGAACAGAAGCCATCTTAGCGACAGGAGAGAATGTGTCGCTATAATCAAGGCCATATGTTTGAGTGTATCCCTTAGCAACCAAGCGAGCTTTAAGACAATCAATACAACCATTTGAATCAACTTTCACAACATATACCCATTTGCATCCTACAACTTTCTTCCCCGGAGGAAGGTGAACGAGATCCCATGTGCCACTATGCTCAAAAGCAGTCATTTCATCAATCATAGCTTGTCTCCATTCCGAATGAGAAAGTGCCTCACTGTCACTTTTAGGAATAGAAACAGAGGACAAAGAAGATACAAAGGCATAATATGATGGTGATAAACGATGAAAACTGAGAAAGTTGTAGATGGGATGAGGATTTCGAGTGGATCGAGTACCTTTCCGGAGAGCAATGGGAGGACTTTGGCAGGGTCGTGATAGGAGAAGTCGTTGGAGTTGGACATGAATCACTAGGATCTTCTATTGTGTTTTCTGTGGGTGGAAGAACTTGTTGTGTTCTTCGTTGATATGTGATGATAGGGTGCTGCGAAGTACCAGACTGAGTCTCTCCGGGCTGGATAGAACCAGGTGACGAAACCTGCAAAGGAGACAGAGGTGGACCAAAATAGGGAGTTGGTAATACATCAGAGATTGTATTAGACTCAACGGAAGAGGTGAAGTATGATATTTCTTCAAAGAACGTGACATCTGCAGAAATATACCAACGATGTGAGGAAGGACAATAACACCGATACCCTTTTTGTAGCCTGGAATAGCCGACAAAGACACATTTGATAGCACGAGGAGATAATTTGTCTGTACCTGGAGAGAGGATATGAACAAAACAAGTACAACCAAACACACGAGGAGGGACAACATATAGAGACTTTGTGGGAAATAATAATTTGTGAGGTACCTGGTTGTTAATAACAGAAGAAGGCATACGATTGATGAGATAACAAGCTGTTAAAACAGCATCCCCCCAAAAATGTAGAGGCATATTTGTATGTAATAACAAAGTTCTGGCAGTCTCAATAAGATGACGATTTTTTCTTTCAGCCACACCATTTTGTTGAGGGGTGTGGGGACATGTAGACTGATGTAGAATGCCATGAGATGACATAAACGATGAAAACTCGTGAGAGAAATATTCTTTGGCATTGTCACTCCTTAAAATCTTAATTGATTTGCCAAATTGATTTTGTATCTCAATATAGAATGACTTGAATATAGAAAATAACTCAGACCGTTCTTTCATTAGAAACAACCAAGTAAACCTAGAAAAGTCATCTATAAAGGTGACAAAATACCTAAATCCTAATGAATTAGAGACGCGACTAGGACCCCATATATCAGAATGAATAACAGCAAAAGGTTCTATTTGATTTTGAACCTGAGTAGGAAAGGAAGAACGAACATGCTTCCCAAGTTGACATGACTCACAATCTAGGGACTTCAATTTTACAAGACATGGAACCATAAGTTGAAGTTTCTGTAGACTGGGATGACCAAGACGTTGATGAAGATGGGGAGACTCAGTAGCAGCACATACTGTTGGAGACGTGGTCTTCAAATAGTAGAGTCCCTGTGATTCATGTCCTATGCCAATCGTCTTCCCCGTACCGCGATCCTGAATAATGAAAGAGTCAGAATCAAAGGTGACTGAGCAATTAAGTGAATGAGTGAGCTGACTCAAGGAAATAAAATTAAAGGGACACCCAGGCATAAATAGTACAGATTTTAATGAGAGAGATTGAGTGGGAGAAACATGACCAATGCCTTGGACAGGTACTTTAGTACTATTAGCAAGAGTAATAGAGCGAGAAATCTCAAGTAAAGGAGAAGAAAACAATGATCGATTACCAGACACATGGTCAGAAGCACCAGAATCAATAATCCAAGATGTCGGATTATGACCGGTATGAGATAGACAAACTGTAGGATTACCGGTATGAGCAATTGTAGTTGTGGCTGACTGATCCTGTTTGGCTGCCTTCCACTGCATGTACTCTTGGATTTCATCTTCAGAAAAAGACATAGGTTGCTTTCCTGTCATAACTTCATGCCGCCTACTATCCTCTTGTATAGGCATAGACTGAGTAAGGTTGACCGTTTTCTCAGGAAAACCATGAATAGAATAACATGTCTCCTGAGTGTGACCTGGTCTCTTGCAATAAGTGCAATAGGGACGATTCCCCCCTCGGCCTCCACGACCTCCTCGACTACCTCTTCCTCCACGGTTTGCACGTCCTCCACGAAAACCTGAAGTGGTCATCATTGCAGATCCATCAGTTGTGTTAAGATGAGAATCAGAGGTTTTGGGTGGAGGGACTCTCAACAGGCGAGTGATAAGATTTTCCATGGTAGGAACGTCTTGTGCGGTCAAAATTTGATCACGAAGAAGGTCAAAGTCGGGATGCATGGCTCGTAAGGCCATTACCACATACAAATTTTCTAATTTGTTCTGGAGGCCCTGAAGAGTGTCTGCTTGCAAGAACATCTTCAATTCTTCTACGGCTGCCTGTAATTGTGGAACAAATGTTGACATATCATGATCTGTTTGCTTGAGGGATGCCAATTTTTTAGCAGAGTCATACAGACGCTAAATATCATTGGCAAACAGATTCCGAGCCTTGCTCCAAAAGGTGAAACATGTTTTAAAGGCCCTGAGATTTATCAAAGTAGTGGATTCCACAGATTGCCATAACAAGGCACACAGTTGATAATCTAACTTTTCCCATTGACTCTGATTTTCCAAAGGAATTTCAGACACTGACATCTCTAGGTGATCAACAAGACCCTGACTTAGAAACCAAAGTTCAACGGAAGCTGACCAAGCTAGGTAATTCTTTCCATTTAGCTTTTCAGAGGTGATTGTAGGAGTACCTGAGAAGCTATAGGAGATGGAAGAATTTTGAGGTGTTGGTTGAACCTGACGTGGATCGACATGCTGAACAGGATCGTCATGCTCGGAATCGGACGTGGATGACGCCATGATGACAACTGCGAAGAAGACCGACGGACTAAGATCTAGCTTTTGGGGTATTTGACCCCCAAAACGGACAGAGGAGGCCCGGACGAAGCTGACGGGACTGGCGGCGGAGCAAACGGAGGCCTGGAAGGCGGCGCATGGCTTACACGCGCCGACAAGGGCAGTGAACGGTGACGCCGCGTGCGGATGCAGACGGCGGCTCTGTTTTCGGGGATCAATAGATCGGCTCCTTCTGTGTCTGTTGCTGACGTTTCGGTTGTCGGACGGTGACTTCACGGTGGCCGAACGGGGACTGCAAGTGGCCGGATGTTTCTGGACAGTGCTGGACAGTGGACTGTTAGAGAGGGACAGGGACAACGGACAGCGGACTAGGATTCTGACTTTTATCAGGCCCACAGGAAGTGAGCTCTTGATACCATGTAAAAGTAGAGAATAGGATTACTGAATTGCTTGAGGAGAAATACCTCAGCAGCTGCATATTTATATACATGATTTACACTCACTAATAAAGGAAACATAGGAAATATAATCTGTACAAAATAAGGAAATATAGACCTATACAAAATAAGGAAATACAGCTATACAAATCAACACTTAATACAAATCAACACTTAATGTAGTTTCCTTAAATACATTTATTCTATTCTAATTTCCCTAAATAGGAGATATTCTCTAACAATTACTAACTAATTTATGAGCTCATATTATCAAATATAATCTAAAGCCACCTAAGGAAATTCATTGACGGCAGTGCTTTTACCTCAACACCAAAATTAAAATATTCCTGCTACTTGTGAACCAAATTGCAGGAAATATCAGGAAAACTTTCAAGGAAATAAAATTTAAACATAACTTTACCTGAGAAATTTGAATTCATTGATCTGGTTTCAAAATTGTACAGGACTATGAGCTATACACTATTTACATATTCCGTGTCAAAGAATTAACGACATTATATACATAAAATCATGCAATAAAGGTAAAGTCCTGTACAAAGCCATGGTAGGCTATATACACAATATGGTATTTGTCAAAGGTTGTCTCTGGTCCACATTAATAGTAAGTCAACATTCATGTCAGCAACAAATTGCTTCACCAATTCCAAAAGTGGTGATGCAAAGACAACTATATACAACCGGTTATTTACTTTGTCGTAAGAGCATGGGATTCCTTTGTAGAGGACTCTGATGATGATTTTTTACGAAACTGCAAGTTGCGAATGTACTGTAAGATTCTCTTCTTATTAGCATCATGAAGTGAAAATGGTGGGTTCAGTGGAAGGTTCTCTGCTTCTTCGACAATAAATGAAAGTAGAAGTATTGCTTTTGAGTAGGATGCAGCAGCTCTATCTCCGTTCTTCATATACTCATCTACCTAAAAAATGGGGGAAAAAAAAAAAACTATATATGTCTATGCCTGAGGAAGATTAGGTTAAAAAAACATTGACAAGTGAGCAATGTTGGTTTACTTACAGCACCACTTGTCCCGATTAAGAGTGCTTGTCGGAATATAATCTCCATTGCATCTGGCATCTCAGCTGCCCCTGTAATAGGGTTTTGAATTATAATTATGATTTATGATATGATTATAAAATGCTACCAACCCTTGTTTATACCAATTCTCCTAATCCTAATCAAATCGTGATCATTACTAGACTCCTAATCCTGATTAAATAAGGAAACAAATGATAAAATATAAAGAATGTGGGAATCAATCCTAAAAGATCATAGCCTGTTTGTTTTACCTTTGTTACAGTGTAAAATCATGGTTTCACAGAATTGATTTTAAATCACTTCCGTCCAACATGTTTCGTAAAGCGTGCATCACTCATCTCAACCATTAATTTCTAAAATCAATTCTAATTCTACTCAACTGTAAACCAAACGGACACTAAGATACTCTATGATCAAGATGTCATAAGATATTCTAACAAAAGGATTAAGTTCAGAAACAGAAAGAAGTCCTACCATCCATGTTTTGAATATGACGTGTTAATTTCTCAGCACGATCAACTGCAACAATAAACCCATGTTTGGCCCACAAGGAGACAGATGGAGGATCACTAAAGTTTATTTTCTGTTCCATTGTCTGTGATATGCTCCCATCTCCACAGGCAAATATGAATTCATTAGCTGAACTGCTTCCAGGCAGCTCACCCTCAGCCATGGAGGCTATCCAAGAGCTACAAATTTCTAGAGCTTTTTTCCATATAGCTAAAATCACCAACTCAACTGCAAGCGACTCTAGATACAGTCCTGTATTATACTGCAGGAAATAACCATTTAAATTAATGACCAAGACATGCAGAGATAGGAATAGAAAATATAGATACAATTAAGCATTCAGCCAGGAGTAGATTACTGAGTAGTGCACAACCACTATACTTTAGCAAGCCATGGCAAACAGAATAATCCATTAGGGAAATTACAAAGTAATTAGTTGCAAGAATTCATGCAAACCCAGCTGGCTTATCATTCTGACATGCAATACTACATACAACATGACATCCACATGACAAAGAGAAAAGAACAGAAGAAACAAAATCAAAAGAACATTAAATTCTACACTGCAGTTAGAAGGGACCCATGATGATGATATTTCTTTCATGTCAAATTTTACAACAAATCAATAAAAATCTTAATGCAATGGCCTATGATTTGCTGAACAACACAAACTTACCTTTTCTTGCGAAATTTCTCCAAGGATCTGCACATACTGATGCAACAACCCTAACCTGTTTGAAGGGTGCTGAGACGAAATTCCCTGCTCTTTCCTTGAGGCAGCAAACTCACAGAATCCCACTGATGCCTCAAGTTCATTTCTTTTAAAACCTTCTAACCCATCAGTGGAGGAAGAGGACAGATCATTTGTTTGCTTTGCAACTCCAGTCTCCAGGTTAGTCCTCTTTGAAGGACAGATAGAAACCCTGCTTGAACATTTATCTTGCACAGATGCCTCAAAGTAGTCAGAGAAAGCTTCCAGTGATGCAAAATGAGAATTGATGAGGACATAATCTTTCTCAATGGACTCCATTAAATGGGATACTGAACAGAAAAATGAGGATTAGAATTTCGAAGGAAAAATGACTAGTGGGAAACGATGGAAAATGAGTAAAGTATTTAGAGGCTAGAGAGTATTAGACCTTGAGGTTGGTTTGGCAAATGAGTACCAGCATCAACAGACTTCCCCAGCTTACCACTTGCAATAGTTGGAGTTGACCCTCTAACACTCTTAGTGCCAGCTGTAAACTTGCCATCCTTTCTTTGCAAAAGCATGGTCTCATTGACAGCTGAACTGCCTACCACTGGATCATCAACAAATGACTCAACATGATACTCAGAGTGTGATTGAGACATCTTCTCAGAGGCAGAGCCAACTAATTGATGAACCATTGATGTTTCTGATTGATGTAACTGAAACTGCTCAATATTCATGATGGACCTATAAGTTATGAATTATAAGATATTACTGCAATTAGCTACACCATAGAAAGAAAATGTAACAGGGATACAAGAACTGAATAAAAAAAACTTCAAAGAAAATTATGACCTGGGTTCCTGTAGGAAATTGTGATTGAAGAACGCTTTGAATGTTAATCTCTCATCTGCATACAGAAATTCTCTACATGAGCTCTAAGTCTGACTGTCATTTAAAATATATGTATAATAATATTTCAACCTCAGACCCATCACCTTTACACATTCACAAAGCAAAGCAGTGTAATAAACAAGCACAAATGTACATAACATATAGTTGCAACAAATACCTGGGTTTCGACGTAATAGGCTTCTGCAAAGATCCAAGCAATCAGAATGTAGCTCTTTTAAAGCCTCTGGTGGAAAGTGCAGTTCAGTAGATGCCAAAATATTTTGAAAAAGCTGCAAAAATAAAGATATTGAGCAAAAAGAAAGATATTTACAATAACAGAGATGCATAACTATTTACCCAAAAATAAAACAAAAACAAAAATACATCACTATAATTTAAAAAAATGGATAAAATAAAAGTAATATCATGGCTTAGCCTCTTCACAACCTGCAATTGACTATTTCCATCAAATGGTGGCCTCCCAATCACCAACTGATACAATATTGCCCCAACACTCCATAAATCAGCCTGCACCCATAAAATTTCCTTAATTTTTGTACAAAAGAAAACAGGAACAACAGATATCAGTAATTACAGTTTGATTCCAGTTTTATCTTTTGTCACCTTGGCATCATACTTTTGACTTTCAATTATCTCTGGAGCCATGTAATAAGGTGAACCACATAGTGTATCTGCCAACTGCTGGGGTGTAAGAGACCTAGTACAACAATATATCAGGAAACTACAAATTCAAGAAATACAAAAACTTTTGTTTCCCTAATATCTTATTGGCAATTCAACCAAATTGTAGATAAAATTAACCAAACATGAGAAGACCGTTTGATAATTTTTCTTATGAAACTAAAAGGGAGATATTATATAGAGCTATTAAAGTAAGCATCAACAAGCAGGGACTTCACTATACAAGATGGCCTAGAGTCAAGTAAACCAATTTATTAATGACTCCTGAATCCTGATATCAATTGTATTACACACACAATAAAAAGAAAAGAAATAACATTACCAAAAAAAATGATAAAAAATCAAGTAATAGATCACCTAGCTTATAGCAGCAATAAATGGAAAATAAAAAACAAAACAGCATGTGTTAGTATTGTTTAACCTCTTTTAGAAACCATCCTACCTTGCAAAACCAAAATCCCCTATTTTCATAATTGGCATAGCTGCAGTAGTTGCCAACAGTAAGTTCTGCATGTTTAGAAAAAACACAATCAAGACATGAATTGCTTACTATATGTGCAGAGCTTATAGGATAAAGCGAAGTTTTGCAACTGGCTAATGCAATCATTAACAGGACAAGCAATTAAGATATAGCCAGACAAACATATGAGTAAGTACCAAGAAAAGTTTATAATTTTACAAGATACACTCAGATACCTGTGGTTTTAAATCTCTATGTATGAGGTTCTTTTCTTGAAGCACCTGCAACCCAGCAGCTACAAGAAGAACACCCAGATTAAAATCGCTGGAAAATTTTCCACTGTCCACCAATTAGCACAATCAATGCAGACTAAGAGAATATCAAGTTTGATCGTGCAGAACTGCCTAAAAATTTATCAAATACAAATGAATTGATAAATCCTAATTTAGTAGCAAGGTATATCATCACTGAAACCATATTTACTTTTATTCATCACCTCCAAAAAGAATAATCTACTACTAAATTTTTTTGTTATTATAGAATCAGGTCAGGTTTATGACAGATCCTATACCTAGCAATATAGTATAGACTATGAATATCAAATAATTATAAATATATATTATAAAATTATTCCTCAAATGTTATGTAAAACGAGTAAATAATCAATTTGGTCTTTGAAAGATACAAAGTTAGTCATATTAGTCCTTAATATACGTTTCCATCAATCATATTAGTCCCTAAGTTAATGGGAGCAAAGACTAATTTGATTTTGAGCAATCATGTGGTATTTTTTTCTTTTAATCTTTCAGAAATTAATATGACAGATGTCATATTTTTTGGAGGCATTAAATTGAAGACACTTATTCTATCAAGGGTCTTGCTAAACCCTAAACCCTAAATCGTGGTTTTTTATTGGAAATCATGACATTGATTGCGTTTATAGTATTAAATGTTGCACAATCCAATAAAAACTTTCTAATTTTGGAAATTTAACAAGTGCCGCCTTAGGGCACTCGCTAGCATTTTCCTCCTATCAATCCAGATATCTTCACACTCAAATTTTTACACTCAAAATCTCACAACTCTTTCAATCCGTCTCTCTCTTTTCAATCACATCTCCCTTTTTATCTCCCTCCCCCTTCCCTCCCTCAGTGTATACATCCCTTAAGAGTGTGAAGTTATTTTTGTTATTTTATAAAAAATAACAGCACCAGTAAAAAGCAAAGGGCAAAAGGTGGGATAAGTTCAATTCAACTGTACTCACCCAATTGCCTCATGAAATGGCGAGCAATGGGTTCTGAAACTCTGCCATGGAGATTGATGTAACCAGCGAGGTCCCCACCACCACAATACTCCAAAACAAGGTAAATCCTGTCATTGGTCTTAACCACAAGAAAAAAAAAAGAAAATTCAAACATCACGACACATATCCGAACCAATTGAAACTAACAAACAACGTTAGAGGGTTAGTTACCATACCTGGATTGCTTCGAAGAGACGAACGATGTTAGGGTGATCGATGGTGCTGAGGATAGAAATCTCTTTGATCAGATTCTCTCTCACTTTGGGACTCAACTGCGTCTTGTCAATCTCTTTCACCGCAAATTCCAAACCTGAGTGTCGATGCCGCGAACGCCACACCACCGCGAATGAACCCGACCCGATTCGAGGACCCAGTATGTAATCCCCGACCAACCGGGTCATAGTGGGGGCTCCTAAATCCATCACCCCAGAAACTGCAACACCTACAGAGCCATGGTGAGGAGGAAGAATAATAACATTGATGGGGTCGACGGAATCGTTGTAAAGATAGAAATTTTGGATTGTTGGGTGTGGGGAAGTGACGCCGAATGTGAGATTGAGTTGCTGAGTGAGTGGAGTGGACGAACATAAACTTTTCCCTCTTCCTTTGTTATCTCTCTCACTCACCTATCGTTGAGTCTTTCTTGCTTTTTTCTCTCTTTTCCAAACTGTTTAAAGTTTGTTTTTTTATTTAATTTGATTTGATTTCATGTTTGGAAATTGCCTTGCTTGCCACTCTCATCATTTTAATTTCTAGTTTGTGGATAAGACAAATGATGCTACCATTCCACAACAGAAAGTTGACCACCAAATTGGGTTGTTATTTTTCATACGGATGAAATTTGAATTTATGATGTTATATACATTATTAAATCATCATGTGTCATTATTTAACTCAATTCTAGTAATTTAAATGTTTGAATAGAGTTCATTATAATTTGATGACTTCAAAGGATTTTGAAATATCTTTGTATAAATAATTTTCTATTTTAAATAATGAAATTAAAAGGAGAAAATAAAGCTATTTATATGATTGCATTTCCTGTATTCAAGTATTTTAATGTGTTGATCCAAATAAAACGAATCCTAATACCTTATAGAATTGATTTATATTTAATCCTAAAAAAAGAATTTTGCTTTTCCTTCTATCAAAATGTATTTTGATAAATTGTTTTTTATTCATAACAAAATTCATCAATATTTGAAAATAATATTAAAAAAATAAATTTAAAATAATGAATTTTATTTGAATAGTGAGATAAAACTACTTTTGAATTATATATATAGTTATGTTTTATGGATTTAATTATCTGTAAATCAAATATTTATCTTTTTTCTACTATCAACTAGTACTAGTTATATATTAAATTTGAGTCTATATTTTTAAACGTAAAGCATTCCCATCTTCATATTAATAAAGCTCGCATAATTTTGTTCTATGCAAGTTCTCATGAATGGGGAGCCTACTGAATATTTCTCTTCTTCTAGGGGTATTAGGGAGGGGGACCCCTTATCTCTTTGTCCTTCGTATGGAGCGCCCGAGTCATCTAATTGAAGAAGCTAGACTGCATCATAGTTGGACTCCTATTGTTCTAAGTCACGGTGGTCCTCCTCTCACACATATGTTTTTTGCGGATGATCTATTGCTTTTTTGTAAAGCTAACATTTCTCGGCTTGATGTTATGATGAATTGCCTTAAATTGTTTTGTGAAGCCTCCGGTGAAAAAGTTAGTATTGTGAAGACTATACTTTTTCATTTCTATAAATGTCCATTCTTCGAGAGCTATGGATTTATGCAATTATTCTGGGTTTAGTCTCTTTTCGGATTTGGGCAAATACCTGGGCATTCCAATCCCACACTCGCGGCAGAGGAAAAGAACATATGATCATTTAATTGATCATGCCAAATGCAAGCTTAGTTCTTGGAAGGCTGATTCCTTGGCTTTTATTAGGCATATTACACTTGCTCAAACGGTTTTGGAGGCTCTTCCCACCTATACCATGCAGTCTACTTTGCTCCCCAAAGCTGTGTGCAATAAGATTGAGCGATGTTGTCGCGAGTTTGTCTGGGGCGATAGTGTTCATAAAAGATATTGGCATTTTGTCCCTTGGGATGAGTTCACTCTTCCTAAATCAATGGGTGGTTGGGGATTTAAGGATCTGCACCATTTTAATGAAGCAATGCTTATGAAATTATGTTGGGGGAATTATTCATAAACCGAATGATTTGTGGGTTAGAGTTTTACGTAGCAAATACAAGTGGGGAGATGCTTATCTTCCTGTTATCTCTATAAAATCAAACGTGTCAAATGTTTGGAAAAGCATCCTATCTACTTGGCATGAATTCTCTTGGGGGCTAAAGTGGATCATTGAGAATGGTAGAAGTGTTTCTTTCTGATTTGATATATGGCTACCTTCTAATGTCATTATTAGTGATGTAATTCTAGAAGATATTCATGATGGGTTAACACATTGTTCCATTCTTGACTTTATTACTGATGGTGGTGTGTGGGATATTGGTAGGGTTGATCACTTACTCCCTGATTCTATACGGTGTGAAATTAAAGGAACACTCCCACCTAATTCTATTCTTGGTGATGATAAAGTTGGTTGGAGATTAGCTAGTGATGGCCTTTTCTCAACCCGATCAGCCTATGAGATGATTGAAAAAATCAACACTATGGTCTCAGTTAGCAAAGTATGGAAAAAGCTTTGGAATCTTCAAGTTCCCCATCGTGTAAAAGCTTTATTTGGTTGGTCCTTAAAGGGGCTAAAGACAAATGTTAGAAAAGTGAGGTGCCATATGGGAGACTCTGATATTTGTCCCATGTGTCAAGCTTGTTGTGAGTCAAATTTACATATATTAAGGGATTGTAATTTCTCGAAAAAAAAAATCTGGGATCAGGTGCTTGGTCAATAGCATGCATCATGGCTTGTTGATGATATTTGGATTTGGATCGAGCAAATTTTGAGTACTAAAGCATCTCCAACTAGGTGGGATTGGTCAGCCTTATTTGCTATTACTTGTTGGTTTATTTGGAGATTCAAGAATGATTTTGTGTTTAATTATTCAACCCTTCAAATCTCTTGTATTGTTTCTAACATCCTTATTCTTTATCGGGATTCTTCAAATGCAGCCCCTTGGAAGGGTAGTCCTTTGTGCCAGAAGATGGAAGTGCATATGTGGGTTGGCAGCCACCTCCTGAAGGTTAGAGTAAATTCAATACAAACGGTTCAGTTAAACTTAATGGAACTCAAGCTGCATGTGGTGGTGTTTTTGAGAGATCATTTGGGGGAGTGGCTTATTGGTTTTAAGTAGAATCTGGGGTCCGACTCTTTTGTTTTAACTTCAGAGTTGAGGGGTATCCTTTCGGCCCTAAAAGTTGCTTGAAATTTGGTGTTTGTCGTCTTATCATTGAGAGTGATTCAACAGTGGCAATGAAGCTTATCCACGATGATGTTCATTCTTCATATCCCATATTTAGAGAGAAGCCAATTTTATGGCTGATATGATTGCTAATCTTGCTCGTTTGGAAAATTTTGGTGTACATGTAATGAATTTACCTCCTCAATGTGTCCATGTTAATTTATTTTATGATCTTGTTGGGTGTATTGTTCCTCGACTAGTTTGTCTATAATTTTTGGTGTTTCTTGCCTCCTTTAATCCAAAAAAAGATCTAACATAATTCACATGATTTTTTATTTTATTTTAAAAATTAAAAAAGTTTAAAAAGTTTCTTTTCAATGGAAGAGTTTGAATTATTTTTTATCTAATAATATCCATATTGTTTTATTGTTTTATATTAAGTTATAATCAAATAATTAATTAATAAATTATAAAACTTTCTTATTAATTATTACGATCTCGTTTGATTGGTGATAACTTTTTAACTTTTGGTTTTAAAAAAATTCAATGAAGTTGTTAAATTTGAAACTGAAAACCTTTTCTTGCGGGTTTTCAAAACCACAAAAAAGAGATTTCAGCTTTTAATCTTGAGTTGTAAAAATTCAATATAATTATTTTTAAAATAAAAAATTGAAAGCTCACAACTAATCCAAACGGAGCCTACATAAATAAATTTCTCCTTATCATTTGGATTCTTTTGTTTGAAATTTAAAATATATTTATTAAGAAACCAACTCTCCATAGTAATTTTGAGACCTCATATTGAATAGTGTTAGCATGTTTGGTTCCGCGTTTCTACAGTACGAAATTATGGCTTCGTGGAATTGATTTTAAATCACTTCCGTCTAACATGTTTCGTAAACGTGTATCACTCATATCAACCATTGATTTATAGAATCAATTCTACTCATTTGTAAACCAAACGGACATTGAAACATTCACTCACCTTATCCCCTTCTCTCAATGATTTTAAGTTTTCTCTCTCTTCTATCATTTGACGGTGAGTTATACACACTGCTTATGAGAGTGAGAACCTTTTTCCTAATCCTTAATATTTAATAATCTCTATCTTTCTCTTTGAAATTTTAAATGTTATTCCTAATTTTTGAAATTTATTAAAATTCAAAATCTTATCCTATCATTTTATATTCCAATCCTTATTTTTAATATAAATTGTTATTCTTATCATTATGATTTTAATTTATTTAGTTTTCTCTCTCTTCTATGATTGGATGATGGGCTCCACGCATTACTTGTGAGTAGGGGTGGTAATAGGTCAGACCTCTCGTTAAGGGCCTATAACTCGGCCTACAGCAGGACAAGCTAGACCATGTCTGGCCAATTTATTAATCAGGCCGAGGCTTTTTCAAAACTCTTTATAGCAAAACAGGGTAGACTTCAGACCATCGAAAAAACCTTTTGAGTCTATCAGGCAAACCTATTTAACTAGATATAAATAAAATACTAATATATTTTTTATATCGTTATTATTATAAATTTTTTATTATTATATTGCCTTATAATTATATACTTAGGGTTAGTTTGAATACACTTCTTCAAAAGAACTTCTAGTAGATAAAAATAGAATGAATCAAAGAGGTGAAATGAATTTAACCTTGAAATTAATTACTCATGGAGAAGTTAAATGGGAGAGCTTTTGGAGTAGGTGGGCTACAAAGACTAATTTTCAACTTATGGAGAAGTTAAATTCATCTGAACTCTTTGATTCATTCTATTTTTTTCACCTAGAAGTACTTCTGCAGAAGTTTCATCCAAACTAGCCCTTATTAACTTGTGAAATATATGTTGTCTTACATAAAAAACTTGGGCCTATAAGTCTATTTAAACACATACTTATGATATATTCAAGTAGGATCTGAATCCTCTCCAGTTGAGAAAAAACTGGAGAGCATCTCAGCCCTTCAATTTTTTTTTAAATACATCAATTAAAAAATTAAAAGGTTAATACATTAATTTGTGGCCATTGGATCCGAACTGCAGAATCTACAGTTTGCAGAGGATCCCGACTCATTCAAGTACGTTACTAATAAAGCAGGTTTTCAGGACATGTCAGGCTTTAAATATGTCAGACTCAAACCATAAAATAAAGCCTATATCAGGTAAACAGGTCAGGTTCAAGCCATAGATTCAAGGTGCAGACCACGCTCAGACCTTAGAAAGCCGGCTCGACCTATTTTCATCCCTACTTGTGAGAGTGAGAATATTTCTCCTAATCCTTAATATTAATCATCTCTCTCTTCCTCTTTGAAATTTTAAGTGTTAATCTTAAATTTTAAAATTTATTAAGATTCAAAATCTTATCCTATTATAATAAAAAAAATCTTATCATGTCATTTTATATTTCAAGCCTTATTTTTAATACAAATAACTATTCTTATAATTATGATTCTAATTTATTTAATTATATATTATTATCAAATAATTATTTAAATTAAATTTCAATAGTAAAATATAACCTACTATTATAATATAAGACTAAATAGTTATCCACAATTATTTACTTTTAATTTATTATAAATTAAATCTTTATATATATAAATAGAGATGAGTCTGAAATTTATTTTGCCGCAAAAAAAGAGGGCAATTTGGCAAAAAAAAAAGCAAAATTCGTTTTCAAATTTCAAAATCTGATTTAATGTGAATATAAATACATAGGTTTCTAAATTGGTTTGATTTGAATATAGATGAGTATTCTAAGTTTGATTCTAAATATGATTTGATTCTAAATTTGTATTATAATAAAATATAATCAATGATTTGATCTGAAAATTTATAGATCTGCTTTTCATTTGTTTGTATAAATCCGTTCTCATTCTAAATTTGATTTTATTTGAATATAGATTGGTGGTTTCAATCATATTCTAAATGTTACAAACATGTTGTCGAGATGGGGACAAAGCATTATTGTGAAAAAATGCAAGATAACTGTTGCTGTCCCAAGGTAAAACTAGGATTTTAGTTTATGTTCTTATTCAAAGATGAAACTGATTTTAGTTGTTGTCCCATATAATATGCGTTTTTAAATTGCTAATTCGATCAGGTTTAAAGTGAATGCAACTGTGATTGATGAAACTGGGTCAACATGTTTGATCATGTTTGATGGTGTCCTTTCTAAGTTTTTGGGCAAAACTGCTTCTGAGTTACTTGGGGCAAATGATAAGGTGGAATTTACTTACCATAAGTCATTAAAACAATCATGTATGGTTTTGAAAATTAGTTTTCAGTTCAAAATTAATCTTTTGTTTTTCAAATTATAGGCAAAAGACAGAGGATATTGTCCCCCTGAGATTGATGCATTGGTGGATAAAGAGTTTTTGTTCAAAGTGGAAGTCTCTGATGCAAACATTGTTTACAATTTCAAAACATACAAAGTCAGGTTCATGACAGATGACAAAGAACTGATTACTCAGTTTAAGATTATGCACTCAATTAAGGTTTTTGTGAAACATCTATTCTTTTAAAAAATATAATAATGGTTTATTAGGATTTTATTCACTAAATAACATTGATCATATTTTTTTTTCTACTGTTTGCTAAGGATTTGTATAAAGATAATGAGTACAATGAACAACAACCAAATTTGACAATACAAGTAGATGATAACATGAAGGTGAATATGAATAGATAATATAATTCTTTTTAGTACCTACTTTGAATCATTATTTTTGCATCGATTCATTTTAATTTTGGTTTTTATTTGTATATAGGATAAATCTGAGCAGGAATTGTCAGCCTCTAAAATTGAGTTGTCTCGACACATTGAAGTAAGTCATTTTATATAAGTGTTAGATATAGATGCTATTACCAATTTGAATACTGTTTTCTTTTTTATGGGAACTATTCAACTTAGATGTATGATTATGTTATGAATTTGCATTAAGTTTTTATTGTTTTTAATTTTAATGTTTGATATTAGAATGTGTGATTGTTAAAATTTGGTTGATTCATTATCACTTATTGTAGCTTCCATTAATTTGAAAGGGATGTTAATACTTTTATTGAGGACGTTAATACTTTTATTGGGGAAGTAACGGATTTCTTTTAGTTTGAATAATAATTATGATCATTAAAATAGTTGAGATTATTTCTTGGTCATGTTGATATAGGAAATTTTATCAGACGATGATGGCGAGACTCCATCGAGCAAACCAAGTGGGAAGAGATCTATTGATAATGTTGAAATTTCACTAGTCGTCGATGATGGAGGCACACAGAATTCCATTACAAAATTCCCTATGAAAGTGAAGATCAAGATAGAGCCCAAGGACTAATAGCCCAAGGACTAAAATGGAGCTGCTGTTTTTTTTTTTAAATAATACTGCGCAGAATTACACTCTGAATTTGGGCAGGATTGGTGAATTTTACTTGACCATTCGTTTTTTGAATCATTTTACGCCAGTATTTATGAACTTGAATTCTGTGTTTAGTTATGCTTATCGTTATCGTTATTATAATAATTATATTATTTTGTCATGAATGGAAATGACTGAGTTTCCATATTCAATTAATATCGCACCTGGGCAGTGGTCAGTAATGGGGTTTGAGTCATTGGAATGCAGAAACATCCTTTAGAAGATGAAAAATTGCATTAATAAACAATAAAATGAGGTTCATTCACCTAATAATTAAAACTTTATGTTTTCCTTTTAGATTCCAAAAAAAATCATTTAATAATTCAATTAATTTTTAACAATTAATGAAATCATTGGGCTATTAGTTGGGTTGCATCCTGATTAATCTTTTTGGCCTCATTGAATTACTACAACATTTAGTTATTTAATTAATATGACACTTACATCAAACAAATACATAGGTTTTCTAAATTTGGTTTGATTTGAATATAGATGAGTATTCTAAATATGATTTGAGTCTAAATTTGTATTATAATAAATTATAATCAATGATTTGATCTGAATTTTCTGATAGTGGATCATTATTTCAGATTTTAATTTATGTACCTGCTTAATGCTTTGATTATAATCAATAGGTTAGAGAGACATGATTTAGATTTAGAGAGACAATATTTTGATTTTATTTGAATATAGATCGATATGTTTTATAAATCTGATTTGATTCTAAAGCTTATTTGATTTGAATATAGTTGTATTTTCTAAATTTGATTCTAATTTTGTATTAAAATAAATTAAAATCATGGATAAAGCAATAATTTGATTTGAGTATAGATAAATTGATTTCATTTTATGTGTATAGAACTTTTCTGATTCTAAATCTGATTTAATGTGAATATAAATACATAGGTTTTCTAAATTTGGTTTGATTTGAATATAGATGAGTATTCTAAGTTTAATTCTAAATATGATTTGATTCTAAATTTGTATTATAATAAATTATAATCAATGATTTGATTTGATTTTTCTGATAGTGGATCATTATTTCAGATTTTAATTTATGTACATGCTTAATGCTTTGATTATAATCAATAGGTTAGAGAGACATGATTTAGATTTAGAGAGACAGTATTTTGATTTATTTGAATATAGATCGATGTGTTTTATAAATCTGATTTGATTCTAAAGCTTATTTGATTTGAATATAGTTGTATTTTCTAAATTTGATTCTAATTTTGTATTAAAATAAATTAAAATCATGGATAAAAGCAATAATTTGATTTGAGTATAGATAAATTGATTTCACTTTATGTGTATAGACCTGTTCTGATTCTAAATCTGTTTTAATGTGAATATAAATACATAAGTTTTCTAAATTTGGTTTGATTTGAATATAGATGAGTATTCTAAGTTTGATTCTAAATATGATTTGATTCTAAATTTGTATTATAATAAATTATAATCAATGATTTGATCTGAAAATTTATAGGTTTGCTTTTAATTTGTTTGTTTAAATCCGTTCTCATTCTAAATTTGATTTTATTTGAATACTGATAGATAGTTTTTCTACATCTGATTTGATTTTAAAGCTGATTTGATTTGAATTTAGATAGGTGTTCAAATAAAGATTGTAAATTCGATTTGATTTAAATTTTGATTATAATAAATTAATATATACAAAGTTGTGTTTTTGTCAATAGGTTAGAGAGACGTGATTTAGATTTTGAGAGACAATATTTTGATTTTATTTGAATATAGATAGATCGATATGTTTTATAAATCTGATTTGATTCTAAAAACTTATTTGATTTGAATATAGTTGTATTTTCTAAATTTGATTATAATTTTGTATTAAAATAAATTAAAATCATGGATAAAAGCAATAATTTGATTTGAGTATAGATAAATTGATTTCACTTTATGTGTATAGACCTGTTCTGATTCTAAATCTGATTTAATGTGAATATAAATACATAGGTTTTCTAAATTTGGTTTGATTTGAATATAGATGAGTATTCTAAGTTTGATTCTAAATATGATTTGATTCTAAATTTGTATTATAATAAATTATAATCAATGATTTGATCTGAAAATTTATAGGTTTGCTTTTAATTTGTTTGTATAAATCCGTTTTCATTCTAAATTTGATTTTATTTGAATATTGATAGATAGTTTTTCTACATCTGATTTGATTTTAAAGCTGATTTGATTTGAATTTAGATAGGTGTTTAAATAAAGATTGTAAATTCGATTTGATTTAAATTTTGATTATAATAAATTAATATATGCAAAGTTGTGTTTTTGTCAATAGGTTAGAGAGACGTGATTTAGATTTATAGAGACAGTATTTTGATTTTATTTGAATATAGATAGATCGATATGTTTTATAAATCTGATTTGATTCTAAAGCTTATTTGATTTGAATATAGTTGTATTTTCTAAATTTGATTATAATTTTGTATTAAAATAAATCAAAATCATGGATAAAAGCAATAATTTGATTTGAGTATAGATAAATTGATTTCACTTTATGTGTATAGACCTGTTCTGATTCTAAATCTGATTTAATGTGAATATAAATACATAGGTTTTCTAAATTTGGTTTGATTTGAATATAGATGAGTATTCTAAGTTTGATTCTAAATATGATTTGATTCTAAATTTGTATTATAATAATTATAATCAATGATTTGATCTGAATTTTCTGATAGTTGATCATTATTTCAGATTTTAATTTATGTACTTGCTTAATGCTTTGATTATAATCAATAGGTTAGAAAGACATGATTTAGATTTAGAGAGACAATATTTTGATTTTATTTGAATATAGCTCAATATGTTTTATAAATTGATTTGATGGTAAGCTTATTTGATTTGAATATAGTTGTATTTTCTAAATTTGATTCTAATTTTGTATTAAAATAAATTAAAATCATGGATAAAGCAATAATTTGATTTGAGTATAGATAAATTTATTTCACTTTATGTGTATAGACCTGTTCTGATTCTAAATCTGATTTAATGTGAATATAAATACATAAGTTTTCTAAATTTGGTTTGATTTGAAAATAGATGAGTATTCTAAGTTTGATTCTAAATATGATTTGATTCTAAATTTGTATTATAATAAATTATAATCAATGATTTGATCTGAAAATTTATAGGTTTGCTTTTAAATTTTGATTATAATAAATTAATATATGCAAAGCTGTGTTTTTGTCAATAGTTTAGAGAGACAGTATTTTGATTTTATTTGAATATAGATAGATCGATATGTTTTATAAATCTGATTTGATTCTAAAGCTTATTTGATTTGAATATAATTGTATTTTCTAAATTTGATTCTAATTTTGTATTAAAATAAATTAAAATCATGGATAAAAGCAATAATTTGATTTGAGTATAGATAAATTGATTTCACTTTATGTGTATAGACCTGTTTTGATTCTAAATCTGATTTAATGTGAATATAAATAATAGGTTTTCTAAATTTGGTTTGATTTGAATATAGATAAGTATTCTAAGTTTGATTCTAAATATGATTTGATTCTAAATTTGTATTATAATAAATTATAATCAATGATTTGATCTGAATTTTCTGATAGTAGATCATTATTTCATATTTTAATTTATGTACCCTGCTTAATGCTTTGATACCCTCATCTATTCCAATTTCCCATGTTTTATTAATCTATTCATTTGGAATTCTAATTCCTGTGTGAACTTAATAATGACAGGTATAATTACTAAAATCTCCTTACCATGTATATATATATATATATGCAATGTTGAGTTCCACTTTGTCAGGTTTTCCATAGGCTATTTGGAATATATCTAAACATACAAGTATGTTTTTTTATTATGCAACATTCCTTTGAGAAAATTCTCTTCTTCTTCTTTGTTATCAGTACTCTTTTCTTCTATTAAATTCATCTAATGTCATGCTTTCTTTACTTTTTTTTGTTAGGTTTTATGACCTGATTTTTGTATTAAATTCTCTACCTTTTATCTGTTTTAAGGATGAATTGATGGATTTGATTCTTTTTGTATGATAAATTCTTTTTTTTCTTTTCAAAAAATCTGTTTCGTTTTGATAAATTCACATGATAACATAATCCTATTTCAAAAAAATATGTGAAAAAACTATGTGTCCTTCTTCTCTATTATTAGTCCTATTTTCTGTTTTCATAGTTATCTTTTTAAATGTTTTCTTAACTTATTGTTGAAATGAAAAATTCACATCATTTTATGTTGAGTTATCAATTATGAAAAATTCACATCATATTATTTATTTATTTATTTATTTGATTATTGTGTTTGAATAAACAAACAGGGGAGTCATTATGTTAAATTAGCCTCTACCCATGTTGATTTGAGATATTTGGAAAATACCACCTGGGATTGAATTCGTTTGTCTTGACATAATATATTAGAAGTAAAAACATCAGAGTTTGGAAACTAATAAATATGCATGTAAAAATAATTATAACATTATTAATTTAGAATAGCAAAGGGCTAAATTTTGTTTATGCATCATATTTAAATATCGCTGATAAAAAATCTGTTTTATAGTGTATGTAAAATTTAAATTCTGTTTTATAGCGTATGTAACATATTAAAAATATGCCCTTTATTTTCTCTAATATGCATTATATTTAAATGTCCCTTTTTACTTATTCAGTGAATAAAATAAAAAAGTGAACAATAATGAAAATATTATTCATTGTTTACAAATTATATTATTATGTAAAAGGAATATGTTTGACGATATCTATATAATATCATCATGGATAAATGTTCTTTTACATTTCTTTTATAAACATTGTTTTTTTATTGTAGAATTTTATCATATTGTAAGATTCATTTTTTGATTTTTGTATTAACTATAATTTTTAAATTTTTGTTTAATTTTTTTTCTAAATGCTAAATTTGATTTTTGTTGTCTATTAGAGAAGTATAAAATTCAAAATGTCTCGAATTGATGAAAATAAAAGAAAACAAAATGAGGTTGGATTGACTACTCAGACCAAAGGGTTCTGAATGATAATGACAACATAAATTTTGAGGATGGAAGCTCAAATGAAGTTAATAGTAGATATGTTGTCGACCAGAGAGTTCCAATGTCCATCATTACAAATGGTATGTCATATCGAACCGTGCACCGTAAATTATGTGATCTTAATTAATTATGTGATCTTAATTAATTTATGAATTTAATTGCAAACATGAAAACCCATACATTTTTTATGCAGAAAATTGTGTTCCTCCTGTTTTGACTTCTAATAGTACGGGAATCAATGACTTTTGTACCACACCTTCACGCAATATGAGAAAAACTCATACCACTCCATTGTCTGATGTTACAAATGGTAAAAATTTATGATATTTCAATTAACTAATGAAATTTTTTTATACCATATATTTAATATTTAATATCACTCATACTTATTCTAACTTATTTTTTCTGTTTTAAATTATAGTTAATGGAATGTCTGTGCAGAGAAGCCGCTTAGAAACGTTTGGCCAACTATCAACTGGCTCATCATCCCATAAGTCAAGAAGTATTGGTCATGACAATGGTTTTCGTGTAGGAAAATTTGTGCTAAATCAAGGCTTACACCACAGCTGACTATGCTTGAAAACATTACTCACCGTTTAACAGTCTCAAAACATGTTGATGTCATTATATTATCAGGTATTTTAAATTTATTTTAATGTTTAAATATTTTCCAAACTATGAAGTTGCATTCCTTTCTTATTATAAAATATGTTTTATTTTTTTATTATGTTTTAAATATGAATTGATTTTTTTATTTTAATCTTTTTTTCAATAGATGATGATGAACCATCAAATACTCAAATGCTATCGCATCAGATGAAAATTATAAGCCAAATGGGAATCCTTTTATAGTTGATCTTGGTGAGATATTTTGATGAAGAGTTATTTAAATTTTAATGTTTTATTAGATTATTATTATAAGATAATAATTAAGGTGGCTAAACGTAATAATCATATCTTATTATTTAGTGAATTATTATAGTTTTATGCATATTGTGGTGGAAATTTTTAAGTAAATATATAAGAAATATGTTGGCTACTATTAATCATATAATTTCGCATATATTAAATTCCTTTATTAGGTGATGAAGACACTGATGTGCATAATGATGAAGAGGTTGATAGCGAAGTAAAATTTGAACCAAATGTTGAATCTCCTACAGGTTTATTTATTATGCAAATTTTTATTTTCATGATTTAGTTTTTGATATAATATATAAATATTACAATTTTCTATAGATTATTTTGACGTAGGGGATCCAACATGTGAGTGCTCATTTTGTGGAGCTTTACTATGGTATTCTGAGCGTGTGCAAAAGTCATGCGAAGTATCGAATCCTAAATTTTCACTATGCTGCTTGCAAGGGAGGATAAAGTTTGCCATACTTGATGGAGCCTCCTCAAATCTTGAATGATTTGTTTAATAAGAAGGATAAAAGAAGCAATTTTTTTTTTTTGTAAAATATTCGCTCATTCAACATGATGTTTTCATTTACCTCCATGGCGGAAAAATAGAAAACTCGGTGAAATGATGACAATGCTCCTCCAATTTTTGTTATGGGAGGAGAAAATTATCACAGAATTGGGGGAGTTTACTTCCATCAATTGGTTCATAACCCAAGTTTGCCCAGCTATACATTTATGATACCGAGCATGGGTTGACAAATAGAATGAATGTTGTCGAGTGAGACTAAATTTCCCATTAAGTATTTATATAATTTTCATGTATTTATTTCATATATAAACAAAATGTAATCCTTTTTCGTTATTCAAATATGCAGAATGGAGATGATGATGCAGAAATACACTCTTCAATTGTTAAGACATTAAGACATGCTGGACAATTATAATCCGTATGCAAAAAACATATAGAATGATTAGAGACAGATTTCAGCAAGACAAGATAGCAGATGTGAGTTGAGGCTTATAGGAAAAAGGGGAGGGGATGGAAAAAGATATAACTACCACAACATCGAAGTAGCTGCATTAATTGTAGGAGATTTTGATGTTGGTAATGCAGAGAGAGATGTTATTATTCAAACACAAGGAGGCTTTTTGCAACGTATCTCTATCATAAGTTGTGCATACTTGCCGTTGCAATATCCTCTTCTATTTCCTCGAGGAGAAGACAGATATAGAAATGATGTGCCATACAATGAGTATTCAGAGGAATCATCGAGAAAGAGGAAAAAAGTCACAATGAGAGAGTTTTTTGCATTCAGACTTCAACAAGACGCATAGAGCAATCTCCGTTGTTGAAGTCTAAACGACTTTTCCAACAATTTTTGGTGGATGCTTATAGCATGATAGAATCATCCCGTCTTACTTACATAACAACACATCAAAAAGAATTGAGGGCGGAAAATGTACAAAGGTCTTTCTGAAGCAATTTTGAGAGGAGAAACAAATCCATCCACATCAGGAAAGCGCATTGTATTGCCTTCATCTTTTACTGAGGGTGCAAGATATATGATTCAAAATTATCAAGATGCTATGGGTAGATGTAGATGGGCTGGGTATCCGGATTTATTCATAACTTTCACATGTAAATCATAATGGCCTGAAATAACGAGATTATGACAAGCCAAGGACTAAGATCAGAGGATAGACCAGATATTATTTGCCGAATGTTCAAGATGAAGCTAACCCAATTTATGAAGGATATTAAGGAGGGATCAATTTTTGGAAAAGTCAAAGCAGGTAAATGACTCTATTATTAGCTTTTCTTCCATGTTTATTTATATAAATTGAAATGCCATATATGATTGATAATTATCCTAATCATGACTTAACAAGGTACTTATTTATGTTGTAGTCATATATACCATTGAATTTCAGAAGCGTGGATTACCTCATGCACATATTCTGATATTTTTGCATCCTGAGCATAGATATCCAACTCCAAATGATATTGATAGAATAATTTCAGCTGAATTCCTGATGAAAATGCTGAACTGGAATTGTTCAAAATTGTAAAATCTTTAATGATTCATGGTCCATGTGGTCCTCAAAATAGAATATCTCATGTATGCAAAATGGGAAGTGCATGAAATACTTTCCTAGAAATTTGTCAAAAAGACATCTATCGATCAGGATGGTTATCCCGTCTATAGAAGAAGAGATAATGGAAAGGTAGTTAGAAAAGGAGAATTCTTCATTGATAATAGATTTGTAGTGCCATATAACAAGCATCTTGTCCTTAGATTTAATGCCCTATAAATGTTGAATGGTGGCAATCAAAGCAGGTCAATAAAGTATTTGTTCAAGTATGTGAACAAAGGTCATGACCGTGTGACAGCAACATTTTATGATGCTGGAAAAGATAACCAAGAAGTGGACGAAATCAAGTTATACTATGATTGCAGATATTGTCTTCCTGTGAAGCAACTTGGAGAATATTTGCATTTGACATTCACTACAGGCAGCCTTCAGTGGAAAGACTATCATTTCACTTGCCAAATGAGCATGTTGTTGTATTCCATGATAGTACCTGCATTGATTCACTTTTTGAAAAACCCTGTGTTCATGAATCACAATATTTGTCATGGATGGAAGCCAATAGCATATATCCTGAAGCAAAAAAATCTTACTTATGCTGAATTTCCCACAAAATTTGTTTGGAATGCGCAAGACCGATATTGGACTCCAAGAAAATCAGGTTTCTCTATTGGAAGGTTGTATTTTGTTCCACCAGAAGTGGAGAACTTTACTACCTCAGGATATTGTTGACTACAAGCTAGAGGACCATCATCATATTTGCAGATAAGGACTGTAAATAATGTGACATATCCCTACCTTCAAAGATGTTTGCTATACTATGGGTCTTTTAGATGATGACAAGGAGTACGTTAATGCAATTAAAGAAGCAAGTCATTGGGGCTCAACAACATACTTGAGAAGGCTATTCACAACATTGTTGTTATCAAATCAGCTTTCAACTCCTGAATTTGTTTGGAACAGGACTTGGGAATATCTGAGTGATGACATTCTTCATAGACAAAGATCACTTTTGCCGCGAAATGGTATGTTAACTCATCTAACTTATTATCTTATGTCGGAAACATTTTTCATATATTTTTAATCTATGGTTATATCTGATATTGTTTTATGTATCACAGATTAATCCTTACTGAGGATGAGCTCAAAAATTTGACTCCGTTGCAGAATTAGACAAATTGTTGCAGAGTAATGGTAAGAGACTATCTAATTTTGCAACAATGCCACAACCAGATTTCATATCTCTTAATCAATCAATGAATAGGTTGATTTTTGATGAGCTAAACTTCGATAGACAAGCATTGGCTAATGAACATGACCAGTTATTGTCTAAAATGACTTCTGAGCAACGGGAAATTTATAATAAAATCATGACATTTGTGTATGACAACAAAGGAGGATGTTATTTTCTATATGGATATGGAGGGACTGGGAAAACTTACATTTGGAGAACCATTTCAGCAGCTATTAGATGCAGGGACATAATGCGTTTTTACAATGAAAATAGCTTAAATAGACCTTTTGGTGGTAAAGTGATTGTATTTGGTGGAGATTTTAGACAAATACTTCCTGTAATACCCGAAAGGATCAAGACAGATGTTGTTCATTAGCCAGCATTATGCATCATACCTTTGGAAGCATTGTCAAGTCTTGACATTAACAAAAAATATGAGGCTTCAAACTGGCTGCTCTGATCTGGATGTTGAAGAAATAAAGTTATTCTCAGAATGGGTGCTTAGCATTGGAGATGGAACCATTGGGAAACAAATGATGGAGAGGTCAGTATTGAAATTCCCAATGATTCGCTTATATCAGATACTGTTGATCTATTGCTTCAATTGTGGAAAATACTTATCCATCATTATTACCAAAACATGCATGATCCATTATTCTTTCAACATCGAGCTATTTTAGCTCCAACAAATGACATAGTTTTCAACTTGAATGAATATATGTTGTCATTGCTTCCTGGAGAAGAAAGAACATATCTCAGTTTGACAGTCCGTGTACAGAAAGTGTTGATTTCAATTCTGCAGATGATATTCACATTCCAGAATTTTTGAATACAATTAATTCATCTGGTCTTCCAAATCATGTCTTAAAGTTGAAAATTGGTGCGCCAGTAATGTTGTTGAGAAACATTAATCAGTGTTCAGGTCTCTGCAACGGTACAAGGCTCATTATTACTCAGTTAGGAGCTTATGTATTAGAAGCAAAAGTCATCTCTGAGTAAATGTGGGGAACAAGGTATTCATTCCTAGACTGTCATTGACTCCTTCAGATAATAGAATTCCTTTTAAGTTCCAGAGAAGGCACTTCCCTATCGTTGTGTCGTTTGCAATGACTATCAATAAAAGTCAAGGTCAATCTTTGAAGCATGTTGAAATTTACTTGCCAAGGTCTGTTTTCTCCCATGGCCAATTATATGTTGCAGTTTCCAGAGTCACCAACAGAGGAGGATTAAAATTACTCATAACTGATGATGAAGGACATGTTTCAGATTCAACTTCAAATGTTGTATACAAAGAAGTCTTCCAAATTTACAATAGGTTTGAGCTTAAATCTTTTCAATAAAAAATCATTATTATTATTATCATTGTTGTTGTTATAATTATTATTATTATTATTATTATAATCATTAATTATTATTTTTAAATTATTAATATTATTCTTATTATGATATGATATGATTATATTATGATTACTTTTTTATTGTTCAAATATTTTTATTTCAAATTGTCTTCGATTTATGACTATCATATACTAATTACCTTTATAACTTTTCAACCTATTTTTTGCAGGGCATCCACGAAACTTCTTTCAATGTCTACTTACTATTTTTATGTAGTGGGAAACTACATATTTTTGGACCAATATTGTTTTATATGACAAATGTTATGAAAAACTGTTTACTGAAATTTTAGTTAATAAGTCTTTTCAATCAAGTTTACTATTAATATTAATTGTTATTATTAATTGATCATGTATTCTTAGATAAATCTAACACTCCACTCTCAATCGTTTCCGTCATATTCTCACCCCGTGCATCGCACGGGTTCCCCACTAATTTTAATTATATAAAAATGTATCCACGTATTATACGATTAATATACTAGTATATTAATAATTTTCATATGAGAGTCTTATTATTCTTTAGATATTTTTGTTTAAATCTTAAATGTATAATCTTTCATATATTTTTTAATTAATTATTTTATAATTATCAAAAAAATAGGAATGTTATCTTATACATTATAGGAATGATTAAAATACTGGTTTTAAATTAATTAACAATCCAATAATATACATCTAAACTATAAAAGAGAAAATAACTTTGATCTAAGATATATTAAAAATTCCTAAATAAGTATGTATAATATAAAAAAAATTAAAAAAGTTGTTACTTTTAAAAGGTATATAAAACATTTAATTCGCTTTAGATTGGACTGATTTTCATATTTAAATTTGAAAATCGATTGAATCTTGTTTCTCTTTTACTTTTAAGTGATTAATCTCTTTAGCCTTTTTATTTGTTTAATATCTTTTATTTTTTAACTCAACATTTCGATTTTGATTCAATTTGAAGAAGATTAGAGAACCAATGTGGTTCTAATTCTAAGAAGTGTGGATAGCAGCAAACTTCTCTCCGTGGTACAGAGTCTAGACCTCTAGAGAACAATGTTCTCTTACAAAATGGATCGTCACTACGCAAATAAAAACTCATACTAATAGTATGTTTGGATTAAAGATAAAAGGGTTAAATATGTTTTTAGTCTCTTGAAGTTTGATTTGAATTTGGTTTTAGTCCTTAACTTTAAAATTGTTGGTTTGAGTCCCTCGTATTCTGAAATCATGTGACTTTAGTCCCTCTCCTTAACACCTGCCGTTAACTTTGATGCTGACGTGACAAACAAATTTATGTGTCAGTCTATCCAGTCACTTTCAATGACCATGATGTGGTAATTGAATTACAACTCAACTCATCCAGGTAGTTTTGTGCCATTCCATGTTCATGGAAAATATGACGTTAAATTTAACAAAACCCTAAATGAAATTTGATTGGATGAGCTGAAGTGTAATTCAATTGTCACAACATGGTCATTGTAATTAGCTCGACAAACTGACATAGAAATTTGTTAGTCACGTCAACGTTAAAGTTAATGATTTTAAGGGGAGGGACTAAAATTACGTGATTTCAAACATGAGGGACTAAAGTCATGTGACTTCAGAACATAAGGACTCAAATCAACGGTTTTAAAGTTAAGAGACTAAAACCAAATTCGAGTCAAATTTCAAGGACTGAAAACATATTTAACCCAAGATAAAATAAGATAAATATATATATTTAAATGGAGATTTGTTAAAATAAAAAAAATTCATATTAATAGAATGTTTAGATTAACAGTGAGAATAAGTCAAATGTATATTTAAATGGAGATTTGTTATTTCTCACAAGATGTGTCTTAAAAATTCCAAAATTTCGTTTCAATCGCTATTCAAACAACCTATAAATCTCTAGCCTAAATGGAAAGCTGAGCCACCCACAGGCCACAGGGATTCTTATTAGGCAAACACTCTCATTGGTTCTGGAGCTGTGAGAGAAGGATGAGGATAGAAAAAGAGTAGAAATAGTAAAAAAAAAAAAGAAAAAAAAAGTTATTGAGTCAACTTTCCTTTATTACAGATTGCGGCAGCTTCACCAAAGTCCAATAAGATTTCCAGGACATTGGTCAGCCACCAGAATCAATCAGCTTAATTTCTCATTTTCTTTTAAGCCTTTGGACCTTAATTTGCTATGCTTTGCTTTTATGAAGTTTGCTGTATTTGTCATTTTTTGTTGGCTATTTTATTTATTTTTCTTCCTGTCAGTATATGCTTTATTTACTTAATTATATAGAAATTTGATGCAATGTGTGAATCTGGATATAATGGATTGGCTTGCTAAGGAGACATGAAAGAACCCAGCCCTGCCATCTACTTGGATTGGTGCCTCTGCCAGTAACACTCTCAAAATACCCTCTCATGTGTTATGTTTCCGATTAATGTACTATTCATTATGAAACTATATACAGACAAATTCTGAAGTAATTTTTTTTTTTTTATCATATTGAATCAAATCTTAACTTCTAAATTTAAGAGATCGATGATTTTTTTTTTAAGCGATAATTTTTTAAATTAAGATATTTTGAATAACTGTGAAATTTAGTTTTTTTTTTTTATCATCATGATATTTATGATTGATTTTGTGAGAATCTGCTTTATATTAAAAAAATTAATCATATCTAATGTAAAATGGTTTTAAAAACATTAATCTTTACAAACAGTTATTCATCACAGTAGAACTAGACCGTGACCGACTTATTATAATCGTAAAGTCAAAGGTTCGGGTTACGAAATCGCTATTTTAAGGAGGATTTTATTCTAACCACAAAATTCAACCCGTATATTAGTCTTTATGATGGAGAATAAGATCATTTAAAATGAAAAGTATTTATTATAGCACAAATATAAATGTGAAATAAAAATTTTAATTTTAATAAAAATTTCATTTATTGTACTTTCATCTTTAGCTCTCAGGGTCAGGGCTTAAATTTCTAGATTGAATATCACACTCTCATTAATTATATATAGCTTATTTGTTGATCAGTAGATCGCCTTATTTAAATGCACTATTTGTTGGCATGTCAATCGATGACTTGGTTATCATTTGTTTTCCAGTTAGGCACGGTGCATAATCAAATTCAAATAATTGATTTTAAATCACTTTCGTCTAACGTGCTTTGTAAATTTGTGAGCTCAATCCGACCAAAACCAATTGGATTATTTTATGGCCCAATCTTGACCGTAAAATTAGTCGTTTTGTCAGGTTTTGGGGAAACGGTTTTGCGGGTCTCAACGGATGGGTTGATTCGGTCTGGGTGTCTTAGGTCGAATCCAATTTCCAATTCTTTCTGAGCTTTTTTTACGGTTTTTTTTTATTTATCTTTTCTAAGCCTTCATTTTTAAATTTGGTGACTTAAATTTTTAATTGGGTTGTTTAAAATTCAATTTTCCACAATCCAGTTTTAAGAATTGTTTTATCATTTTTTTTCTGGATTTATTTTTACTTATTCCATGCTCATTATTATATAAACATATATGAATGTAATAGATTTACTTAAAAAATATATAATGAAAAACAAAATTGAAAGGATCCGAATATAAAAAATAGAAAAAATACAAAGAATCAGAATCGAAAAGAAAAACAAATTTCCAGTAAACAGAATGACAAAGGAAAAAAATCCAGAAAAACAAGAATGCAAATACCCAATTACATAAATAGATTAAAGACTAAAGACCTAAATAAACAAAGATAGTGATAATTCGTCGTCTCATCGACTTCACACCACCAGTCTTGGCCATCCCGTCTTGGAAGCGCCTTCCTCCACGCCACCACCATCTGAAAAACAGAAGAAAAGAGCATGCACAGAGAAGAAAATAGGCTAAAACCAATAAAAAGGAAAGAGGAAGGAGAAGAAGAGACCATCGCTACAGCCACAACCAAAGTAGCTCGACGCCACCGTGCATCCCGCAGCTGCAGCTGTCGTGTATCTCACTGTTGTAGGCGCACATCTCATTGTCATTGTCGTCGCCGTCGCCGTATGAGAGAAGAGAGATGAAAATGCACATGGGAGAAGAAATGAAAAGACGCTACATTAGAAAGGGAGAGGAATGCGAGAGAGTCAGGGATACTAGGGGGAGAAGGAGAATGAGAATGAGAGAATGGGGAGAGGAAAGGGAGCGGTTGCGCATTTGAGAAGAGTTGTGCTAGGGTTTATAAATGTTGTTTATATATGAGGGGTAAGGATTAGTGAATGGAAGTGGGCTTGGAGTGAGTTGGACTTGGGCTTAATTGCGTCTACGCGGCCTTGTTCAATGTTCAACATGCAAATAGACTATGTGTATGCAGATGGACAAAAAAAAAAAGACTATGTGTATGCAGGGTCGGTCAAATTCGGTCACCGACAAAAAAATTTCTCCCTACTGAAATTCGACCGATAGAAACCATAACAAACCGATTTTTTTATCCGCCCAACCTGAAAACCCGCACTTACCCGCCCACACAACTTTCCTTTGCATCTGAAAATTCGGGCCCGGTTGGGTCCTTTTTTCTGGACACCCCTAATCATTCGTTTATAGCCATTGGTTTTAAAATCAATTATAGTAAACCAAAGGGACACTTATTCATGGAAGATTATTTATTGATGGCTAAACACATATAGAAAACTTTACCTTCTGTTGAACTAGTCATCGGTAAATTATATTTAGAACTTACCATTAATCTATGGTAAATGTAGAAAAATAAAAATTAACAACTTTAGTGATACCGAGAAATTATCGATGGAGCACGTTCAATCAAACATCCAATAAATTCCTACTTTATTATCAATGTTATGGCCATCACTAAGAGACTATTGGTATGCAACACTATCCTTGTAGTGTGTTATATATTTTGTGACATGAGGTATTATGTAGTGGAATAAAAATACAAAAAAAAAAAATGAATATGTCATGTAAATATTTTACATTGTCAGTGTAAAGAAATTTTACATAGACATTCAATGATGTGTCATCACGTCATTTAATGAATATGACACCTCATGTGTTATTATATTCAATAAATGATGTGGCAACACATCATTGGATGTCTATGCAATTTTTTTATACTGATAATGTATATATATTAAACTCAAGTAAACATTACTAATCAAACTTGTATTTTCTTTTAAAAACGTGACTCTTTCATTAATAAATATTATATGACGGACTTAAGTGATAAAGTGACAAGCAAACTTGAGCTTAAAAGTTGAAGAATGCATTTGCAATTTTACAAATTTTGACCATGTAGTAAAACAATTGGGTATACCCTAGAGGCCTGGAGGGAGAACCTCATTATCCCAAACATGGATTAATCTCATACAAAAGAGGCAAACTTCCTTGGGGGGTCTGTCTGGTTTGCTATGGTGTATATGGTCCATTTGGATATCTACAAAGGAATGACATAAATTTTAATGATTGATCAATTATATATTTTCTTTTGTGTATAATTAAGGAAAGCAATGAGATTTAAACCTAAAACCTCATGCTAAATTACCCAAACCCTCAATCACTAGATCAACCCCAGTGGGTGATCAATTATATATTGATTTGAGGCGCCCTTTAATTTACTATGGTGCCATAGAGAAAATCCCCATCGATGGTACCCTTTTTTGATGGGATATTATCGGTTTTCGGTGAACCTGAAACCGTACAATTTTTATAATTTATTTATGCTTTTATTATTTTGTCCTTTATTCTTTTTGTATTTTATCCTCTGTTTATAATCCAGTGTAAATTTTTTAAATGAATTAACACATTTCTATACATACAGTAACCCAATGGGATATGTGAATTATCACCTAAGAGCAAATTTGATACTATAGTTGTTATCCAATCCAATTCCATGAAAGAAAATGATACTGAAAATTTTCAGACTGAATGATAAAAATAAGGAAATCTTAAAGTTTTCATGTAAATCATTTTATGTGGAAATGTTAAAGTGGAGTTATTGAAGGTGTAGCACTATTGGGCTGATGCAAAACAATTTCCAGTACCCGCTAGTGTAAGGACCATGACTTCATCCAACAAGGACGTTCTCAAAACTTCAACGAGATTAAGGAGCATCGGTTATAAGAACGTGACAATAAGGAGAGAAAGAAGAGCTGTTAAGGCTCTGCACGCGGTGAGACGTGGGCTCTAGTTGCTTCGCGTGCAACTAGCGGTGGTCATGGAAATGCGCACGACAGGCTCACAAACGGTGAACGCAACTTCGAAGACGCACACGACTTGCAGCGACGCTTGGTGACCTCAACCACATCGGTAACCGTGTTGGCTGGGTGTTTTCCGGCATGGAGAAGAGACACCACCAGATGGAGGTGCTAGCTTTAGACAGTCACACACACACAATTACACATGGATATTATAGTAAATTCACGCTTTTGTACTCTAAAACAGACAAAAATTAAATATACTAACCTATGACATGCACCTTTTCATAACTTTGAATAATAATCGTCCATTGTTTTTAATATTCATCTAATGTCTAAATTATTAGAGACCATTGATGGACCCTTATTTAAGGGTTAAGGACCATGGTAAATGGCGCCATTAATTTGGTAGGATTGTTAAATTTAGTAAAAGTTTGAGTTTGGTCTTGGTTGAAAGTATAAGTTGAGGGTTTTTCCTTTTAATTTTAGATTGGGTAGGGAACATATGATATGTTTAGAATCTTTGTGAGTCCATATGGACTGGTTATATGAGTTGGCAGTGCTTATTGATTAAAAAAACCTCATATAAAAATGTGAAAAAAAGCTAGAGACCAATGCGTTTGATTTCTCATCATGATTAAGCATGGCAACGGGGTGACCGAGCGAGGGTTTTGATCTCTCTTTTCTCGTCACGGTAAAAGTTGGGGTGAGTTTGAGTTTAAAGAGACGGAGAAACTCGCGGAGATTTCGTCTTCTCTTTTTATCATTTTTTTCTCTATTTTTTATAACTTAAGTACATGTTCTTAAATAAATCATATATATATATATATATATATATATATTCTAATTCAAATAACATGTAAATGTAAATATTGATAATCCTAAAAAATTAAGAAACTTAAGAACTATATTATGTTTTAAGGAAAATATATAGGTTTATCTTTATTATTTAACCATTATTATAACTAAAAATATTTAATTAGTATATCAGGGCGGGTTTGGCGAGTTCTTGAAACCCAAACCCGCTCACGTCTCCATTAAAGGCAAGACGAGTTCAGGATCGAATTTTACTTAAATCCGGTCAAAATGGGTTTTTCCCGTCAAAGTCGGGGCGGAAGTGGTGCCCACACATTTGAATTTGATTGTCATGTCTAATCATGATGTAGAAAAACATTGCAAGAGTTATAATCAAATAAAAATTTAATTAAATATGTCATTGGTACTTTGTATATATGTGAGTATTTTGACGACAGAAGAAATTTAATAGTAGTCTTTTTCATTCAATCGTGTCAAAAAGCTATATATAAAATAAAACCTTATATTAAGTTGAATGTTTGTTCATATGGTATAAAATAGTTTGTTCATATTAAGTTGAATGTTTGCTCTTTACTTTTTTTATGATTTAATTCATGGTTCACCTCTGTTGTTAATTTGTAGAAGAAATCCGCTTAGATCAACTTGAAAAGTGAAGTATTACCGTATTCGGTGAAACTTAAAATCGTTTATTATTTTAATACTTTTATTATAGTCTACCTTTATTATAGTATTTGAAAAATATAAAACAAATAAGTTATACAAAAATAACAATTAATGAATAGTTTATTAATTATATTGTTAATTATGTGGTCCAAAGATTGTGTAAACAGCACTTTTACATAATAAATAATTGTAATTAACTAAGGAAATTAAAATGTATTAAGATATATCACTTCATAAATTACTAGTAATCTAGTTTAAAGTTTTTTGTTTTAATCTATATTTGTTGAAATAGTTAAGTTTATAACAAAATCAAATAAATAATTCTTCATCCAGTTCTTTTATAAGACACATTTAACCGAATTACACATATCAACAAAAGTAATTAATTAAAGTTAATTGATTTTATTAGAGTTTGTTTAACTTTTTACTTTTATCTTTATTTAATATTATTAATTAACTCTCCATGATAATTGTAAACACATTCAAGTTAATAAAAGTAAATAAAAAAATAATAATAAATGTTACTTTAAAATTATAAAGTGACTTATAAAAAGAAAAAAAAATTATAACAAGATATAAATAAATAAGTGCGGAGCGAGTATTTTATTAAAGTTAATAATCTCCACACTGTCCTACCTTGCCTATAATCCCAGGTTTGCCTTTGGATAGTTAGTTGGTTTGTGATATGAAGCTTTAACCATGTTCCACGAGGTGGGGGTCTTTCTTTCAGGTCGAATGTCTAAAAGCAAACTTTCACACCCTTTTATTTATACTTTTGTTAAATTGTCACACATCAGGTACAAAGAAATAAGAAAGGAACCACTTGTTTCTAAGTCTAACCTAAGTGACCTAACCTAACACACATAAAGACAACCTTAAAACTCTCTGCATTTTGGCCGCATAGAAAGAATAAAATTGTACAGGTCAGAGTGAATTAGTATGTACACAAGAACATAATTTTGTGTTAGCAATTGCAATTTGATCTTATTCTTATCACCCCTGGTCAGCACAAAGATGCTGATTTAGCTAGTGCAATACACGCACTTGATTATGTTTTTATTTTTTGAGTGAAAAGTGCACTAAGCTTTCTTGTAATCCAATTAAACACCACTGTTATGCTTGGCCATTTTTTAATATTCCTTCTATTTCTATCCACATAGGTTGTTTCTTTTGCAAAATCCGCGCACCTTCTTTTACTTTTCATAAATCTTGGTACAATCTAAACATTACTTACTTACATAAAATCACACACGATTGCTGCTTTAGACTTTTACTTTATTTAACCATTCTTTGATTGGGAAAAGATTCTTGCAACAGATAGATATAAAAATTCTGAGTGAAAAAATCACACATCTCTTTAATTTCACCTGCAGAGGGGAGGGTTGAAGTGAACCATACTCAACCCTATATTCTCTCATATTGCATTTAAAATCATTTATAGCTAGAATTAGAAGATGTGTGACTACATACTCAACCATATATTCTCTCAACCATGTAACACTTGAACCAATTATATATCTTTGTAGCTTAATTTTTTAAGAAAGTAATATTTTTTTTCTCAAAAAAGTATAAAAAAATTAATTTTTGTCTTGGAATAAATTGATTTAAACTTACACTCACTAGATTATTAGCGTTACCGGTTATTTGGGCTTTAAGTCCCGCCATCGTTTTCTGCAACAGCAGTAGCTATTAGCAGCAGCGCATAAATATGAATATTAATAACATTAATTTAGCTTTCTCTTTTGTAAGGTACGCATCCTTACATTGTTGACAGATCTGACATTCCGTAATTCTCAAACTAGATTTAAAATTGTTGATATCTTTATTTTATTCCTCATTGTATGCTCCAACTATCATTTTCCCATGCAACTTCACCGCACTCTATGATACTATATGCTACGTAACTAAGCTTTGTGCAATTTTCAACAAGGTTGAAATTCTCACAACCCCTTGGTCACGCTCACTCAGCACAGCACACACTTCCATATATTTTTTGGGTACGAAATGCACCCCATTCCACAGACCAATCGTCTCCCTCTTCCCCAACTTCCATGCCTTCCTCAATACCCAGTACCTCCTTGATCTTGCCACGTGTACATCACTATTATGTCTAAGATTGGAAATCTCAAAGTGTGATCAGAGACATACTATGTACTATTACTATTCCCATTTGGGTAATTTATCTGTTTAATATGCATGTATCTTTCTTATTAGTTTAATGGCTCATTTACCATTAAGCAATAAAAGGGGTTCATTCCATGAACGTGTTGTTTTATTTAACATCTTGCTCTTCTTCATTTAGAGTCAAACAAGGCCTTTCACTGCCACTGCCAATGTTTCCTCTTGTTACTACTATTAGTTTTGGACTTCTTTTGTTCTTGTTGCCTTTTATTACTTGTTCCCTCCAAGTGCAAAGAAAATTAGTGGAACCTCCTTTGTTTCAAAATTCTTGCAATGAAACATGTGGGAAACTACATGTTCCTTTTCCATTCTATGTTAATACTTCTTGTGTGTCAATGTCTAGTGCTTTCCACCTCTCTTGCTCAAATTCCTCTGCCCTTTTGCTCAAAATTGGCTTAGAAAACTACCCAGTTTTGGAATTCTTCTCAGATGGTTTGTTACTGGACTTTCCAGGAACATCATCCTGTCGCCAGTACAATGACTTGAATTCATTTGGTAAAGGTTTTGCAGGAAAGGGCTATTTTGGGGTCTCAGTTGACAATGTTATTGGCCTCTATGACTGTGAGGATTCTTCCCTGTGTAAAGCAGATTGTGAAACAATTAACCTTCCTGGTTGTGATGGAAGTGGTGGTGGCTCCCTTGGTTGCTGCTATCCACTCTCTGACCATAGCATATGGCATGTTGGTGAAGGCTTTTCAGTGTTTTCTCAGTTTGGATGCAGGGGGTTTTCTAGTTGGGCTGTTTTGAGAGGGTCATATTCAGGAAAACGTGGGGTCAAATTGGAATGGGCTATTCCTAGGAACTCCTCCAAGGAAGCTTGTGCAAAGAATGCAGATATGGCTAATGCTACAGCAATTGAAGGTGGAGTGAGGTGTGTTTGTCAAGATGGATATGTTGGTGATGGGTTTGCTAATGGAACAGGATGCTTGCAGTGTAAGTAGTGAACAAAGGCAAATGCCTTTGTTTTCACTTTATATTAACAATTATCTTGTTCTTCCCTGCATTCATATGAACTCCATAATCTTGATTTTGTTTCTTTTATTACTTGACTTCATTAGACATATATAGAAAACCATTACTTTGTCAAATAGCACCAGCAAGTTGTGAATGAAACTACAAATAATAGTACGGCTCCTCTGGTTCTTCTCTGTCTATGAATATGTTGGATCTGGGCTGTGAATCTCTCTGTTCAACCAATAGTAATTAATGGTTAAATTAATTAGTTTGGAAACTTACACTGAGAATTGCATTAGCTGAATGAAGTAAGGTCACTTACATAGTTGCATATATACAAGATTTGATAGGATAGCTTTGGATTAAGTGATTAACTTATAAATATGTGTAATTTCAATTCTTCATGACATTTTCAGCAAACAGGCCTTTTTATTTGGATAACTGTTCACGAGTGATACATGACATGTGTGAGAAAATAAACTCACGAGATTTATGACTTCTCTCTCTCTCTCTGCAACAAATGAATTTCTGGGCCCTATGTCCTTTGAATTGCTTGACAGTCTCCATTTAGCTCTGATATTTCTTTTGTTTGATGTATCCATGACAGCCTGTATCAAGGATGGACAGGAAGCATATGGAAGTGACTGCTACATCAAAAGACATGCTCAAAGGAAAATGGTTATCATTGCCGGTAAGTAGCATAGCATCCTAAACTTCTAATAATTTTGGTTGCATAAAGTCTTCAGTGTGCCAAATCACAAATTAAAATATGTTATCAACTTATGAGACATGGAATATGTTATCAAACTATGATACATACTGCATAGATGAATTGATATCGAAGGCAATAAAGGTTTGTCCATCTTTACAATTTTCCAATGTTTTCCCTTCATCTGTATAGTGTTGTAGTCATGCCCTGTTATGTTTACATTTAGGGTAGTAAGAATTTTCCTCTCCTCTAATGTTAAAAATTACACTTTCCTCTCTTAATAAATGAATACATTTTAATGTAAAATTGTATATAACCTTTTCAGAGACTTTTTTTTTTTTTTTTTCTCTTTTGTGATTCTCAACATTATGCCATGCTAATTTTAAACCTCTACTATCAATTATGGAACTTAAGAAGATGAAATGATGATTTTGGGTGAAGTTCAAAAGCCAATAATAAAAGTGTCCAAAGCTTCATTTCATCTACAAAGTATTAAATCAACTATAGGGTGTTGTCGAAAATTATCAGCCAGTAACACTGAAAAAAGTACAGAAAAAGAAAAATTGTTTACATTTCATTTCTCATGAGTAATGTATAATTTTTAAAATAAGAGGGGAGAGGAGTGTAGTTTATGCATATTTTAGAGGAGAGAAATGTAATTTATTGTCCTTCTGAGTCAATCTTATGGCATCCTTAACATGCAGGAATCCTTGGTCCAGTTCTTATTGTCGCCTCCTTGGTTGCACTATTTTACCTTCTTAAAAGAAAAGAAAAGCCAGGAATGTTTGATGCTGAGCAGGCTTATTATCACAACATTTCATTTCGCAAAGCTTGTAGAACTAGACTATTCAGCCACCGTGAGCTAGAGGAAGCCACCAATGGTTTTGAAGAGGATCAGAAACTTATGCATGGAAGTAATGGGACAATATTTGCTGGAGTTCTTGGTGATGGATCTCACATAGCTGTCCACAAGTTAAAATGTGAGAATGAGAAAGACATAATTCAAGTCTTGTCACAAATTGAGGTTCTATCTGCTGTTGTACATAGGAATATTGCTTCCCTTCTTGGATGCTGTATTGACTCTGGCCACACTCCTCTAATTGTCTATGAGTATCCTGCAAATGGTACCTTAGAGGAGCATTTAAGCCAAAGAAAAGGACAGAATTTACACTGGTATAGGAGATTGACTATTGCTGCAGAAACAGCTAGTACTATTGCACTATTACATTATGAAATCTCTCCTCCCATATTTCACCATAACCTTAAGTCTAGCTGCATTTTCCTAGATGATGATTTTTCTGTCAAGATTGCAGGATTTGGACTGCTTAATTCTGATTTTACTACTTATGATTCTCACTTGTACAAGAACCATGAATGCTTGCGCCTGTTCAAAAATGATGTCTATGACATGGGAGTGGTGCTTATTGAGATTATCTCAGGCTCAAATCAATTGGACTCACCAACTTCAGCCTTGCAGAAAATAAGGGCTGGAAAGCTAGAAGAAATTGTTGATCCACTTCTTTACTATCATGAACAACCACATCATCGCCAAGAGCAAATACAAATAATTGCAGACCTTGCAACAAGATGCTTGCTATTTGGTGCTGATGGAAAGCTAGGAATGATTGATGTTGCAAGGGAGTTGGTACATATAACTAAAGAGAGTCCTGATGGAGGAACTATGAGAGGACCTGCATTGGAAGAGACATTCTCAAATTCAAGCCTTCTTCAAATGATATCAATGTCTCCTGATTCTATGAATGTTCCTTGAATTTTGCTCCTTCATTGTGCCTGTCACTTTAGTTTGCCAGTTCCCTTCCCCATTATCCCAAAAAAGAAAAAAATGAGCTACCACAAATGTATGTGTATGTGTGCATTAGAAATCGCTTACCACTATATATCTGGGGAATGGATTTGGATATTATGCTTCTAAAATACTTCACTAAGCTGTATAAGCAAGTGTATGTGGTTAATGTCACTTCAAAAATTGAATCAGCTGCTACCTAATATTTATGCATGTGTGTGAATCATTTTCTGTATAAATTAGTAGTTTTTATAGGCATTTGGTATTATAGTATTTCTTTTAATAACAATATTTTCATTATAAAACATCAGTACAACTCGAGATTCTAAATGTGGTCAATCACTCAGGTCTCATTTCTTACAAATTTGATCTCAATTTCCCACCAGAAACACTGAGCACATGCAAATAATTACAAGATGAAAACATCTGTTCTTTGGAATATGTTGTAAAATATAATCCCTTATTTATCTCTGCCCACAACTGATTAACTACAGGCTTTAAAACTATTAATCCCTATGTGAATAGGTAACAAATGATGTTTCAATCAACAATTGGCAAAGTTCACTTCACGTTTTAGTGTCTGTTTAATTTACAGTTGAATAAAATTAATTTTGGAAATCAATGATTGGGATGAGTGATGCACATATTATGAAACATGTTGGACGAAAGTGATTTAAAATCAATTTCACAAAACCATGATTTTGATTTTTACAACGCCAAACCAAACGGAACATTAGAGAAGTTAGAATGTTAGATCCATTAAACAATCACAAAGGTGCATTACCATAATTTGAATATTATCTATAACTTAAAATTGTTAAAAGGATATCTGACAGAACCAAATTCCCATATTTCTTTTATGGCCATGTGCTTGGTTTGAATTTCTGATCATGTGGATGGACTAAATGAGTTGGCGTGCCGCATGTGCAACGTATCTCCCTGAAGCAACGAAAAGTTAATTTCTGGCACAACGTGCAAGCAATTTGTAAAGTGCAGAAGACATGGTATGGGAGGGTTTCCCTGGCTTTGTGACTTCAACAACCTACTACCCAGCCAAGACTCAAGACAAATCAAGGGTCCACCATTTTATTTATTGAAAAAGAGGCTCTGAGATATTATGATCGTGAATGGGTGTATTAAAAGTGGACTAAAGGTGAATGTTAAACTTAATAAGATAGCATCATAGGTTACGAAACTCTGAGGATCACATCATTAGACAATTTTAATGTACTTCCAAATATGAAGCTCCATTAAGCCTTACCCTTAATATAATTCATGTTCATAGATTCACCTATCATATATCAGTGCCTAGGAAATTGTGTAGGGAATATTTCCTTCAAATCACGTCACTTTCTTTCAAAGATTCTTTATATATATATATATATATATATATATATAATGAAAGATAAATTTACATCCGTGTAAGTTACTATAGTTCAATAATTTTTTAATAAATCATTGTATCAAGCAATCCCTGTTGGATTAAAAGTTATTATCAAATAGATTATACACATAAAATTTTACGTTAATCCGAAATTATTTGATATGTCATTTAAATGTCTCAAGATTAACATTTTATATATATATATATATATTTGAATTATATGAAAAAAAATCAATCATTTAATTATCAGATTATTAGTGTCAAAATTTTATGAAATTTGACACAAATAATCATGATGATGAATAAACATAATTCAACGGTTGGATTACTAAAAAGTGTCCGTGTAAAAAAGTTTACACCGACATCCAATTATACGCTGCCACATCATTTATTGAATTTAATAACACATGAGGTGTCACAATTATTAAATGATGTGGCGGTACACCATTGGATGTATGTGTAAAATTTTTTTACACTGATCGTGTATATCAATTAAATCCACACTAACACACACATATATACGTAGAGTCGGAATCAATTGACATCAGGTGTCAAACTTGTAGAGTTACGTTACACTATTTTATAACTTTTTGTAAAATGTGAATTTGATCAATCCAACTGTTAAATTAAAAGTTTTTATAGAGTAGATGGAGTTTATAAAATTTCATAAAAATAAAAAACAGATTAATAATTCATCAAACTAATTTATTTTAACGTATAATATATTTTTTAAAATATAAGTAAAAATCCACCATTAAATAACGTACCAACGAAATTATTAAATAACCCAATATGTCAAAGCTTTTTTTTCCTCATTGATGTGAATTGATCAGCATTATTTTATATAATTTTTTTAATCTTTGCAAATAATTAATATTCACAATTACTAACATGAGTCTTGGTTATTACCTTCAAATGGTCTCAATAACATTAGTTTAAATAACGTTTATAACATGAATTTTGAGGTAAATAAATTAGGCTCTAATTTGTACTTATTCTTTAATTATATTAATTATATTAACTAGATATCAAAGTATTGTCGGACCTAAAAGTCACGTCAGTTTAACAATTATTCAAGAAGGGTGCAATGGTACTTATCATACAGTAAAAAAGTAATACTTACTACTCGTTTGGTTTAAATTTTAAACCATCTATAATCAATTTTACAGAATTGATTTTACATCACTTTCGTCCAACGTATTTCGTAAAGCGTATATTATCCATTTTAACCATTCATTTCTAGAATTAATTCTACACAACTGTAAATCAAATAGATCGTTAATATATATTAATAAGAATTTTTCAAAATGAAAATGGAAATTAGCAGGAAACTATTAAAAAAATAAGAAACTCTAGTTTTGATATTTCTTTATCTTTTTTTTGCTATAATTTGCCTTTTGAAAGTTCCAAAAAACAGGTGGAGTGGTAAGCTAAGTTGTCTCCGGTACAGACATGAGGAGTGGTAAAAAATTGGCTGACTCTGTTCTCCTCCTTGACCTATAAATATAGACATCACAAATCATAACTCTTGCCCGGATCTCTCTGCTTTTGCTTTTGTTGTTGTTCAAGGTTCGTTGTTTGCTTTTACCAAAAAAAAAAAAAAGAAAAAGGTTCGTTGTTTGCTTTACTTGAAAACCTTACAATCTAGCCTTTTTCATTTGTTAATGTTATATATGTTGTTTGGTATTGGTTTCTTGCATCAAGTTGTCATCTTTTCTAGCTTTCCTGTCATGGGTAGAAGGTCTCTTTCAATTATTCTTTTGGGTATTTCTATTAATCACTGCACTAACAATGGCAGAGTTCATGAAGCAACCCATTTTTGTAATTCCATTGATCTGGAAAGACAGTAAGAAAAAAAATGGTCTTTTGAGATCCAATAATAACCAAGTTTGATTAGATGGTCAACCAAAAAGTCATTGTCATTTGGGGTAGATTCATATGTGCAAGACAGTGTGCTATAATTTTGTCTCTATTACCACGGACTAATATTGTGAAAACTGTTAAAGGTATAAAATAACATATCATGAAATGAAACAAATCTTTTAGGTGAAATGTTGACAAAGTTAGAGTATGTGGAATTCAGACTATGCCTGGATTTTGATTCATGCTCATGTTCTGATGGACCATGAGCCTTGATGGTTCATGTCTTTTCAAAACATTCTTTGTAGTCTTGAACAATTTTCACTCTTTTTGATTCATTAAAAACCTATTTTTATTTCCCTTTTCTGTGTCATGTCTTTAAAGATGAGTGAGAATCAGAATAGTGAAGAAGCTCGAGAAAAACGCCCAACTCCCCGCTTGAATGAAAGGATTCTTTCATCTTTGTCAAGGAGATCGGTTGCTGCTCACCCTTGGCATGATCTTGAAATTGGTATTTTTTGTTGAACATAGTGCTTGTCCTATTTAATTTAACACTGTCCTGTTTAATTTATGTTCATAATTTTCATGTGCAGGACCTGGAGCGCCCCAAATTTTCAATTGTGTAAGTCCACATTTTCTGATCCTGGAAAGAATACCGCTTGCCTTATCATTTAATACTGGATAAAAGATGTCTACAATGATACCATTATTTTGAACATTTACTTCAAAAAAACTCTGGTGTAACCATTGCACTGGTATAATCAGTAGGTGGCAGTATGTGATATTGTATTATGCCAAAATGATTGTATTGGATTCAAATTTAATCCAGTTTTCCAAAATAACTGCCACACTAGGCAGGTCTATTATTGATACCAAATTAGTAGTTGCACCATAGAATATGGCCTTTATTGGCTTTTAGGAAAAATAGGTATAAAGATAACCTACAAAGTACAAACCAAGGTCTTTAGGTAGAAGAGGCACACTGTAGGCATGAATAATAAATAACGTACAAACAATCCACAATTTATGGCAAGCAGCCTTATCATCTTTTAGGATGCAGTTTCCGAACTATCAAACTCAACAAATCAGCATGCAGGGTTCCCTGCTGTTGATGAATCTAGAAATTTTTTTCATATAACAAGATTAAGTTTCTTCCTAAATCTTTTCACAACTTAGGTCATCATTTCTCCCTTTAATACTGAACAGATTCCTGAACTTGATAAGTGATGTAATTTTGTCTCACATTACTACATCAATCTAAGACCTTTGGCCTGTTGGACTTCCTTGAATCAAATTCTGTAACACTCTTACACTCCTAAAGATTTTTTTTTTCTATCTTTTATCATTTTGAAATCTCCAATAACTTCTCCTAACAATCGCATTTACGCAAAACCTATAATTCCATTCTTGACCTGAAATTTCCCACTATAATAGGCTGTTTCTGCTTATTCAAGGGTTAGTTGCTACCTGCAGGTTGTAGAGATCACTAAGGGAAGTAAGGTCAAATATGAACTTGACAAGAAGACTGGATTAATCAAGGTATGAACTGATTGTCTGCATTTTGAAATGGAACACTCTAGTGCTATAAAATCTGAAACAAATTTTACAGAGAATCCACCTCTTCCAAATGATTGTTTCCAGTCCAGTTGTTAACCTACCAGAAATCAACAAGATGGGTTGGTGGGCAATTGGACAACACATGAACTTGGAATTTATCTCTTTCTTTTTGTCTTCTAGATTCTTGACACTTTTCAATTCTGACTTCTACTTTTCAGTACTCATCTATCATTAGATTGTTCTTACCCTCTGAATAATGCTCAGGTTGATCGGATTTTGTATTCATCAGTTGTATATCCTCATAACTATGGTTTTATTCCTCGAACTCTATGTGAAGACAATGATCCAATCGATGTCTTGGTTCTCATGCAGGTAAATTTTTACCATTTCAATTTCACCCAACTTATACGAGCAGCATTAATACTAATTTATGTATAGTAATATTAGCATTAATCACAGTTCTCTCTTTATCAGCAGTAAATTAAAGTCTGCTGCTGAAATTTTGACATATTTCGATTATATTGAAGGAAAGCACACAACAACTTTGAATCCTCAGTTTAATCACCCACATAATTATCATATTTTCCAATTATCCTTACCTTCATTCAATAAATTGTGCCTAGCAAACTTGAATGCTGCATTAGCCATACTGTGTTTCCAGATTAGTGATTAATTTGATGACTATGTATGAGCTAGATATAAATAGGTTACCTAATAGTAAACTTCCTGAATTATTGATGTGATAGGAGCCTATTCTTCCTGGTTGTTTCCTGCGAGCCAGGGCCATTGGACTGATGCCTATGATTGATCAGGTAATCTCTCTTTGGCTTTTTAGCCAATAAAGCAATTGCCATTTTGTTCCAACCTTTTGCATAATAACAAGTTTGTTCTACTATCACAGGGGGAGAAGGATGATAAAATTATTGCAGTATGTGCTGATGATCCAGAGTATAAGCACTATACTGACTTCAAAGAACTTCCACCTCATCGCCTCTCTGAGATTAGGCGCTTCTTTGAAGACTGTATCCTTAACAATCTTAATTCAAGGACTTGTTGCCTAAGTTTCTTTAAGCTTAGTTTATATTTTCTTCAAAATTTGAGTGCATTTCTTAACACATGTGTTCAGACAAGAAGAATGAGAACAAGGAGGTTGCAGTTAATGAGTTTTTGCCTGCATCCACTGCTGTTGAAGCCATCCAGTACTCAATGTCAGTATATATAGAGCAACTGATTTATTTATTTTATCTTTCTTGCATCTAATTGAAATTTGCTTCATAAGAGATACAGTTTATGGCTAACAAAATAGAATTCCAGTAACAAAGTTTTATCTGTCACAGATCATTCATTATTCTACCACTCTTACCTGATTTTTTTTTCCTTTTAGTCATTCCTCTCCCTTAATATTGCACTATCTGTAATATGCATCATTTCACCTCACTGATATGTTGTCTCTGATTTGGTGCAGGGATCTTTATGCGGAGTATATTCTGCATACCTTGAGACGATAGACAAGAATACTATACTCCATGATTCAGAATAAGCTGCACTCTAGACGGGTTTTTAATATATTTTGATGAAACTCTATTGTAATTTTTGTATTGAGTTGGATAATATACAAATTGTTTGTTTTATTAAGTGAAGAACAACCATCAACTTTTATGCTTCATGTAGAATGCTAGTTGATTGATTTTATTTTTTGTTGTATTATTCAGTTTCCAATTAATACATTGGTAATCTGTTTTTATCAGTTTTGATTCCACACCCATTTGTAACCTTCATTCTTGACTCTTGGGGTACTTTTGGCAGCATAATACTCCAAATTAGCCTAATTTTTTAGGCATTAAAAAGTGTTGTTCCCGGAATATCCTACAAAATTTTATCATCTTTAATCTTTAATAGGAATAACATTTAAGTACCAGTTGTGGAAAAGTTATGTTTGGAATTGGTTTAGATAGTAAAATTGATTTTTGAAAGAATTAAAGTTAATAAAGTTGATTTATATTTAAAAATACTATTTAAAAGTGAGTTCAGAAAAATTGATTTTGTTTGAATGGTAGAGTAAAATTCCTTTTGAAGTATAAATATAAGTATGCTTTTAAAAATTAAAAGTCTCTTATTCAGAATCAATCTAATTGTTTTAGTAGTTAAAATTTTTTACTTCTCTAATAATTAATTTAACTTGCCATGAAATTGACTTTTAAAATGTAAAAGACAATCAAACATTTGATGTTACTTTTGAACTCTATTTTTTTCCCACCACAATTTTTTTTTTTTTTTTGGGTCAATCCCACCACCCTGATTCCTCCATTTTTACACTCATCAAATTCTTTTTTTTTGGTCAGTACACTCATCAAATTCAAAACGAATCAATTCCATTAACTGGTGGTTCATATGAGGCTTCGGCTCACAATAATGGGCCGGAAAAATAGGTTATCATTATATTGTGATAGTATTTTTTTTTGGACAATATATTGTGATAGTATATGAATACAGGTGTTGTCAACATGCTTCATACTTTTGGACCAGTATTGTGATAGCATTGTGCATGACACTTAATATTTGAAAACTTTTTGTTTTGGGCTCGCTTCACTTTCTCCAGAAAAAAGTAAATAAATACCTAAACCAATTAATTTAATTTGTATGTATTATTGGTGTAATAATGCTTTACACTTTCATTTAATAATATATTATCACATTATTTGTGGAGTTTTATGAATTACATTCATTAAATGATGTAACAATATATTATTGAATAATAGTGTAAAATATTATTACATTGATAGTATATAAAATTAAACATTTAGACAAAAAATAAAAGAAATTTCCTAACAAAAAATGTTAGGAAAGAAAATCAAAATGTCATAGGTTGTCAAATAAAATCTAACACTAGTTTGCACATCAAATGAGATTTAAAAGACCTAAGGAATTGTTTACCTACGGTTAATTAGGATGTACAATAGAAGAACTTGAATAAAAATGCTCAACTTAAGTTGATCTTGTGCAACTGAGCCTAATCCTCTTACTAATTGTTTACCGACTCAAAACACAAGTTGAGTTATAAACCATCGAAGTGCTCCTTATCTATAAGGAAGTCAGGATTTAGTCCCTTTAAAACTTTTGAAATGCCTTTGAAAACACACGACAATCCCCCATATATTTCAAAATATTTTAAAGAAAAATTTGAAAAATTATTTTCCAGGTTAGTATCTGAATGTAAATGCATTGAATCTAGTGTCATTTTTACTATGAACCAAATATAGACTAATATAATATAACATACAAAGTGAACTTGTGGGATAAATATCTAAGAACCAAAATACTTTGGTGTATGTTAGAGGTTTACCAATTACATTACATTCTAACAATTCTCGCTATTGAGCTACTATGTGTTAATAGACCATGCATGCAGTTGGTAATTCCCGAGTCCTCTGGAGATTAAGCCACAATCTCATGCAAGTGGCTCAACTTGAGATTTATATAAATGATTTTATCAAATGTATGTTGCAATTCATTATACCACCAATAAAGGATATGAAAATAATTAAAATATCTTAAATTTGCCCAGTAATATAATATACCATTTCTTACACCATAAAAAGGGACAAATTTTAATAATGCTAGAAGAATTAATAAGTGGCTTTGCTTTCACCCATATGAACATTCTTCATAGGAGATCTCCAATCACAGAGATTAAGTTACCTTCGTTGTTAGTTTTAAATTGGCTTTAAGTCTTATCCTCTCTTAATGTTTCATATATTAATTTTCTTCTAAAGGCCTTTGCCAAATGATTGGCCAAATTCACATCTAACATTACTACAATGGATATTATCCTTTTTTAGCAATTGCTTCTTAACCCACAGTATGAGCCTGTTTGGGTGGAACTTCTGCAGAAGTACTTTTAGGTGAAAAAAATAACATGTATCAAAGAGGTCAAATGCATTTAACTTCTCCATAAGTTAAAATTAGTTACTTTTGGAGAAGTGAAATGGGAGAGCTTTTGGAGTAGGTGGTCTACAAAGACTAATTTTAACTTATGGAGAAGTTAAATGCATTTGACCTCTTTGATTCATGCTATTTTTTTCACTTAAAAGTACTTCTACAGAAGTTCCACCCAAACAAACTCTATGCCTTAGACTTATATGTCTATTTTTACCATTGAAAGTCTTGTTCTTTGTAATGGAAAATGCATTAATGCTGCTAGGCAATCACAATGTATGGACTCAGTGGTGTTGGTTTTTATTCCTAAGGGAAATTTTTTTAAAAGTTTCTTAACCATTAGGCCTCATTAATAGTTGATTATAGAACTATAAATTCTGACTCTATTAAGTTTGTTTGACTAAGCTCAAAATAACCACACCACTATCAAATATAAATACATAACCACTGAATTTTTGTTTTCTAAATAAAAAATTACACATCCCTTAAGTTGCATCATATAAATTTATTATTTTAAAACAATTTAGAAAAATCATTTTCACATCCATTTAGTCAATAACAAGTTTATAAATTAAAGCTAAAACTATTAAAACTCAAACTAAAGAAATTATTGTGAATAGAGAAAACGTGTCAAAATAAATTAATATTTTACTTTTTAATAGAACCTTTTTTGTTATTAATCTAGTTTTATACTTTTCAAATGAACCATATCATCAATGAATAGGGTGAATGAGAAAGAGAAAGGAAAAGAAGGTAGATATGTTTGGATTAGCGTTTTCCATGGTTAAACACATGTTCTAGCTGTAGACGTGAGTTTGTAAAATATGCATCTTGTTTAGCTCTCCACATGAAACGTATGAGTTTTGAAACTTGAGTTTGCAAAATGCGAGATTTGTAGTTTCTGCATTTGAAATTTGAGTTCCTCAATATTCACTTTCTTAAACTCACGTTTGCAGCAAAGTATCCAAACATGAAATCACGTTTACTCATACTCAAGTTTATCATAAATCGCGTTCACTAAATCTACGTTTATTCAAACTCACGTTTCAAACGTGAATCCAGGCAGACGTTACTGTTTCAAAAGTGGATCCGAGCAAAAGTGAAACTCGAGGCAAGAATCTTGGATCAAAATTGCCTCTTTCTCAAAAGGCGAAAGCTGATAATAGTTACCTCTTGTTTAAGTAAAAAAACCCCTCCATTATAGTGTACATTCTTGTTATGTTTAAGTTTAGGATTTGATATTTGTTATGCATTTATTTGTGATTATTTTTAGGAATAATCATTTTTTAAAATTATTTTTAAAATTTTTAATATGTTTGTTTCAAATTCTAGAAATAATCATTATCTAAAAAATATAGAATTTTGATTATATCAAAAAGCTATTATTACTTACTTCTCGAAATATATATATAGTTAAATGAAATATAAGAGAAAGAATGTTAAAAAAAACTTTTGTGATTGTAACCAAACACAAATTAGTTTTTTTTTTTAATAAAAATCTCTAAAAAATAAATCACTTTTTTACACAATCTAATAGTGACTTTTTTTTTAAAGTTTAAACAAATTAACGGGTGCTTGATCTTTGATCTTTTCAATATATATATATATATATATATATATATATATTCAAATGAATCTTGCCTTAGGTTTTGTTTGCAATGAGTTAATGGATGACCCCTCCCCCACTTGAATCAAGGAAAGCCATGAAAATATGTGATTTCAAAGGGAATACAATAATCCTCAATACTTTATTTCATCTAAAGTCGAGGGCGTGGTATTGGACGTGCTAGTGCTCTAAAGTTGAGCACGAATGTGCTACATCTAAATTGCCAAATTAGGTAAAGTTGTCTCATAAAGAATAAAAGATGTAAAACATCTCTAATTGCTCCCACAAATATGTGCGGTAGCTCCACAATCTACCACCCATTTTTTTATATTATATAGTCACAATATATATTAGCTTGAGAAATAACTAGCAATTAATATATAACTTCATCTCCTTTAGCCAATTTGCATTTAGTTTAGGAAAGTATTTTCATTTCTTACTTTATGCTTGCATTGAAGTGTAAGATGTTTAGAAAGGGCTTAATTTGTATAGGAAACTATAGTAGAGGGATCATATCGATCACAATTTAGAAAAATCTCTCGGAATATAACACGTTCTTCCAAAATTAATTTGGATGCACAAGACAATAGAGAAAGTGAATCTTTTAACTCAGAAGTTTCAGGGGGGGGGGGGAAGAGAAAGGTCAATTCTCAATATGATGAGGAAAAAAATGCAGTGATGAGAAAAACAATTGAGGTTAAAATGTCAACGCTAGTAGGTTAGTGGTAACAACTAATAGACTAGAAAAATATTGTAAGTGTTTCTAAAACAAGGTAAGGGATTGATAGTTCAAATTAACGTTAATAAAAATGTGTGCTAAATTAAGATAAAACCATATCAAAAAGCCTCGTCTTAAAATGAAAGGTAAAGCTGAATTGAAGTTGTAGGAGGAAATTAAGGAACTAGTGAAGCCCATTTTTCACACAGGGGATCGAGACAAACCAAAAGATTTGCATTGAAAAGTGCTAACTTGGCCCAATCTTGTGTGTGCAAGTCTAATATACTCTCAAAAGAAATTTATATTTGACCAAAAGAAAAAGAAATTTAGATTCTTGACCAAAAAAAAAAAAGAAATTTATATGCATTATATCCCTAAAACACGACTTGTCTTGTAAACCCTCAAAGTATTCCTTATCCATTAGTCTCTTTAAAACTTTTTAAAAAACCTTTAAAAACACAACCCTCATATCAGTTGGCATGAACATTTATAAATTAAAGAAACATAAAAATTACTTAACACTATTTTAAGTAATTAAATATATGAAACGCTTCCTAACCTCCTTAATAAGACACATTATCATCTTATTAGAAATTCCCCAAGAAACAAGGAAGCGAGCACTGTGAAAGATGCCAGCTAGCTGTCCCTTGGTTTTCTAGTTGGGAAGGAACTTCACCTTTCCAAAAGAGAGAACATGACATTTGACGGCTATTGGAAAAACGGCCAACATTAGTCATTGAAATGTGAATATGATTTCACATGGCAAAGAGGCCCAAAAAGTTAGAAAGGATCAACAAGAGTAGTAGAAGAGTTCTAGTGATATTCTGTGTGTGTGTGAGAGAGAAAAAAAAAAATAAAAACATAATTTTCAAAGGGCATGTGAATCACACATTCAGCCTTTCATGGCATAAAATCGGAATAAAGTCTTAGATTATCAGGTGGTCGGCAGTCCATATCCATTGTCCTCACTTTATGCACACTCATACTTTCCTCACCTAATTTACATTTACACTTTTTTTTTTTTTTATCTTTCTCTCTGATTTATTATCATCCACACACCTAAGCAAATCGACGCTGGAGAAGATTACTTTTTTTGGCTACCCAAAATTTAGGGTGAGAAAAAAATGTCAAAATTTAAGACAGAAAAAATCTCCAAACTCAAATAACAATATTTATAAAAGTATTTATATTTACGTTATTTCAAGGAGAAAAGTAAAAATTCGAACATGTCACCCGTTAAAACTGATACTCTCAGTGTTGAAGAAGACTTGTCATACTCACACACCCCTCCCAAACTTTCACCCACTTCCACTCATTACTATACTTTTATTTATTTATTTATTTTGTTAGTATTATCACAACCTTTTTGTGAAGAGTATATAAGTGCTAGCTGGTTAACTCCCTTTTGGTTTTGGAGGAAGAAAAATTCTCCACGTCAACTATGTATCTCCCCTCCGCATGACACTGCATACAGTCAATAAGCCATTGATGTGGATGTGTGTCGGCATCTGAGGTCTGAGCAATGCCACTTGCATCTGAGCAATATACGATATCGGGTCTCCTATTCCTACATGCAATCAAAGTCTCACAATCTTTTCATGTCAAATTCAAATCAAATGTATCTACACCCTGGGATATATAATGTGAGGACAATCATGATTGAGACTTTAGGAGGAATTCATTCAACGATTATAAGATATATCTTAAAATTTCATTTGTTGATTTGTTTTTTTTAAAAAAAAAAATTAGTAGGGTTGAAGATCACGTTTGTGTCATTCTTTAAATATAATTAGATTTTAGGTTGTGAATTGTGATATATTGATAGATACTTAAAAAAAAAAACGTTTAATATTTTATTAAGATCAACTATAACGCTCGCGCAAGTAAAAATCAGTATTATTTTTAAAAACGTCCATCTATGAATAATTCCTAGTTAAAAATTAAAAATTTTGGAATTGGTTTTATTTTACAATTAGTGAGTATCCCATTTGTGGAATTTAAAAAATAAAATTTTTAAAAATTACAATATTTATATAAATATTAGTTTAATCCGTAGAAAAGTTTAAAAGTAAGTATGTTAAATAGTTTAAAAGTTTCATGAAAATTTTAACGTGGCAATCTAATATTAATGTATATTAAATTTTAAATGATTCAAATATTTATAGGTATATTGTTTAGTGATGTATTTTTACTTGTATTTTAAAAATATATTATACATTAAAATAAATTTTGAAGTATTTATTAGTTTTTTATTTATTTGAAATTTTGTATACTAGATCTACTCCCGAATAACTTTCAATTTAACGATTACATTAATTATTTTTATATTTTATAAAAAATTATTAATTGATTGGTGTAATTGTAAAATTTTAATAACTGATGATAAACTTTTAGAGTTATATTACTTAATAGTTTTTCATAAAATATGAATTTAATCAATCGAATCGTTTGATTTTAACTCATATGTTTGTATCATTGTATTATTGATATGATTGATTTGATTCTAAAATTTTTTTCAAAGGTTTTTAATATTTATTTTTATGTAGTACTTATATTAAGTATAAGTATGTGATTTATTTAAAAGAAAATATATAGATAAAGAAAATAACTAAGTGTAAAGAAAAATTAGGACTTCAAGTTCGGTGTATAAAAAAAATTGTTGAGAGGGTTATTTCTATCATAATTTAAATATTTCTAACTCAAATAAAATTATTTCGCTGAGAGGATATATATGGTTTAACTTATAAAAAAAAAAAAGAAAATGTGGAGGTGGAGGTGGACAGATTTCCCAAGTTTCAATGGAGACAGTGTTAGGTATTTATTCTTCATCAAAGATATGGATGAACCTCACTCACGTACGCCCTACATTGTTAGTATATATATGTGTGTGTATAGAGAGAGAGAGAAGTCTAAAGTTTCAATGGGATGGAATAATATCTATAGTATAAGTATCAACTATAAATGGCTTTCATGCATGTTAATTTGATCTTCATATATTTGTCATATAAATTTTATTTTATAATAATATAAGAAATTACGATTATTGAATACTTATTAATTTTTCTAGATAAAAATTAAATAAATTAGCTGGTAAGTTGGCTATTCAACTATTTAAAATTCTAATAATTTACATATTTATATATAAAAAAATGAATGCATTGCATGACAAGACGCTTATAACTATAAATTTAATGTGTCTCTAGTTTGTCAATATCTCTATCTGAAAGATATGAACTGCTAATTAGGTTTACTGTTTAAATGCTAATTTAATAGTAAACAATATGTTATCTTTGAGATATATATGTTTCAATTTGGATGTCCCATATGTCATGAATAATGGACATGCATTTGGGGCCAAATTTAAAATAAAGAAAGAAAATTGTGTAGTGCAATAATTTGTTTATAGGGTCACATTCTGTGTATGACATTATTATACACATTTGTTGGACCACTACCATTATCTGACATAATAGTTTTCGACCATCATAACTCTGAATATTATCCTTTTTAGCAAATTCATAATATATATATATAGGACCTCAGAAACTAGAGGAGCAGTCTAGGCACATAATGTTTGTTGACATTCAAGTACTTTCTAGTTCAAATACAACACAAAGTTGTCACTAGCTACCTTTCAATTATAATTAAGCAAATTGTTTTAATATGCACTTAATTCTAAAGGATTTAGTACTAAAACTGCGATAGTTAAAAATTGTGTAATTAATTGAGAAATTAAGATCTTAAATTTATTAGATGGAAACTCCATGTTATTGCAGATTTTCAATTATTGAAAGATGTGGAAGATAAAAGAGGAAATTACCTTCTGAGGTGAGGAAAAATATGTTTTGAATCGTGAAAATTTTATTCGTAAAACAATTTTTTTAATATGTGTAATTATATAGGATAATAAATTAATAATAAAAATATTTTATTAAAAAATGTAATATTTCATATTATCAATATATTGAATGTTAATATAGTTATAATTTTAATAATTTTTTTTAATTTTTATTATTTTTTATTTATTAACGTACGTGTAATATTATTCTGGTTAAAAAACCGTTCTTAATAAAGTTACCGATTTAACTTTAGCCAATGAACTCCCAAGTGAACCGATTTAACATGATCTATAGTGAACTCCCAACTGTCTATATAAGTTCAGTAGAAACTAAGTATGAGCTTATAATATGTTTATTCTCTCATGAAATACAGAATCCGTATTTTTTTTTTCTATTATAGAACAAAATTTCGTAGTATAAAATGATGGAATATCCGTTTATTTTTCACCATTTGAAAATAAAAGACACTGTCCTTGCGATTAACGACGATCATGTCTTATCGTTTCTGTAACTTAGTTACGGAAGTATATGGACACAGCCACACACACCTATATACAATATAATATTTTTCTTCGAATTAATTAATAATAAAGTGCTATTAGTTGAGATTCAATTACTATTCAATCTAGATGCAAAAGAAAATAAAGAATTTATTTTAAGATATCATTACGATTCAAAGTTTTGAAGCCTACATTAGAATGATAATAATAGTATTGATTAGAATAACAGTATTTGTTAATTACTAATATATAGTTTGCTTGTTAATTTATTAAACAGACAGAATGTAAGGAGTCTATCGTAATTATTGAACTACAAAGGTTTGACCATAACAAAAACAAAAGAAAAAGAAAAAACTTGGGGCACCTCTTGCCAAAATGAATTAATAAAAAGCGTTTAATTATATATGAATTCATCCAAAACAAATCTCTAGAGATTTGAACGTTGTACAAAGTTAAAATAAATTATTGTATATATATTTTTAATGATAATTAAGTATATCTAATTAGTTACACTATTCAATTTTTTTTTCTTTTATAATCATATAATGAGATTTGATCGTATGATTAATTTCATATAAATTATCCCAATCCCCCGTACAAACAACACTATGAGTCTATGATAACATGGACTCTAAATCAATTGAGGCAGCAATTAATGATTTCCTGTACATATATGCATCCAATAACTAAGATTTTATTAATTTAATTATGCATGTTGAAATTTTGGTATTAACACATGTGTCACACAGTTTATAGCTAGCACATGTGTCACAACAACGCATTACAATATAGTACACCAATTCAATTCAGCAGTTTATATATAACAATAGCATACATACATACAAGTCAAGACAGTGACTGGTATATATAGCTAGCTGTAAATTGATGTGTACCTAAGGAGATGTGTCATGTGTGAATTTAGATGAGGGATTTTAATGCAAATTAAGTTGGAAGCAGAAAGAAAGAAATAATATACTGCAGTCAGGGATACAGCTTGGCAGATCCATATATATATGTGCATGAAGCCCCTCCCTCTCCCTCTCCCTCCTCATAATTATAGTCATACATTTTTTGCAGTGGAAAGCAACAAAAGCGAGAAACACAAACAAAAGCAACATATGCTTACAAATACATGAATAAATGAAAGAATTCAATTTGAAGGAGCTAGCTAGCTAGCTTAAGAAAAGAAGGTGTAGCATAGCATCTAGTGGTCTAAACTAATTACTAATACTATAGAGCCTATGTAATTGAAACTTAGAAAGCGACCTAACAAGAAGCATAACCCAACGGTTTTCTCAGAGGGTGATGGTGTAGTAGTAGTAGTAGTAAAGGCAGGGGAAGAAACAGGGCACTTAGCATAGTATTAGTATAGCTACTAACTAGTGTGGGGTTAGTTTAGCTTTCACATTTTTGTATGATGAATGAAAAAATTGCTCTAATCTAAAGCCTGAAAAATCGAAACTGTAATTACATATGCTTCTACAGCTACCTATTAGCTAGCTGCAGGCTGAAGCTACTATTTGGCTTATTGCAAATATTGTAATTGCCTCCTTCCTTCTTCACCATACTCTGTTGCCTTTACATTTAGTTATATATATACACTTCAATTGGAATTATTGGGTAAGCTCGCCACCACTGAATAAAGTTCCTTTTCCAGTAATCTGGTTGATTTGTATGTGTCCCCATTCCCTTACATATGGTCCCACCCTGTATTTTTGTGGTCTCCTTTTATCCCTTGGTGGTAGCAGAATTTTTAGATCATTACATACAAGTCTCCTCTCTGATAGATCCATGAGGTTTTGTCCTTTGATAAAAACTACCCCATGGGGTCATTTTGTCCCATCTGAATGTGTTGGCTAATGACTATTTTGGTAGGGTTATACTCTCCCCCATCCCATTTTGTCCTTTGTGTGTGCTTAGGCTAATTAATTGGTATTTTGGTTAGGTTTATAATTATATATTCTCTCTATCCCTTTCTTGAATTGCAATTGACATGATAAAAATCTTGGTTTGCATATTTTCATTTGCTTATGTTTATTAATGGTATGATTAAGGCCTGATGGCTAGCTGCATTGACATATGGTGCTACTGCTACACATGTAGCTAAGAATAATTGGTAATATTTTTAATTAAATGAGCCATCACACATTGGTGTACTAATAAAAGTATTGAAGACTATTTCCATCACCTGAAAAATTTGGGTGTGAACCTATAGTTCAAAAACAAATTGGACCACCATGTGAGGGGGTTGAATATTTTGCTATTAATGTTAGATATAAAAAAATTTGTAAATTAGATGCATGCATGTATATAGTGACAGATCCAACAAAGCAAGTGGGGCTGGATTTTTCACTGATCCAAACTTTAATTTATACCATATGAAAATTTTTGTTTTACTTGGTCAGTCTCTTTTTAGGAAAAAAAAATATTCTGACCCTTCATCTTTTATACAAAGAAAATTAGATGGACATACACAAAAAATTGTATAAAATCATTTAACTAATTTCTATATATTAAATTAAAGTATACCTTTTTTTTATAATTAATCCACTTGATATATTTTACCTTAAAAATAATATGGGTAATTTTAGTAAACAGGTGTTAGCTACAAAATTTCCATACCTAAAACCATGGTGTACTATACATCCCTAGCTAGAATCACTCAAATAAATAACACATGATTTTTAGCAATATGGGTTAACCAGTTGGCTTTAGACTAGAGATAAAAGTTGGCTGAGTCGAGCTAGATTTTTCAAAGTTTCAGCCTGACCTATTTAAAGTCTGACATGACCTTGCTTGAAATCTTGTTTTATAGTAAAGTACTTAATCTATCAAAAGCATGTATTTGAATAGATTTATAGGTCTCAAGTTTTTTTTATGGAAGACAACATACTTATATATTTACGCAAGCTAATAAGTATATAATTATAAGACAATATAATAAAAATATTTATAATAATACTAGCAATATAAAAAAATTATTAGTATTTTATTCATATTTAGTTAAAAATGTCGGCCTGATAGGCTCAATAGCTTTTTCAATGACTTGAAATCTAGCCTGTTTTGCTATATAGACTTCTGAAAAAACTTTGACCTCATCTATTTAATAAATTGATTGGTCCGGCCTGACTTGGGCCTAATGTAGGTCAGACTGTAAGTCCCTGACGAGCGGTTTGACATGTTCCCACCCCTACTTTAGACATCCAAATTTTAACTTATAGTATATGAAAATTTTTGTTTTACTTATGTTTGTTTTTTCTAAAATTTTACTTTTTCCCCCTTTATTCTTTATATAACTACAATTAGATAAATGACTTTTTAATATAAAAAAAAACAGTATAGGATCATTTAATTCACTCCTATATATTAAATTGGTATACAAGTTCATGATAATTTCTTAAGGTTTAGTGTATTATAATTTAAAGAATGAAACTTATCATTCTTAATTTCTTTTCTTTTAAATTTTAATTTTAAATTATGATATATTAATTATGCATATTTTTAATAATTCTAATTTATTTGAATCTATATTTTTATTATTCATTAACTAATCAATTATATTTTTTATAAATATAAAAATTTATTCTCTTCATTATTTTAGTTTATATTTTCAAATTATAACATAACTTAAAAATACTTATACAATATATTGAATACTTGTTATGTGAAAAATTGTATAGAATAAATAATGTAATCGATATAAATTTAGCTTTATTCCATAGTTTATTTTTTAATTTACTTTCATTTGATATAACTAAAATTTTAATTTTATTTGATTATATTCACTGTATTTGAGTAATGTAACACAAAATTCTTAATCACGTTATTGTCTATGACTTGATGCCTCTGCTAATTTGTAATTAATCTTTGCTTTTGGCCTTCGGGCCTCCCATCAACCAAAAACTAAATAAATTAAAAGTTAAAAATCTAAGCTTGCATATGATGTGGTGAGATAATTGCTGTGAAAATTTAACAACATTGACATATATCTTTTAAAATATATGGAAATAATTAAAAATAATTTAGCAAATAGGAAAAGATAAGCTAATTAATATTCTTAAAACTTATACACTCTATTGAAAAAAATAAATTTATTTATTATTTATTTTAGATTCCACAACACCTGTTGCCTAGATCCGTGCCCTGCACGTATATACTTTGTTTTTAAAAAAATATATTTTGATCATTAATAAGGATTATTCTCATCAGTAGTTTTCCTCATAAAGTAGTAATCTTAGAATCGTAGCAGCAGTTGATTGAAGTAGGAGTTTTTAATGAAAAAAATTACGTGGAAAAAGTTCTACCCTGGAAATTAATTGAGAAAAATATAAAAGAAGTCTCCGGCTTACTATACTTAAAGTTTATCCTCAACTAGGATGCATGAGCTGTACAGATAAACTTTTTTAAATTCAAATTAAATTAAGTTAAGCTACTTTGACTAAGCCCTAACCCCGTAGACCACTTTAGGTCACATGCATGAGGTAACAGAAATAATTTGAATCTCTAGGAGCATCCATCAATTTAAAGAATAGACATATGTTTATTAAGTTTAACTACTCATTAATTGTTTTTTATATGAATCTTTAAAAGAGAAAAAAAAATATGCAAATCAAAATAAAAAACAAAGTTTATTTCCCTAAACTAAAAGGCCCAATTCCTTTATACCTTAATTTGCAAAGCAATTAACAAAGTAGCTTTTTGTTCTCCTAGTTACAGGTCATATATATTAAGCTAGCTAGACGCTTTAGGTGACTTGCAAACACATATAATAATGGCTAAATAGAAGACCGTGACTCTGAAAGTCATTATTAATAGAAAACTTAAAAGCTTCTATTATAATCGGCTTTAATATTTTACCCAAATCGTTAACCTAATAAAACTGAAAATGCACCCAAGTGATTAATGAGGAATTAGAATTCGACCAATAAGTTATACAGTAAGAGCCTGTTTGGGTGGAACTTCTCCAGAAATACTTCTAGGTGAAAAAAATAACATGAATAAAAGAGGTCAAATGCATTTAACTTCTCCATAAGTTAAAATTAGTCTTTGTGGACCACCTACCCCAAAAATTTTCTCATTTAACTTCTCCAAAAATAACTAATTTTGACTTATGGAAAAGTTAAATACATTTGACCTCTTTAATTCATACTATTTTTTTTTTTCACCTAAAAGCACTTCTCTAGAAGTTTCACCCAAACATGCTCTAAGGAAAATGAAAAGCACAATTTAAGGAAGAAGTTTAAATTCAGGTTGGGGTAATCAAGGCTAACTCATGTATGGTTAAAATGACACATAACCGTCTCTACAGTACTTTACCGGAAACATGGCATATATACACTAGTATTATGTAATTGTCTCTCTATAAGAGTCAGATATATATATAGTCTTTGCCCTAACTCCTAATTATATACATCCCCTTCAATTCAAAAGACTTACAGTTACATGGCTGGTTGGAAAAAAAAAAGGAGGAAAAAAAAAAAACTAGTCCAATCATCCCCCCAAAAAAAACCATTTTTCTCTCCCCACTCCAATTCCCTAACTCCATGGAAATCTGAAAATTAGGCATTATTTATTTTTTACTTTGAAAACTATTTTTTAACTAAAAAAATATTTGGGTTTTTTAATTTTTTATTATCTATTTTGAAAATCAACAACTTAAAAAAAGAGTTTAGTATACACTTTTACACTGTCATCCAATGATATATCATCACATCATTTAATAAATTTAATAACACATGAGGTATCATACTCATTAAATGATGTGACAATACATCATTAGATGAATCAATGTATATATGATAAGTGCTTAGAATTAGTAACTTTTGAGTATAATTTTAGCACTTTTGAATGATAATTGTTCTCAATTTAGCCCCTAATTGTCCTTTTATTGCTTGAATTTAGTTTTTGTAGTTTTTAATTTAGTTTTGGAGTTTTGAAGCTATTTTGATGAGGAAATTACCCCTTTTCAGGCTTGGGATAAAGAAAAAAATTTTAGAAGCAATCAAAGAAGAAAATTGAGCATAAAATTTACTCCCAAAAAGTGTGTTGTGCAGCACACAATTTTCAGACTAGCTAAAGTCTGAGGGCGAGCCTTACCTTTTCTCAAATGTGCGCTCAAGCACACTTTTGGGGGCTTGAGCACACAAAATTCAGACTGCCCAAGCCAATGCTATTTTTTCTAAAGCATGTTGAAGCGCGTTTTTGCGCGCTGTAGCCCCCAAGTTCAGAATGAAGGAGCTCGAAACTTCATGTTAAAAATAGCGCGCTGCAGCACGCTTTCGCGTGCTGAAGCGCACAAAATTCAGACAGCTCGAAGCCATCTTATCATCTTATATCCATTTCTCAACGTGCGCTGCAGCACACTTTAGTGCGCTGAAACACACTTTAATGTGCTGAAGCCCGCTATAGCGTGCTGCAGCATGCTACATTTTCTAAAAGAATGAAGTGCGCTAAAGCCCACTTACCTGGTGTTGAAACGCGCACAAAATTTCGTCAATTCGAGCTTAATATAAAAGGAAGAAAGAGAAGCTTTGGAAGTAGCTTTTTGGTAGTCCTCTTCTCCAAGTTTCCTCTGCTAGGGTTTGCGCCTCCACCTCTTCCATCTCCACCTTATGGGTTTCCCTCCTCCATGAGTGGCTAACCTCCTCCTCCGGGATTGAACGAAGTCTTCAAACTCCGATGTATTCCATTTATATTTCTGTATTTTACTTTCATTTGACATTGGTAGTTTCGTTTTGTATTAACACCTAAATCTATTTTACGAGATAGTTCTTGTTATTAAATCTATTCTTAGCCAGGAGATAAGTCTTTGATTTCGAACTAAACGTTTCTACTCGGTGGGTTTAATATTCTAGGAATAGATATTCGATCTATCGATTGCTTTGAATACTTGTTTTTAATGCTGAAATATATGTTTGGATATTGGAGGAATCAGTATTCAAGGGTATATTCTTAGGGTCTCTAGATTGGAGGAATCGGTCTAAGCGACTTTAGTGTATTGCATCAATGTCAATGAATCCGTGAATATATGTTTGGATATTGGAGGAATCGGTATTCAAAGGTATATTATTTGGACCTCTAGGTTTGAGGGATCGACCTAGAGAGGGTGTAAATACAGGAACTAGCGGAATACGAAGGAGGGAGAAGGATGAGTTCAATCCCCACTTTATAAATATGTTTTCATCCCATTTTATTGCTTTTATTTGCTTTTATGAATTTGTTTATTAAACTTTCAACAAAAACCAAAATGCAAATATTCTCCTTTGTGTATATATACTTAGTAAGCTAAACTTTGAATTTTGATTGAAACTGTTCCTCGTGGGTTCGATACTTTTACTTAAAAACTATTATACTACTACGACATTGATACGTTTGCCAAGGTCCAACAATATACATTAAATCCTTAAAAAATAAAACAAATTTAAATATATTTTCAGTCTAAAAATATCATTTACAATAAATAAAAAATAACATAAAATAATTTTTATCAATTTTAAAAACTAAAAATAGAAAGTGTTTCAGTATCAATTTCCTAATGTAAACTTGCAAAGGAAAACGATATAAAAGAGAACACCATAAAATGGAATTTAGAAAAGTGAAAGTGTATTGTATAATGGGTTTTATAATAAATAGGAGAAATTTTAAATAACACATATTGAGAGAGAATTTTAACATTACTCATTTATATTTAATTTGAGTAGGGATCAAATTACACTAGTGTAAGTCACACTAAATCTTACACCATTGAATAATTTTTAATAGATCATTGTATTAAGTAATCTACCGTTGGATTGAAAGTTTCTATCACATAGATCACATATATAAATTTTTACATTAATCTAAAATTGTTTGATATGTCATTAAGATGTCTCAACATTAACGTCATATATACATTTGAAATATATGAAAAAAAGCAATCGTTTGATTATAAGTTTATTAGTGTTCAAATTTTATAAAAATTTACACAAATAATCAATATGATGAAGAAATATACAACAACACTTGGATTAATAAAAATTACTTTCGATTTGAAATTATTCAACGGTGTAAGACTTGATGTAACTTACACTGGTGTAATTTGATCCCTCCACATTTAACTTTTTTTAATATCATTTATAATTTCTCCCTATACTTGATTCTCTTTTTAATCATCACTAACAGTTCATTTCACAATTTCAGGAATTCTAAAATTCTTCATCCAAACACACTAATGACAAATAAATTGAAATGAATGGAGTAGTTGTTAGTTAAAATAATTTTAATTAAAGGTATTGTTGGAAAAATGAATTAATTAATCTTGGATGTCTAAAACAACAAGAATTTTAAAACACAAGTAAAATACTAAAAGCTTGTTCGTAGTTGGTTGTAAGTTTTCGATTTTTTATTTTTAAATAAATTAAATTAAGTGTTTATAACTAAAAACAAAAATTGAAGATTTTTTTGTGGTTTTTTAAAACAGATATTTTGAAAAGCACAAAAAAATTCAATTGATTTTGAATTATAAAAACTTAATTTAAATTTTTTAATATAAAAAATTGAAAATTCATCAGCACTCGAACGGGATTTAAAATAATAAGAGTCTTGTAACGGAGATAATTGGATGAAGTAGTTATGCGAAAATAGTGTCATGTTTGTGTGCATAATTAATTATTATCTACTCAATCATCTTAGCTGTTATTACCAAGCATTTAATGTAAAGTTAATTTTTATAATTATTAACTGAGAGCTAACGAATAATTAGTTAACACTTAAATGTATCCCAACATGACCCACATGGTGATTACCGTATATAATAGAATAGTTACAAATAAGTCTACTTCATATGAATATTATATCTCTTTTAGCAAATGTCATTTGCATATGATTCGGAGCACATTGCTTTCAGAAAGTGGTATAAACCCTGAATAGAAAAGTATGTTGGGGAAGGAATTAGAATTTGATTATTAAATAGCCCGGAAAACAAAGGCTAGCTACTAGTAGTAGTAGACGTGGGAATATCAAGCCCATTCATTAATCACCAAATACAACCCCACCTAAACAAGAAAGAATTAAGGCATGTAAGAAATTAAGAATTAAGAAGAAGAAGAAATTGTCATTATTGTGGCTGACACATCCATTTTGCTTGTAATAATCTCAAGTTGTTTTTTAATTAATATTGTTACTAGTCACAACCAATATAAGTGGACTTTGTATGCACTTATAATCAAGCCCACCCTACCATTCACTAAGGCCGAAAGAGAAGGGAGGCCACCTCATAAAGCTGGTTAGAAAGAGAGAGAGATTGGGACTGTTTATGCATTGTACAGTTGGGTGTAGTGTAGGTAGGACTAAATAGGAGGTGGTGGTCCAAACGCGACACGCTATACATATATATAGCTCAAGCTATAGCTATATTTGAGAAGACAACAGTTGCCCAGTACCTCTAATTATTGTCATCCATACCAGTGTTACGCCACTCTCGTCTCTTGTGGAAGCATTTATTACATGGTTCGGTGTAATACATCTTAGAATTCATATACCACTCAATGTATATTGGAGATTTTAATTAGGATTAAATAAATTTTTATTTTATGAAATACAGCTGAAATTTGGGTTTAGACCTAATAATTTAAAATTGATGATTTTGATTTCTTAAAAATTAAAAATTTAGTTATTATTATATAATTTTTCTACAGATTTACCTGTGGATATTTTTTATGAATTTTTATCAATAAAGATTAAAAAAATATTTAATCATTACCAATAAAAAATTACAATAAAATATGTAGAAAAATTATATGATAAGAACTAAATTAATGCATTTTCAATTTTTAAATGACTAAATCTTAAATTATAAGAATTAAAATAAAATATTGGTTATATTATAGGACAAAAAACATATTTAATCATTCTAAATATAACCTAACTTACTTTATGTGTCAATTGGTAAGGAATTTTAACATGTGAAAATATATTTAGATAGAATAGAAGAATTAAAATCATTTAAGAAATTTTATCATATGTCCTATTATATTTTTTTTTGTAAGACCACGAGTATTTTCATGGGAGGCAATGTTGGGTAAGGTCTCTCTAGGCATCAAATATCCCACCTAAATATTTAACTAGAGGTGTCAAAATGGGCTACTTGGCCCGACCCGGCCTGGTCTGAAGCGGGTAGCGGGCTTTTATGGACCGGGCTAAAATTCGGTCTTGTAAAATAAGAGCCTAAGCCTGGTCCGGATCGAATAGCGGGCTTATGTAGGCCGACCTGGTTAAAGCCTAATTTATTAAAAAATGTAGCTCATTAAAAGTTATAAAAAATTATACTTTTATAAAACTAAAAGAATTACAATATAGTTATAAAAAAAATTAAAAAAGAGTTCATATAGCCTAATAAAACTCATTCAAATAAATTTAAAAATCATTCTAAATTCCCAAACGTATTCATCTACCAATCCTATTAAACTAAAATACATTTAACACATTCAAATAAATTTAAAATACATTCCTAAGTTCCCAATCCATTCCAAAACACGTTAAAAGATTTTTCTCAACTTTTCATTCTTACTTTTCTAAGATTATCCTTTACTGATAGAAAAATGTACAGTTTATATCACAAAGAATATTCAACAAAGAGTACTCGAAATAAAAGAAAGAATTGAAAGTTACATTTGATATATTATAAAATGTAATTTATATAAGTACTTCATTTATTTAGATTTTACGAACGTTGTTAATATTTTTTATGATTATGAAAAAAATCAATATTTTCAATTGAAAGTTCCTCAGGTGGTGCTTATATATTATAATTTATACTTTGAACATAAGTTCCTTTGACTGGATCAAAACATAGGAAAAACGTGAAATGAACATGACTTTGTGACCATACACAAAAACATGTGTTTACTAATTGTAAAAACTTATACTTTGTTGGAAAAAAATATATACCCTGCAACTTTTTTTTATTTTTTTATATATATGCGGGATAGCCTGAAAGCCCACAGGGCCACCCGGCCCGAACCCGGATTGTTGCAGGCTTTATTTATTTCGGGCTAAAAAGCCCGACAAAAATTCAGGCTTCAAATTTCAATGCCCAAGCCCTGTAAAAATGCGAGTTCAGGCAGGTCGATCCGGTCATTACTAGAGAAATGGGGTTAGGGTAGTTTATCACTTATCTTGATCATTAAACAATGAGATTTAATTCACAACAACTTTATAAAATTAAAAACCACAAAAAATAGAACTAGAATCATAAAACTAAAAATGAGTTTACTCGTATAAAATTTTAAACCTTAAATAAATATAAGTTAAGCATTTTCTTATAATAATAGCTTGATAATATTCATAGTCAAGTATTTCATTAAATTTATAATAAAATTAAAAAATTGAATTGATCATATTCTTGGAAAAATAAAATAAATATGTAATTGAATTTAGATACTTAAATTACAACTATAAGTCTTTTGTTTTTGAAAAACAAATTCAACTTAATTATTAATTATCAAATTTTGGATGTTATAATCCTATCATGATTTTATTCTTCCATCATACATATGTTTTTATTCTAAGTATCCAATAACTTGGAAACTAATAGTGGAGTTGAAGTTAGTTTTTTCAAAAAAAGCTTAAATTTAAATTTAAATATTGAAGATCAATTATGCACCTAATTTTATCTATAAAAATATTTAACTTCACTCAAAACATTGTAATGTAATTATAATTTAATGAAATATTCAACTATATATGAAGACCATCACACTATTTTGTAAGGAAATGCTTAACTTAATTTATCTTGCACCATTTTCTAAAACTCTCTTGACTTTGAAGATTACCATATGGTTTTTACTTTGATTAAGATTTTTTTTGTAAAATTGATATTTTTTTAAAAAATTGGGACACTGTGTAGAAACTACTTCACATATTTTCTTTGAATGTTATTTTGCTTATAATATTTGGATGTTGTGCCTACGTTGGTTTGGAATCACATCTGTCCAACACTACTCCTGCTTGGAGAATTTTGAGCAGTTTGTTGGGCTGCCAGAATGTAGTGCTCATAACAGATTTCGTTGGTCCTTGGTCTGGATGGCAACAATATGATCCTTATGGTTAGCTAGGAATGAGGCAATTTTTTCAGATGTTTCTTTGGAAATTGATGCTGTTTTGGAATTAATTAAATTAAGATATTGGAAGTGGATTAAGGCTAAAGATTCATCCTTCTTGTACCCATTTGTGTTGTGGTATCCAGGATGCTGTCTCCAATTTTGTGTGTCTCAGGATGTCTGTTCAATGTTATGATTTTCTTAGCCACTGGTGTGCATTGCGGTGTGGCTGGATGTTTCTATTTGCTATAGTTCAGCCCATTTCGTTCTGTGTTTTTTCTGTTTGATGGTGTTGCTGGCTGTTGGGATTACTCAATTGTTGGGGGAAGTCTAACTCCAATGTGTTACAACTCTGTTTTGTTTTGGATATCATTTTGGATTGGGAGATGCACTATTTCAATATTTGTCATTAGGTGTTGTCATTACATCTTGGATATTATTACTTTTTGCGGTGGAATAAGTTGGAGATGTCATTAGGCGGGTCAATTTTTGCTTTTAGATTACTAAAGTGATTAGTTATTTGGTATTGATTCTGGCTATGTATTAGTAGACATTTTCTCTAGCCTTTTTAGTTGGGTGGTTTGGTTATGTGGGTTGTATTTTTGGTTACTCTTTTTCTTTGTACTGTTTATTTTGTAATTGGGTTGGAGCACCCCTAGTGCTCTATTCAATGTTATTTTGCCTATTAAAAAAAATTGGGACATATTTATTTAAACTTTTTAAAGAATAATTTTAAGGTTATATGAAAAAATCTTTATTTTTTTAGAGATTCTATATACAACAAAAACTATTTTTTGTTTCATTACAATTACAAAAAGAAATTTTCATTTGAAAAGATAGTGATAATTTCTTTTTTTTTAGAAACTTCTGACATTAATTTCTCAAATTAATAACTAGATGTCTATTTTGTTTTAAAAAGCTCAAACAAGCACACTAAAACTTTTAATGTGGGGTTTTCTATTAAAAAGTCATATTTTATAAAAAAACTAAAATATCTAAATTTTCTATATTATATATTCCTCATTTGTCTGATGGATCATTATGCACATGTGAATATCTCTAATCATTTTAATGAATATTTTATTTGATATTGTTAACATTTTTCTTTTTTTATCGATTCGTTAATTCCTTGTTAATTATCACATGAATATACTTTCCTTGTTAACAATTTTTTACATGATAATATGTTCACTTTTTTTTTTTTTTTATATAAGTGTGATCTATTTAAAATATAATATCTATGATGAATCGATTAATTTGAATATCATTACAAGATGAATTTTCTTCAACTGCCTATTTTTTCCATTCACTACCTTCAAGTTGAGATTTGTCTTTAGAGATTCACTTTGTAATTATATACAAGCACATATACATCATGGTGTTGTTTAAAAGTTATCCATTGATTTTTTCATTACTCTATACTTAAAGTGAATCGCTCACTTTAGAGGAGTTAAAATCCAAAAGTTAAGACCTTACTAAAAATAACTGAACTCACTATTCTAAAACTCTAAATACCATTTACTCCCTATGTCTGTATTTATAAGATTTCATCTAGAAAAATTGAGTGTCCCTTAATAAAAAGATCATTTACATATTTTTAAATGAATTAATTATTTTTTTTCATATTTGTCTCTTATTAATGTTTAACTCTTTTTAATTTCTCATATATTGGTAAATGTGAATAATTAATAAAATTTTACTCACATGTTCAACTACACCATTTAAAAACTGACTTTTAAATAGGGATATACTATTTGAATGCTATAATTTTGTTTTAAAAAATAAATCAATGCATTAACCAATTTTTCTTAAATTGTGTGAAACAGTTGAAATGATCTTATATAAGGGACGAATGGAGCATTATACTAGTTTCATCATTATAAAGATGTCCTCACCAATAATTCTATAATAATGTGATTATATTTTCGATAAATATAATTAATTAATTAATTAATTAATTAATTAATTATTCTTCCCATTTCATTTTAAGCGTTGTTTTGCAACATCAATCAACAATTAAATATTTTATCCATTACACTCTTAACAATATTTGCAACACATTATTTATTTTGCATGTACCATCATGAATATCATATTTTACAAGTAAATTAAATTATAGTTTATTTAGTTTCATTTTTGAAATTTTATGAAATCGTTCAATTTTAAAGATTATTTTAAATCAATTTATTTATTTTATTTTTATGTTATTGAAATAATATTTATCAATTAAAAATATTTTTTATTTTTTACAAAAATAAATTTTCTAGTAATCAATTTACCCTAGCTTGAAAAATAAAAATGTGATCAATTTATCCCATTTTAAAATCAATTTAGTAATTTTCAAATTAAGACTAATTTAATAACCCTTTTACCTTTTAAGGATAAAAATTACAATTTTCACATAATATTTTTTTAGCAAAGTTTATAGGCTTTTTAAAAATATTTTATAGTTTTTTTCATTTTCATTAAATGATTTTTATTAAAAAAAATTTATATAGTTTTTGCATGTTTCACAAATAATTAAATTTTAAAGCCAAAAAATAAATTAATGAAAAAAATGAAGTAACACATGGCATGTGAATGAGGCATATGCATTAAATTAAAGTGGAAATGTTCTTATTTAAAGTTTATATAGATAGGTTTATATAAAATTATATAATTAATTATATGTAAAAAAATTATATAGAGCTGATCAAATTCATAACCACTAATTAAATTTAAAAACACACGTTGGATGGTAAGTTTAAGTGTATTTAATTATGTTTAAGGTTTAAGTATATTTAATTATTAACTTAAGTATGTGTGTAGCATTATTCTATACCAAAAGCATGCCATGTTATTAATTGAAATATATGTCAAAGAGATGGAGGGGTCCCCATTAGATACTATATATATTATTTTTATTTTGCTGATGTGGGGTTTCACTATATATACCTAGGCTTTAAATTTGTGTTAGTAGCTAAAAAGAGAAGGGTGAGGGCGGCGGAACCACCTTCCTCCCAATTTACTTTAGCTGGCCTCTTTAACTGGAATCTAGCAGGTAGCCTTGCAGTTCTTTTCTTTCTATCTGTCCTCTCCTCAACATAACATACATATGTATGTGACATTTCCTCGGAAATTCTCGGTAAGTGTTACTTCCCAACTGTTTGCAGTTTAATACCAGAACCTAACCTAACAATTCGGGAAAAAGCAAAATACTATACATTACTACAATTAATTAATATGCAAAACAGGTACTGTGACAAATAAACTTATTATTTTGGGTATGAAATATATTTCCCCATTTACTTTCTCTTTCACATTGAATAGTTTCAGATTAGTTGGTAAATTTGAATTTCAATCGCTTTCTATTGCATATGTCCACTTCCAATTAAACAAACAAACAAAGAAATGAAACCAGTCTTTATGTTGCTCTTTTCATAGCATTATTACTTTCCCTACTCTCAAGCCAGTCATAACTACTCATGATTCCTGGAAATAATTAAAAGATGGGATTTTAAATTTAATTTTTTATTTTTGGAGGGATGTGTAATGATATTACAAGTTTTCAATGATGTTACACGAGACTTCCACGGCGATTTAAATTACAATTTTTCATGCTATATATAGTTCTTCTTTTCAAAATAATTAGGATAAGTCTCGTACACTCGACCCTGTTCGAGGCGCAGGAACATCCCCATCATGGTGGGGTTAACTGTCTTTCAGCGACGATTGATTTTTTTCCATCCACAAGACTCGAACTCAAAACCTTGCTTAAGGGAATCAAGTATGCACCACTTAAACCAACCTCCGTTGATAAAAGACTTTTATTTTTAGTTTTTTAACTAGTGCCCTTAGGGCATTAGTTAACATTTTTCTCATTATTATTATTATTATTATTATTATTATTATACGCATAATGATTGGATCATTTGAAAAACTAGTACCATGATTGAGTGTGGTGCCTACGAGTATTCGCGGTTCGGTTTGGAACGATTTTAAAGCAAAAAATATCCAATCCGATCATTGTGGTTTTACAATTTCATCATTTGATCCGATCCAATTTAAATTGGAATGATTGGATCGGTTTTCGTTTTTTAAAGTAACAATAAATATTTGATAAAATTGATAAAATAATAAAGTAATAGTAAACATTTTTTTATTAGAACTTATATTTATTAAAATTAATATACAATTATATAAAAAGAATGACATGAGACATAAAATTTAATTTAAAACTAGTTTTATTTTGATATATTTATAGAAATATTAACATGATATTAGATATTAAAATTATAAAAAATATATTAGTATAAGTATTTTTATAAATATATACGTATACAAGTATAAATATATGATTATTTTATAAGTAATAATATATATATATATAAAAGTTCGGTTTGAATTTGATTGGATCGGTTGTCAACATAGGATCCGAAAATCAATCCAATCCAATAAAAAAATTTGGTTTTTGTGATTTGCGGTTTTTTGGATTTCAGTTTAATTTGCTTTTCGATTTTATTTTTGCGATTTGCATTAGATTGGATTGTATATGAACACCCCTAGACTGTTGCTAAAAAAAATAAAAAAAAAAGGGTATCTTCAGACTTCACTTCTGACTTTTACATGAGAGCTGCCGTGCATAATTGCAATTGAAATGTGACTAGAGGCCACATTCGTCTTACCAAGATGTAGCAACTCATTCGATCTTTTTTTTTTTTTTCCCTTTAATTTTTTTTTTGTTTTTTCCCTATATAAGTCTATCTCTACAACTTGAGAATGACAATGTTAATCTTTTTGCTTGTCTATATCATAGATGCAAAATGTACAATTTTGGAGACTCTGCCCAACTCATAAAAATAGGCACCAGATAACACTGGACCACACGATACTTACTTTTCATAAACAAGGCCATCTATTAAGAATGGAGCTACCTAGCAGCAATTTCAATTAAGGCTGGTGCTATGTTATCAATGTAAATCAGAGTAACATTTAATTATAACACTAAATGCTTTACATTTTTAATTTATAATTAAATTTATAATTATTTCATCACCTTCCTCTTATTAATTCAAATTTTTAATATATTTTATTCTTTTAAATTTAAAATTTTTATTAATTCAAATTCCAAATAAAAATAATGTTTAAAACTTAAGTAATAGGATTAAAACTGAAATTAAAAGTGAATTCATAGATTGGTTAAAGAATCAAAATAGAATTGTCTTCTCCCTTATTATACTGGTCAAACGTGCATGCTACGTTGACGGTAGGGACGACAATGGACGACACCGATTGACATTACAAGCGGTAAATAGACGCGAAGGGAAGTTACACACAGCTTAGTGACCACGAGCGATGTTATGGGCGGACAATGGATCGGTGCCGAGAGAGGTTACACAAGGTGTATAAGGAAGACGATTGACATTATAGGCAAGGGATTGATCGACGATATGAGATCAAAACGAAATAAAATTAAAATCATAGACAAACAAGATGCATGGCATCTATGGAACAAAATAAGTCAACGAGAAGAGGAAAAAAAGGGAATTTAGGGTTTTAATTTTGACCAACATATGGAAAATAAACATTTTTAAAATAATAATTAATTTTAAAAAAATTAATTAACCAAATTTTTTATATGGATACCGAAGAATTTCTCTTCATTTAATTGTATAGTCTAATAATATTAAAATACAGTGCTAGTGTTGCTTATACTATAAACACACATTATTTTTGCACACATTAAAAGGTGTATATACTTTGGGGGTAAAAAAAAGGGTAAATTTAAAGTGAAGACTCATCCATCTCTATTATGGTGAAAGACCATAAATTACCTGCTATGACCAGTTAATAACCGGTTCCATAAAATTCATACTATTGTTAGTGAATCCTCACGTTTTATAAAATTATTAAAAATAAATACTTCTAAAATGCGAATTGATGTATCTCTAGAGCTGATAGTTTGGAATATTCACAGCAGACTTTGAGTGTGTTTGGTAAAGCTAACTGAAAGCTGAAAAGTTATGTGAAAGCTTAAAGTTAGCTAAAAGCTGAAAAGTTATTGAATGTGTTTGGTAAAACTAGCTGAAAATGGTAAAATGACATATAAGGATATTATTAATCATTAAATAATGATAAGTGGGGGTGGTTGAAGGATAAACTTGTAATTAATTTTCAGCTACTAGCTGAAAATTGTAGTTTTTTTAAAAAACTACCTAAAGTACATTTTCAAGAAAAACTAGTTACTACCTAAAAAAACCACCTTACCAAACACAGCTGAAATGGTTTAACTACTAATTTCAGCTTTCAGCGGGTTGAAATGGCTTACCAAACACACTCTTTATCGGATTGAGCTAAAAAAAATCCAGTTATATATTCAAGCTATTTCTGCCAATGACTACTAATTCACATGAGCATATTCAACATAATATTTTTCCATTTAGCCTGGCATATATTGAATGCAAAATCCATCATATATAGTAAACTACAACATGTGTGGGAGGTTTCCTTAGTCAATTATGGTGATTTCATAATTGAAACATGAGGTCTTAAACGCGCGTTTATTGGCTGTTCATATTATTCTGAATGATTTTGACGTCTAGAGACCTCAATTCAAGGCGAGTGTAATCTTCCAATAAGACAATTTAAATTATACTGTGATCTACTTTTCCTTTTCCTTTTCCGTGAATTTAAAAATAATCTACCAAATATGCAAGTGTGTTAAATTTATACCTGAATTAAATATCTGGCTTACATATATAATTATCAAACACACACAATAACATTATAATTAAATTGAAGAAAAGGTACCTAATCAAAGGTCAACCACGAGCAAGTGAGAGCGGCTTAATTATTGGTTAATTATGCATAATTGCATATGTCAACTTGTTTTAATTTTAACCTTCTGATTTATACCCCCAAGTTACTTACATAGTTTATCAACAAGTGTGAGACGTAAATGAGAAAGACACCAACTTTCTATCTTCTTTAGGAATTTGTTAATTGTCGGGGTGACACAACTGCTTATTAAATTTGTTTTATTTAAATTTAATTGATAATTGCATTGTTTTGTACAATCATCTAGGTATCTGCTGCTTGCTCTTATATATTAATTAAATACTTTAGGTCAGCTTACACACACTTCAACTAATTCAGTTTTTTTTTTTTAAAATTTTGTCAAAATATGATTTTTTTTAAACATTTAATAATTATATTCTGTTAGTGTAAAGTAATTTTACACAGTCATCCAATAATTTGTTGACACATCATTTAATGAGTTTAATAACATATATATATAAGGTGTCATATTCATTAATTGATGTGGCAAAATATCTTTGGATGACTGTGTAAAACTTCTTTACACCAACAGTGTATAGTAATTAAACTCATTTTTAAAACCACAATTATTTTTCACAAAAGGCAATACACTTTTTGAATTGGAAACATCCACACAACATAATAAAACTAAATCTTTTAGCGGTGTTTTTTTCATACATAAAACTCGAACAAAAAACTTGACTTAGAGAGAATTAAACATGTATTACCTTAACCAACCATCTAATTCAAAACATGTTGTTTGATCATGTCAAGCTGAAAGTTATATATATATATATATATTTACATGCTGATCCCATATATAATTGACATAACTAAAATTTAAATGTATAATAACATGGCCAACCACACATTAAATATACACTCCCTTTATCCTGAGTTCATAAAATGCAGTCATATATTAATTAAACAACTCATATATTGTGGCTACAAATTTAACTTCTCTTTTACCTTTTGTTCATTAAGAAACATTGGTGATCTTACATTCATAAAAGAAATAATGTCAATAATTTAAATATATTAAATAATGATGTTTAGTAAAATAATTTCATTAAGAAGAGAATAAAGGCCTTTTTCTCTTTGTTTATTATTACATGGGTGGTTTTTAATTTCTATTAAATATGTGGGAAAATAGAGTAGTCAGCTCCAAAACTGAATTTTGTAATAAATTAAAGTGAAAATGATCACTTTATTAATTCATATATTATATCATATATAATTTTCCATTTTACAATTCCTAACAACATGTCTTTTATTTAAAAAAAAAAAAACATTTCTATTCCTGAACAACAACTTAAGAGTCAAGGTAAAAAAAAAAAGTTCATATTGTAGTTCAAAAAGGTAAGAAAAGTTAATGATAATTTATTTATATATATATATATATATATGATGATAATGACAATACTGATGAAATCAACATTATTACAAGCTGGAACTAAAGGGTGATATTTGGCATTTTTGGGGAGATGTGGGTTATTCAATTTGAAGTGAATTCGGGGGTTGAAGTTTTAAAGGAGAAAGTTATTGTTTTAGATATTTTTCTTTCCCTCAAACTTATTCGGTTGGAGAATATAACCATGATTGTTTAGGAGGTAGTGGGAGATGAAATGAAATGATAATTGAAAGAGAATGAAGCGGTTGCTATACACATATATAGTACATTTATTATAATTATAATTATAATATACAGAGAAGCAGAAGTATATTTGGCACAGGAGAAGTAGTAGGGTGGCCTCCAGAGAGGTCTCTGTTCCCATTCTCTCAGCTCAGCTTAAGTGCCTTTCCTTAGGAGGGACCAACACTCAGCACACAATCAATGGCACCAAAAGTCAAAAAAATAAATAAAAAGAAAAAAGTAAGAAAGCTCAAAATTAAACAACCTAACACTGCACCCCCACTCTCTCTCTCCTTTGCTACGCCGTTGGCATTGCATCCCTCTCTACTTCTGTTCTGTCTAATAACAACAACTTGTCATAGATATTGTTTTATTTTTTTCTTAATTATTAATAATTTTTTATATAAAAAAATAAGGGTGTAGATTTAACAAAACGAAGGCTAATTGCTACGGGAACAACTGGCCTTTTGGTCTCAAACAAGAAGCATATTTATTTGGATAGCTACACGTATATTTTTTGCACTTTATGTTGGGAACATTCATATCATTATGAAATTAGCTTTTTTAACGAAAAATTTTTTATACATAAAATTTTAACTCAGAGATCTTATTTAAAAAAAAATCAAACATGTAATACTTAACTATATGATGGGTAAGCAAAAGCATATATAATGTACATATTATTATCCCAAATATTATGAAAACGACTAGTTGCTCACATGACCCCAATACGCACATTATTCATGGGCCCCTCACGTAAGTATAGTAACCCTCTTCTCTCTCTTTCTCTTTCTCTCTCCTCTAATCTTAAGAATAAAACTGGGTTGCAACAAACATTTTTGCTTCTTTTTCCTACATGTAAAGAAGCTTCCTGTGAGGTAACTATACTTGGTTAGCTAAAACTCACATCACCTTTCCTTTGTTCATCTTTCTCTCTCTCTAACTCCTCATACCATGTTGTTTAGGTCAACAATAACCACAACTTGACTCTGTTTGGAATTCTCCATGGCTTGTCTTTAGGGTTTGATGCCTCATCATGGTCAAATATGAAGGCACCGACTCTTACAATTGTCTTGTACTAACTAAGAACCTGCTTTTGTTAGTTTTCCTTTACAGCCGCACAAATCTGGGTGAAATATCTTCCTCATACTAATTTTGTTAATTGGTAATGTTTTTCTATGTATACAATCTTCTAATTTCTTTTTTTTTTTCACATCCATTTTCTCAAAATTTTTCCAATTTTATTTTGTCAATTTCATTTTGGTTCTTTTCTATTTATTTACTTATTTAATTATTTCCCCCTTCCCCACTTCCTGCTTCCTCTTCCCTTCTTCATTCTAATCATTTCATTTTTATTCTCTTTTCAGTGACATTATTGTTTAATTTTGTGAGATCCAGAGGTTATAATTACCAGAATTCAAGGTGGGTGAGTCTACAATTTCATGGAGTTGATGCAAGAAGTGAAAGGGTATTCTGATAGCAGAGAAGAGGAAGAGGAAGAGGAAGGAGCTGAAGAAATCATCACAAGAGAAGAAAGCAGCAGTAAGCACCACTGCCCCTCTTTCTCTTTATCTTCTTCTCCTTCAATAACAGATTACACTACACCTCCTCCTCCTCATTATCATTATCATCAACAAAATCCATGGCTGGGGATGACTCATGATCAGTCTCCAGAGGCCACCCCAGCTACTGAATCTCACAATTCATCATCTGGGTTAGGGTTATTACACCAGCACCAAGATGCAGCACCTTCCAATTTCATCAATCAAACAAAACAGCTAGACTTCATGGAATTGTCACTGGGGAACAACAAGGATGCTAGTGATGAAGCCAATTTCCAACAAGGATCAGGAGGAGGAGCTCCTTCCCCTTCTGTTTATGGCCATGCAACTGCTAGTTCTTCTGCCAACAACAGTAACCAACAGCCTCAGCCTACTGAGAAAGAGCACATGTTTGATAAAGTTGTGACACCAAGTGATGTGGGGAAGCTCAACCGCTTGGTGATACCAAAACAACATGCTGAGAAGTATTTCCCCCTTGATTCCACAGCCAATGAGAAAGGCCTTCTTCTCAATTTTGAAGACAGGAATGGGAAGTTGTGGAGGTTCAGATACTCTTATTGGAACAGCAGCCAGAGCTATGTGATGACCAAAGGATGGAGCCGTTTTGTGAAGGAGAAGAAGCTTGATGCTGGTGACATTGTGTCCTTCCAGAGAGGTGTTGGGGAATTGTACAGGCATAGGTTGTACATAGATTGGAGGAGAAGGTCTAATCATGGCCCTGATCCCTCAACCACACTCTTCACACCTTTCTTTCTTCCCAATCAGCCTCACTTGTCACAGTACTCCATCAGGTGGGGTGCCACTGGCAGATTGTACTCCCTTCCTTCCCCACAACCACCAAGGCAGCAGCAGCAGCAGCATGACCCTTTGCATCACCTCAATTACAACAACAACAACAACCATATGTATCCTTTTCATCACCATGGTGGTGGGAGTCACCACCACTACAATTATCATGATCTCAATTCAGGATCTGGGTCAGTCTATTACCTGAGGTCAGCACCATCAATGCCAATGGCTGATCAAAGGCAACAACAACAACAAGAAGGAGGAAATAGTAATATTTCCCCAATGATCATTGATTCTGTTCCAGTTGCTCATCATCATCATCATCACCAATATCACCATGGTGGTAAGAGTGGTTCTAGTAGTGGGAGTAGTACTAGTAATAGTCCTAGTACTGCAGCAAAACGGCTAAGACTATTTGGGGTGAACATGGAATGTGCTTCTTCACAGCCTGAAGACCCCAAATGTTGTAACTTGTTGTCCTCAACTTCAGTAGCACATCATGTAACAATGGCTAATTCACTCCCCTCTTCTTCTCTACCACCTCTTCATCAACATTTGAGGGTACCCCATGAAGACACAATTTCACCATCAGGAAGGTTTGGGGATCAGAGAGGAGAAGCTTCAATGCTTTTTGATTTAGACCCCTCTTTGCAATACCGGCAGTGATAAAAACAAATTGAAGAAACAAATAATGAAGAAGAAGCAAGTACTTCTAAATTTGTCTTGGGTCTAGCTACACTCTTTTTGCAGCATTTTTATTATATTTTCTTTTCTTTTTTTCTTGCTTCTTTTTTTTTTTTCTTTCTTTCATCTGCTACAAAGGAAAGAGCTCCCAGATTATCTTCTTCTTCTTCTTATCATTAATTAGCTTATGAACTTTTAGTACGTTTTGGTACTCCTCAATGAATTAATTAATTAGTTGGGGATTTGGGTCCTGAAGAAATGGCACATGCATCCATGTTTCACAACCTAAAATAGGGAAATGAAATTCATGGAGATCAATTATATTACGTTTAGACCTTTCAATTGTGTATAATACAATACAAATATATATTTTTATTTTAATTATGAGAGTATAAATGGTTAGTTTTTGTCGTTTTTATTTCTAATTTTATTACTTTATATTATAATAACTGTGTTCTCTCTCTTTCCGTTTACTGCATTTAATGATACACAGAAAAGCTTGTTGCTTTCTCCTTTCCTCTAATGTTTCTGTTAGCCTTGTTGGGTTGATGTCGTTCACAACACTGCTCTTCTGCTCCTCCTGCTGCTTAGTTAGGCATTTTAGCTTTGCAGATAAAGCTCAGAAAGTTGTACAGCTGTAAAAGGGTAATTTTTTCTCTGTTCTTGTTCCTCCTCCATCCATTTGGATTACTTTTTCTACTTCCTATATGCTATGTTACCATAAATCATTTATTGGTTATCAATGAACAGTTAATCCCCTTCCCCCACTCTTCTCCAACACAAACACATTTCTCTCTCCCTTCTCTCATTGCTTCTTTCTTTTTTGTTTGTTTTGCTGATATATTTTCTTGACTTCTACTACTATTCAGCAGCCGCCTTCTTGTCTGGCATGGATTAGCATTACACAGTGCACACAAACTTGTCTTAGGTAAGTGTAAAAAAATTGGGACATTTCCCCCCATTTTCTCATGCTTAAGTAGCCTTATATTCTGATGCTTATTTTATTGATCTGTGGTGCTTAATTTTTTATCCTGATTTAAGGGATACGATTTGTGTAGCCTTTTAGACTTAAGTTATTTACTTTATGGATTTAGATTCCTCATTTGATGCTTAATTGGTCTTTGCCTACAGTGTTGTTACTGTTGAAAGTTGAAAACTCATTGATCATTTACATATATTTTTGGATTTTTCACAGTCATTGCAATAATTACAGCTGAGACTTTTGGTCTTTTGGACATTGAATCAAGGCACTTTACTTTGGTGATCGAGGTGATCAATTAAGTTTACCAATATATATAGCTTTTCTACTTCTGTGAAACAATTGAGGGATATATACTATAATAAGAATTTCAAACTAATTTTTCCTTTTTACAAAAGAAACAAAAAAGAAATTGTCTTTTTGATTCAACCAAGATGTATATATGGTGCATGTGCACTATACCTGATTTGGTTTGTCAATCTAATTAAAGGACAAATGTTAGTTTCAAATTATCATGTGCATTAGTATAGCATTTGGACTGGGTAAAGAGAGTTGTCTACCTATAGTGGAACAAGTATGCACTTTGCTCTCAAAAATACTTTTCATTCAACTCACTCATTCAAACATTTTTTTCATGTTTATTTTATGTTATAGATTGATAGAAATCACACTCAGATTTGAATAGATGTTAGACTCACATTCAATGCAAAATACACTGTTCATAGCATAAAAAGGAGATATCAAACAGAATGTTATGTATGTCCTCAAGGTGTGACAATGGAGAAAGCAAAAGCAACATGTGTATATGACAGTAAGATCAACAGTATAAGTGAGACAAGACATACATAGGAGCAGGACTTTTTCCTTTGCTACACAGACTTGAATGTGATGCTTTTCTGTTAAAATATCTGAGATCCTTGGGTAAAGTCAATTTCCATGAGCTCACCTCCAAAGTCTTGGAAGAATCCTTATGACTGCTGGAAAATAAAGAGTGAAAGAGACTAGAAATGCAACCATTTTTTTCTTTTGTGGTGGGGGTGATGATCATTGATCAAGTTTAGATGCTTAACCCAGTAACTCAGGAAAAGATGGTTAAGATAAAATAAAGAAAAAAAATATCCAAAATCATTTCTTTTCTCTTTAACTTTTGTTGTGTTATGTATGTTTTTATATCACCCTTATTGCATTATGTATTATGTATGCTTCAGGTTTATTATGAATAATGAGTTTTATATTCATATGATGATGATATAGTATGAATGTTGTTTTTTTCTTAGCAAACTCTTTTGGGATTGCATCATCCCAAAACACAATGTATATATGAAAGGCAATGTCTATCAGTTATAGGATGGTATTTATACTAATGTTAATTGGTTCTATCAACTTTTCATTAATTAATGTTTGCTACTTATGGGTGTTATGCAGAAGGTAAAAACAGAAGCACCACCACATCAGGAATTTGATTTAAAGATGTGAAGGTTGACCTTTAAAAAAGGTACAAATTTTTTTCTGAATATATGAGTTTTTCTCTTGTAGGGGTCCGGATTCATGTTCAGTCACTAATATTTGAGTCAGATTGAATTCATCATATTAATTTCAATTTAATTTTTCCTACATTGTGCATTTAATTTAGTCTGCAAAATGGATATTACCTTGCATAGATGTTGATATCAACATAAAACAGATATATATGAAAAAAGGGTGGATGTGGAAAATAATTATTTTTCAGTGCTTTATTGATTTAATTTCAGCATATTTTCATAGTGAAATATTGACAGTAACAATAGCATGTTTGCATGTGCACTCCTTCACCTCTTATGTTACAAAAGAAATTTAGATTCCCGCACCCCACTAAACCATTAATACATACTTGTTGATACATATTGCATGAAAAGGTATAGGATTGGTTTCATCTTCACCTTAGAAGAAAAAGTAAAACAATATTATTAATAATTAAAAATTAATACTCAAGATTATGATCATATATAAACACAGATATAAAAAAATTGTGAAGTTATATAAATATGTTGATTTATATGGAGTTGTATAAACCTTGTACTCCTATAATGAATTTATTTTTGCTGTCCCAAAAAAAAATATATATGAAGTTGTATAAATATACTGAAGGATCATGAATTTGATTTGAGAAACAGTTGAGAACTTAAACTTCTAAGTTAACACTAAATTAATCATCTCACTCCCTGGATCCAAATTCTATTATCTTAATATGCATATAGTTGCCTGTTCAATATGACTGATTTTATTCTCTCCCTCTTTATCAACATGTAACAAGTTTGAAATGTCATGTATATATCTCATAGCAACATATATAATGTGTTATAGTTGAGTTTCCACATGAATCTCAAACTCTAAATATATAAATTTAATTTTGATATATTGTTAATGTACAAAATGTTTTATACTTATATCTAATAAAGGGTGGTCACATTATTTAATGAATTTGATATTTTATGTAACATAATCAAATATATTAAATAATATATTAACATAAAATTAAATGGTATGTGTGCTGTAAATTTAGAGGCATTAATTCTGATTAGTTGGTTTAAAGATATCAAGCAATTAAGGGCCATAAAATTTATTCACATGCTAGTTCTGTAATCTCAAACATTTCACTATGATTAGGTAGGCTTAATGATGGTATTCCCTGTGTCTTTCAAAAGCCTTACAAAAGCTAATTCCAAATTATGATAAAAGTGGCCGAAATATATTACTGTAATTAGTCTTAGTGAAAAGAAAAAAAACACGTGAGTTTATGTTTAAGGACAAAAGGACAAATTATAAACCATTTTAGGCGTTTACTTTTGACTAAGGTTTTCATTTCCAAATATATAGAATAATTAATTTTCATCTCTTTTATAATTAGATTTTACTTACACAGGTTTTGAAAAATCGAAATACTATCGATATCATAGTGAGTGTTTTTTTTGGGTACATATCATAGTGAGTTTTAATCTATATATCATTCAATTTATAGCCAAAGTTTTTTTTTTTCAAGATTTTATAGCAAAAGTTGACAAGTTGTCAGATTAATTAATTAATTTAAAATAATAAATAAATTTAATGTATACAATAGTTTATTACATATAATGATGCATATATATAGATTATTATTATTATTATTATTATTATTATTATTATTATTATTATTATTATTATTATTATCCTGTAAATCAAAATTGAGTCACCACACCCAATATATTCATACTTAATTCAAGAACTTATGAGAATTCTTTTAAATACCCAATCGTCTACAAGAATATCCATATATTTAAGAGTTTGTCTATGGTGGACCATGGTTCACATGGTCCAAAATGTGAAAATATAGTAATTTAAATTTCTAATCATCAAATTCAATTCTTATTTTATTAATGATTGATATTAAAATAGTTTCCAGTTGCTTTTATGAAATATTACTTGAAAATAATAAAAAAATAAAATTGATATTACCATGTAATGGAAAATTTTGCCCTTCAACTTGAAATTGATATATCCTCAATGAAATTAGCATAAGTTATATTGTAAATTCATATTTTCCCTTAAATTAAACTCAAATAGTATAAAGACTATTTAATAAAAAATAAAATTATTCATTAAACTTTTATAAGTAAAAAAATATAAGTTTGGACTAGGTGGACCAAATTTTGGTTGGTCCACCCTAGAATCATCCTATATTTAATGTGTAGTTTGCTTTCATGTTCTTGTTGCAAGAAATGTTGTTGTGATAATATATAATTTACGTAAAACCTTTTTCGATTGTGTTAAACCTTAATGAACTTAATACCTTGGCAAAAAAATTGAAAAGCATGCATTTACCAAATTTATATCTAGTACATTACCTAAATGATTGCTATCGTTATACATTTGTATTAGTTTCTTATATATATGAGCAGTAAATTATGATTTATGACATTGCTTTTAGCTTCAGCATTCTGACATCAAATTATTATTTTTTATTTTTTTTATCTCCAGTCTTCAAATTTTTGCAACTTAATGACCTTGTCTTTGGTCTATATATAGTCAATTAATTAAGCATGAAAAATAGTTTAAGTGATATTAAAACCTATCAACTTAAAGTATTACTTGTTTGTAAGAAAAATAAAGGTTTGTGATACATCTTTCTTATGTTTCTAATCGTAGACAGAAATTTCAATTTGGGCCTTATCAAACATTTTTTTTTCTTTTTATTTAATTTATTTACACCGCATGCACTTATCTATTCTCTGGTTGGGGGAAATAATACCCTTAATTTTTGTCTTGATTAAGATGAGAAATTTAAAGAAAATGATGAATCCATTTTAACTGCAAATAATGACCGGCAAATACTGAAAGTAGACAAATAACTATGGTAATACATGTCGCAGAAACTAAAATATATATGACAAAAAGATACTTCATATAATAGTTTTTATATATATTTTTTGCTAAGCGATATCATGTATATATTGAAATTCAAATGCAAGATATTTTCAAAAAGGGATACTTCATATAATAGTTTCCTATGTCTATCTTTTGTATATATATTGATATTTTCAATGCAAGTAATTTGATAGGAGTACTTGATTACTCTTTTCTCCAAGATTTTCTATATTTTAGATTAAAAAAAAGTACCAAGTATTGGGTTTTGATTAAAGTTTGAATTTAACTAGCTAGAGTTATAATCATTAATGAAAAGTTCATAACTAGAGTTTAGATTTTAATAATTTTATGTGTTATAAATGTGCATATATTTTGTGACAATCTCATCTCTTTTGATTCTTTAATCAATCGTTATAACTTTGTATTTTATCATTGAGAGTGTTTCTCTCATTTTAATGTTTGTTTCAAATGAGATAAGAGAATTGAATGGAATGGAGAAGAGAAATATAGAAGGGAGGGAAGAGCTCCCCTTCTCTGCCTTCAAAAGTGGGGAGAGCTTGATGGATTTTGACCCATTTACTTTTTCTCTTGCCCGCTTCTAATTTTTTTAATTAAACTAAGCAATCTATTAAAATTATTCTATTTTCCTTCTTTGTTTTTGAACCAAACAATTAATGGAACTTGATTGCAATCCTTTTCTTCCCTTTTATTTTTCTTTAACCAAATATTTAAAGGAATTAAAGTAATTTTATAAAATTATTCTTTATATTGATAATGAAAGTCCTTCTTTTTAAGGTAAACACCTTACTTTAATATAATCAAATAGTGGTCGGTCACAGTGCCCCATATGGACTTTACCTGAGGTTTGAATCCTGGAGTCGTCACTCTAAGGAGGACTTTACCTAACCACCACTCCGGTCGGAAGGTTAAACCCATAACTATGCCTGTAAAGGATTCACGGTAAAAAATAGAGTCATTATAAGTAAAGAAAAAATACAATAATAAAGGGTACTATGAATAAAGGCACACTAATTAATGAGGTATATAAGTTTACACAATTATATTAGCAAATATTTTGTATATTATGTAGTAAACTGGAAAAAGAATATTAAGTAAAAATATGAGAGATCAGAGATATAATATTTAAAATTATAAAAAAAAAAAGATATGCGTAAATTGTAAAGATGAGAAATCGATTTGTGAATTTTAGATATATTATCATTTTATTAATTTGATATAGTGTGTAAAATTTTAAATTTATGACTTTAGCTTTATACTTATGTGTTTTGACATTCATAATGGAAACAATTATTGTTGACAATATTTAAGAATAAAATATATAAAAATAATAATAGTAAGTAAGACACTTGATATGGAATTAGTCATGTTGCATATTAAAAATAAGAATAGATTATGAGAAGTCTCTCATTAAAAAATATGAGACTCAAATTTAATATATTGGAGTGAATCTGAAATATTATTTATTTATTTTTAAAATTTATGAGTATATATATATATATATATATATATATATGAGTCAGGATCCGTTGACACAAGATGTAAAACTTTAAGACTTACACCAATTGATAACTTTTTGTAAAATGTGAAATTGACCAATCCAACCGTTAAATTGAAAGCTCTCATAAAATAGATCAAGTTTATAAAATTTCATAAAAATTGAAAACTAATTGATACTTCATCAAACTAATTTATTTTAACGTATAATACGTTTTTTAAATATAAGTAAAAGTCCACTATTAGATAACATATCTACGAATGTCCAAATTATCTGAAATTTGATATACATGATCATGAAGGTAATATAATATGATTCAACGGTTGGATTGGTCAATTTCACATTCTACAAAAAGTTATTAATGGGTGTAAGTCTTGAAATTTGACATCTGGTGTCAACGGATCATAACTCTCTCTCTCTATATATATGTGTGTGTATATATATATTAGATGGGAAACCAGCAAAGTAAGATGTATATACGTTATAATTTTAAGAAGAATAAAGTTAAACATTGAAAACGATAATAAAATAGATGGTGATAATTTTTTAAAAACTAATCTCATAAAAATTAAATATAAAAATATTTTACTTAAAAAATGAACATTGTTATATGGAAGAAGGTTGAACCACCATCCCTTGCCCTAAATTTTATTTTGTAGCTAAGAGGGTAATATATATTCTGAATTTAATTTTTCTATTTTTTCCTTTAATTTGATAAATATGATATCATATCTTTAGTTTTTTTTTAAAATACCAAAAAAATGTTTTTATATAGTATACCTTTTTTATATATAATACTTTTAAAAGTTATCAAAAAATTACATATATAATACTTTTATATAGTACTTTGTATTTAACGATTGAAAAACTTAGGAACTGTTTGGGGTGGTTGCGAGTTTTCAATTTTTGATTTTTAAAAATTTTCAATCAAGTTTTTACAACTTAAAATCAAAATCTGAAAACCACTTTTTGTGATTTTCAAAATGTTTGTTTTGGAAATCACAAAAACAAGTTTTCAGTTTTTTATTGAGTTATAAAAACTTGATTGAAAATTTTTAAAAACCAAAAACTGAAAACATGCTATCACTCCGAACGACCCCTTATTTATTAAAAAAAAAGTTAAAATAAACGTAACATTTTTTATCACATGCATATAGGACTGCTTTGGATTTTGTGATGAAACAAACATTACCCAATAAAAAAATATATTTGAAATTGCAGATGGTCGGATATATATATTGATGGGTAATAATGGATATAAAAGTATTGGAAAGATTGCCCTAGGGAGTAGTCCTAGAAGTGAAATGGCTTTTGAATGAATGGTATTCCCATCTCCATCTCCACCCCCACCCTATAAAAGTAGAGAGGTATAGCATATAGGTATAGGGTAATTAAGAGGGGATGGGATGATGTGAGGTGGCATTAACACTAAACTAATATTTACTATGGACGATCATAAAGTAGATAGATTGTACAGTAAAGTTAGCACAAGTTCTTCGATCATCTTTGGCGTGGCCTTCCATTTCATTAATTAACTGAAAATTGGATCATTGGACGCATGCACTCTATCATCAGTGATCAATCCAAATCATTGTTATCGTACTCTAACTTCAATGGACCACTTCCCTTCCCATTCCTCCTTCACCACTATTTATCAAATATAAAATTTCTTTTGTTTTTTTCCCACCAATAGCAGTGCATTTATAATAGTAATAATAATACATTAGAAAAACAAATGAAAGGAACATTGGTGCACTTCCCAATTTGATCAGCCCAGCTGCTTCTAATTAATGAACATATGCATACATATACAGGACCTATTAACCAACCGGGTTGGTTCAAATGATACATATTCGAGTTTTGTGGATGAAAAAAATTATCGCTGGGAGAGTTAGTCTCAATGTGACGTGGATATTTTTGACTTGAGCAGGATTGTCTCTCGTAGATGATACTCAAATTTTAAAAAAAAAAAAATAGGACTTAATAGTATATATAATATCTTGTGCATTTCACGCTGTGAAAGGAATCTTTGTTGGTATGTTAATATATATAGTACCAAGTTAACTTTAGGGTTAAATTTTTTAGGGAAGTATTAGAGGCAAGGTTGGCTGATTCTTCTAATGTGAGTGCTGCTAGCTAGTAGCTTTCAAAGCCCTAAAACTTAAAAAGATACATTCCAAAAGTAAATGTTTAAAGCTACTAGCAGCTTTACATGTTGAGCATATTTAGCAAGTTGAATATTGATACAATAGTTCTTCTCAATAATCGATTTTTATACTAGTAATAAAACTGTGGAGGATGACTGACAGTTATCATGATTGTTACTTGTTGTCATTAAACATTATCAAATTTTATTAAGTTAACACTGATAATGTAATTTGCTCATGTAAAAAATAAAAAGGAAATTAAAATGTGTGTGTGTGTGGAGGACCAGAGAGAGGGTGAAGATCATGGGAGTGACCAGGACAGAAGTGAACCCCAAATTAAAGTGACAGATCCTTTCTATCTAAGTATTTGCTGCTGGGGCTTTCTATGCTTCCCAAGATGATAAGTTAACAGATCAGATGCATGCACATTTATTTGATATCAAGTAAGGACCATGCAGCCAAAAAAAACAAGAGAGGACCAGAGAGAGATGAGCTTGTTCCTGGTGGTGGCCAAGAAAATGAAATAAGGAAACACAATCAAAAGTTATATATAATTCAACTCATTTTTAGTACTCATATATATAGTTAATTAGATAGTTAGATTTTGATTATCTTTTGTCTTTTAAATTATAAAATATATTAAAAAATTAACACATGTTAATTTCATTAAATTTTTTGCTTCATAGGTTTTGCTCTTGTAAAAAAGAGATACAAATTCAGTAATAGGTCTTGTATCGATTTGCACAATAATTTGTATATATATACATATAGTCAGCAATTTCACAAAACCTAAGGTAGAAGGTTTCAAGTTACATGAAGGTTTGGCTAGCTAGTTAGCTTCCACACATGGCTTGTTGTTTCCTTTTGTCTGTTTTGGTTTTATTGCACCAAATTTGAAAGGAACAAGAGAATGTAATGTGTACGAAGCTTCTTTAGTGGCACCCATGTTGTTACTTTGGGATGTGGTATTCGGACCCCTCTCCTCCTCGATTGTAGTGCATGTGTGGGTCATATGGTTTTGGGCTGAATGACAATTAGTGGTACTATACAACAGATGCATGTGGAAATTCATCAATCTCTCGTAAATAGCAATTGCAGTTAGGTATAATGCACTAATGCTGGATAAGAGAGAGCAATATTGGAACTCATATTGTACAGCTAGTACGGCACAAAAGAACATTATTTGGAATCCTCCAACATTAAATTTCAATTTTTGGGCATTCTCTTGGGATCGCACTTGAAAGATCACTACTTGGATTGGTTGGTCTCTTTGTTATATATGTAATGACAGCGATTAATAATGAATTGAGGTTAGTTAGGAGTTAGGACTTAGGAGTAAGACAAGCACATGTGAAAATACAGGGGACAATCACAATGCAATGGTTTTGGGGAGAAAATTAATATTTCTATTTACGGTTACTCACGAGAAAGAAGGAAAAAAAAAAAAATTGATTAGGTTGTGCAGCAATGGTCTTGAACACCTTTCACTCACAACAACACATGTTAGTGATTTGGGTGTGTGTACCATGTACCATGGGTCTCTTAATTAACTAACAGTTATAACTAACCCCGGAGATTTTTGAAATGGACTTTCTCTTTTTCAAGAGTGTGTTTGGTAGTGATGGCAATTCAGCCCAAGTCTTATGGGTACTCACAAAAATTATCTGCAATGGTCAGGTAAAAACCCGCAAAAGCATGTACGTGCGCGGGTACGAGCAATAACACGCATTTTTTCATGGGGACGGGCGCGGGTACGGGCACTTTGATGCCCAGCCCGCCTCATACTCACACTCATATATATAATTATTTAATAAATAATATCATATATAATTATATACAGGATATATTAATTTCATTAAAATATCTAATATATTTATACATATATATTTTTAAAATTGATATATATAATATATTACAAATTAAAAATATATTTTTATAACTATATATTTGTATTTTTTTTTACTTTGTAAAATATAACTAATTTGTGTTAATAATCATTGTTTACAGGTCTTGAAGAATTCTAACACATGAATCCAAGTTTATAAAATAGTGTGACGTGAAAGTATATTGTAATGTTTAATAAAATTTTCAACTTTAGATCATTTGTTGTGTTTTAGAACATTAACATATTGTGTTTAAATGTAATTAAATTATTGTATCACTGATATTTAAAATTATGTTGGACGATCTTTGAGTAACTTTTTCAATTGAGATATAGTTTTCTTAAATTAATATTTTTTTTAGTAAGTTGTTAATCTTTTACTTAATAAAAGTGTGGGTAACGGGAGCGAGTACGGACATATAGGTGCCCAGCGGATATGGGGATGGGCATTAAAGTTACTGCCCACGCGGGTACGGGCACGGGCACTGTGGTACCTTGTCCAGAGGGTACCCATTGTCATCTCTAGTGTTTGGTAAGTCATTTCAGTTGTGTTTGGTAAAGTAGTTTTTCTGGTAGCTGCTGTTTTTTTTTTTAAAAAAGGTACTTAAGATAGTTTTTTTTAAAGCTCCAATTTAATTTCACCTAATAGCTGAAAATTAATTACAAGTTTATCCTTCAATCACCCTCATTTATCATTATTTAATAATTAATGATGTCTTTATACGTCATTTTACCATTTTCAACTAGTTTCACCAAACACATTCAATCAAATTAGCTAATTTTTCAGCTTTCAGCTAGCTTTAAGCTTTCAATTAATTTTCAGCTAGTTTTATCAAACACACTCAAATTCTTTTTGCATACACAATCAAGTATCTATCCCTTGACACCATCCATAACGGACCAGCTATCTATCATATGTGTTAGGTTTGGTTAGTAACACATGTTTGTAGTTAAAAAATATTCCTTGAAGTTAAAAAAATTGAAAATTTTTAAAATTATTTTAATGTTCTACAAAAAGAAAAACTTATTTTAAAAAATATAATTAAGAAACTAATATGATTATTATTTATTATAAGTCGATTTAATTTAATAAAAATTGAAAAAAAAAATTTGACAATTTGGAAATATGTAAAATTGATTTTTTATTTAATTGGCCAATTCAAATTAAACTCATATATATGTGTGTGCGCGCTCTTGTGCATGCGTGTATATATCATACAACTTATATTTATTTATGGAAAATATATTTAAAAATATTATTTTAATAAATATTTGAGTAAAGGTATATTGGAGTGAAAAAAAATAATTGTAATTCAATGTCAATCAACTCTATTTTATAATTTTGAGACCTCAGATTGAAGAGTGAGACACTCACTTACCCCACTCTCCCTCTCAATGATTTTCTACATTCTCTCTTCTCTCTCATTAGATGGTGAATTACACACACTACTTGTAAGAGTCATATTCTCTCTCTCTCAATCCTTAATACTAATCTTTTCTCTATTTCTATATGAATTTTAAATGCTAATTCTAAATTTTGAAATTTATTAAGATTTAAATTCTTATTCTATTAGTTAATTTTTATTACTTTAATATAAATATTTATTCTTATCATTATGATTTCAATTTATTTAATTATATCTTATTATCAAATAACTCTATATTGTAATTTTGAGTTCTCATCTCGGAGAATGCAACACTCACTCACCCTACTTTCCCTCTCAATGTTTTTTAACATTCTCTCACTTCTCTCATTTGATGGTGAGTTTCACACACTACTCGTGGGAGTGAGATTCTCATTCTCAATTCCTAATATTAATCTTCTCTCTATTTCTATTTGAATTTTTAAATACTAATACATGTTAATTCTAAATTTTAAAATTTATTAAGATTTAAAATATTATTCTATCATTTTCTATTCCAATACTTATTTTTAATATAAATATTTAATTTTATCATTGTGATTTTAATTTAGTTAGTTATATATTATTATCAAATAACAATGTAAATTAGATTTCAATGATAAAATATAATCTATTATAATTTAAAATTGAATAATTGTCCAAAATTATTCTGATTTAACAGTATATTTATTTTATAACTCATCAATGATATATTTGAAATTTTGAAATAAATCGATTAAATGATAAAAGAAATCAATGAGATTGACTTAGATGATTTTTATCCTAAAAACTAATATAGTACTACAATATGTGAATACCCTTATATAATATTCATTTTTATCCATCTCATCCATGCCCAGAACTTTCATTTCCTAATTCCTATGGTAGATTTGAACAGAATCTCTCTACACACTCAAATTTTTGTATAACACTAAAATGGACATTACAATTTTTCCCGAAATCAAACACCTCCCAATATATAGTGACATATGTAAATGCCACACGGGACTTAAGGTATCTTGGATAAGCAAAAAGAAATGGTATCTTGGACTTAAGTATTTGGAGTGGTGGTTTGGATGAGCAAAACCTTTGTAAAGTAGCACGATCTAAATTATTTTGCCAAAAAAATGGTAGAATTGGAATTGAACTGCTGTTGGGAAAAAATCTCTTTTGTTAAAATGGATATGAGATTTATTGAAGAATATAATAAAATAATTCTTAGGAGGATTTAAGCAAGGCCAAGTATATATATGGTGTGCCTTCCTAGCTAGCCAGATCTTGTCCCTCTTCCTTAACATTTCAAAAGCATTAGCTATTTGAAAATGTGTTGCTTTAATCAATTAACCTGATGAGCCCTCATGTAAAACTTTAATACCTGTTTAAAATTAAGATTTACCAACAAAGGCAATGCCACTTTTTTTTTTTTTTGGTTTGATAATTGGCTAAATGATCTTTGATCCTCCCACAGAAAGGTTCCCAAGGTTGTTCAACATATCTTTAACCCAAAATTGGTACAATATTCTCCAAGGAGGTTTGATGGATTGATAGTGTTCTCATTTGGGATCTAAAGTGATTAAGGGATCTTTTTATAATCGATTGGAAGAATTACTTGATTGTCTTGGTAGAGCAAGACTATGTAAAGACCATGATGATATAAGGATTTTATGTAACACCTTGGATTTCTAAATCCTTCCCTTCCTTGCTTCAATTAAATTCCTCTTGTTTTTCTATCCCTTGTTCCTTCTCTTGACTTTACATGAATGATGGCCCATGTACTCCAATGACTTTCTTGTTAGAAAGGTTTGTTGCATGTTTCAGATAACCTTTAGCCCTTTTGTGTGTGTGTGTATCTTTAAATCATCCTCTACTTCATTGTCCCTATGGTTGGGGATTATGGCGCACTATTCTTGGGTGGTGGGTTTCACATGGTGACTACCTTTAAATATTGGAGTGTTTTTTTTTTTTTTTTTCCTCCAGCAACGGCACTCCTTGCCTTGGGTTTAAATTCAAGCTAGACAATCTCTTTCTTGTTTGTTTTTCATATAACAGTTTGGACGTCTATATGGTTATCACACACCAATTTAATTTAATTTTCATATAACAGATTGGAATAAATATTATACAGGTTTGAATGTACACCTTCCCTCACATCTTGGAAGTTTATCTTGCTCTGTATTGGATTATAGTATATCAACGCACTCAAATAACATAGCTCTCTCTTTGTTGGTTCAGTATTGGACTTGTTTTTTTATTTTATTCTGTATTTTTGCTTCTATTAGTATTTAGCAACTTATCATTGCTGCTGGCGTACTGAACTCTAGTTTTTTTTTTTTTTTTTCTAATCCTGTTTCAATTCAATAAAATTCCCAAGTGGCTGTTTTGGCTCTTTCTGTTGTTTTTGTACAAAACAAAAGAGGTATGATTTCCGTCATAAAAAGAAAAGAGGTGTGATTATTATTGTAATCTTTTTAAGAAAAAAAAACAAAATTACACATTTTTATTGGCTAAAAAATTGTATAAATTTTAAGTGTTAATTTATTGTCTAAAGTTAAAGTGGAAAATGTGTAATTTAACTTATATTTGTTTTTTTACCAATTAAGTGTATATTTATTAAATCCTTAAAAGAATTCTAAGAAGTGTAACAGTTTTTTTTCCCTTAAGTTATTACCCAAGCTATCCTTCTCTGCTTTAGGAGTTTTGGTCAAGAAGGTTGAGATTTCATTCAAGATAGGCCCAATAAAAAAAGGCCGATCAACAGCTCCTACGTAACCATGCGAACTAACTAGTTCTCCTAAGATTCGACCAAAAAAAAAACTAGTTCTCCTAAGAAACTTACAAACAGGCCCTAAGCCTGTCCGAGCAAACCAAAAATCTGTTTATACATGGGAGTTGCTTTTGGAACCCCCCTTTTTACTATTCGCACCCCAATAATATATCCACTTTCCAAATTGCCCCTACCCTCCCCCTCCCCTCCCCTTTCCCCACTCTCCGGGCCCTGTTCTGGTCCCTTCCCCCTCCCCTTTATTTTTTTTCAATGTTTTGTGTTTTTCCGTCTCTAAACACAAAACACTGAAAAAAATGAATGTTCTTTTACGGAACCTTCCGGAAATTAAGTTCCGGATGCCAACTTTGTTAACGAAATTTCCGGAACCTTCCGAACATTAATTTCCGGAACTTTCCGGACATTAATGTCCGGAACAATTCTGCAACAACAGGGGTGAAAAAATTCCGAACCTTCCGGACATTAATTTCCGGTAATGTCCGGAAGGTTGGAATTTTTTCACCCCTGCTGTTGCACAATTGTGTGGGAGTAGGGGTAGGGGTAGGGGTAGTTTGAGGAGGGGATATATTATGGGGGTGCAAATAGCAAAAAAGGGGTTCCAAAAGCAACTCCCTTTTTATGAAAAAATTAAACAATAAATTGAAATTTGGGATGACAAAAAATATCCATATTCATGAATACATGTAGATATACTCATATCCACATACTTGTTAAATATATTTTTTATTAAATATAGTTAAATATTAATTTTTTTCTTATTTTAAAATAAGATAAAATTTATTTTATATTATTTTATAATGATATTTTTAATATATTAACATGTAATGATATTATATAATAACAATTTATATCGTATTCTCTTTCTTTTATAATTTTAAATTATTAAATATTAATAAATACTCGTGAATACTCATTATCTACATGGATATTGGCTAATTTTAAAATATATAAATACGAATAGTGTACTATCTACTTCACCTCGTTGACATCTTTAATTAAAATAAAACAATATTTTTCAATTTAATAAAATAATGAATTGCGAGAAATGAAAAATAATGAATAAAACACATTGTTTTCATATAAAATGATGAAGACTAATAACTAAAATTGAAGGGAAGCGTACAAATTGAAAAGTTGGGGAAAATTACTAATGTTTACTTACCTACAATTAAATAAACATGCAATTAATTAAATATTAATAAACATTATTAAAAAACATCGATATTATTATTGCTCGACAAAAAAATTAAAATCATGTTATATAATTAGAAACACCTAAATATGCTATTTGTCTTTTATGCATCTCTTATATAGTAATAACACCCAATGTCAAAAAATGATCTGAATGTATGTCACATGATCAAAAAAACCTATTAAACAGGATGAATAGCGTATTTTCATATATTTCATTTGCTGGCTGAATAAATAGCGTATTTCTCTGTTAATTAGAATATTATATTAAAATGTAAATAAGAAGCAACTCATCAACAGGGGTGGTGGCGCATTTGGCTAGCGCGTAGGTCTCATAGCTTCTGAGTTATCCTGAGGTCGAGAGTTCGAGCCTCTCTCACCCCAACACATTTTTTTTCTCCTTTTGCCATGAAAATATCATTTGTTAAAGCTTTTCATTCATAATAAAATATTTCTTGGATGTTCAAAATTTTCAACATATATATTTTTTACGGATAATTTTTCAAGATATTAAAAAATAATAAAACGTGTAAAAAGTGTATAGGAAGAAAAAAGGAAATAAAGAAAGAAAAACTAAAATATCTAATAATTAATGTAATGAGAAAGGAAAAAAAAAGATAAAAAGAAAAATAAGTATGAAAATATCACTCTTTTTTTAACAATGTCAACTATGAACAATTATCTCATATTTATTTCCCGAGTTCGATCCCCACTGAACACATTTAAGGGGGGTGAGTAGCCTTAACTATAATTAAACTCCAGACAGAATTGACTCGGTAATAGGGGAAACATGTGGTTAACACAAAAAAGAATTATATTTATTTATATTTATAGTAAAATATTGTATAATATCTAATCGAGGAGGGTTCAACTTACACCGCTTTAAGTTACAATAAGTGTTACACCATTGAATAACTTTTTTACAAATATATTTTTTTTTAAATTCACTATTGGATTGAAAGTTATTATTATATTATCTATAAAATTTTGTATTGATCTAAAATTATTTAATACATCATCAAGACATGTGAAAATTAATGTCATATCTACTTTTGAAATATATGAAAATAAAAATGATCTGATAGGTTGCAGGTTTAAACCCCTACTTATTCTCTTTGAGTGAGGTAAATGTAAGCATCTCTATAAGCGTTCTGATCTCGGAGGCTTTCTATGTCTTGGAATGTAGCACCATCCTCTCACCCTAAAATTTATTTTCACCAAAAAAAAGAAAGCAAAGTAAGCAGGTTAGAGATTAATTTATTTTACAAGACTAAAAATATCCCTTTGAAGCAAGATACTACCTTCTGACTTATTATAAACAAAAATAAATAAAAAGAAAATACTCGAGTATGGTAAACTAAAATATAAATAATCGTAACTAATTTCATTATTTTTTTTTTCACATTTCATCATATTTAATGAGATTATCCCAACACGCGCTTTATTTAATGATTTAATGTTATGAAATTATCCCAACACACTTTATTTAATGATTTAATGAACCACAAGCCAATAAAAAGAGAGAATTCCCACTTACAAATTCCAATAAAATTTAAGTATTTCAATAAGGATAATTTAGGGATTGCAATTTAATTTTTTTAAAAAATAAATGAGATCAACTAATTTTATTAATTAGTGTAAATTCAGTTTTTGTTATATATATAAATTCAAGTTCGGAGCAAGTATATAAATATATGTAGTAAGGGAAATAGGGGAAAAAGAAGCAATGTTGTTGAAGAGCTTTGAATCAACCTCAAGAAAAGCAAAGAGGGGCTTATCTAGATAGGCCTACCTATTTCACTCAACACTGCGCTCTCAAGAAGGAACAAATACATTAGTTCCATGGAAGAAAGTCTACTTTCATACTAGAATATTCCATAATTCTTTTGTTCAGAGTTCAGGTTTATAAAACACAGGACAAATTAACATTTATTTTGATATGTGATGCAGTATGCTTGCATTATTGAGTCACCTCGAGCATCATATCATGGTGAAATACTGAAATTCAAAACCATGCCAAGACGAAGCACAAATCCACCTGAGGGACAAACAAACCATGACCTTTGCACTAAAGGAGCCTCCAAGTGGATGAAAGAACCCTTTCCAATGATTATGTGCCAATTCATTTCTTGAACTGGTACCCTGAGCTTCTCCCTGCTCTATATTTGACTCCAGTATGTGTGTTTCCATCAGTGCCTGCAGAATAACATCATATGGAGTAAAGGCTTATCAATGGCATGCTAAAATTAAAATTTGCTTCAAATGAAGCATGTTTCTCATCATAAAGGCAGGCTTTTTTCATATCTCTAGTGCAACAGCTTGGCTTTCTCACCTCTTGTTGGGAACTTCTTGGCTTGAAATGCTAATGTGTGTTCCCAGAGGTGAAGAAGAGCCACCCCTTGGAGGTGAAGGAAATCTAGCCTGAGGTGGAGGAGAGCAAACACTCTGAATAAGGAAAACAGAAAAAGATGCAGTTGCAGTTGCATTGTCATCAAAGGTATTGTCATTTCGCTCTATGTTTGATTCATTTTCAGATGACACTGGAGGAGGGCCAGCATTAACAGCATCATGTGATGATTCAACCATTGACAGAGCTGGGTTTTCCCATGAATTAGTATGTTCATTCCACACTAATGGAATAGTGTGCAGAATATTTTCATGCTGTAAAAATTTCAACAGAAAATAAATAGATGAAGTTAATAATTGAGGCATTTTGGTAAAAGGCCAACCTTAAAACACCTTGAGAGAAACTGAATTTCATTACTTCATCTGAATGTAATGGCAAGAAGCCTTTTATATACAAAATGACATAGCAACTAGCAAACTTAACGGATACTCATAGCCAACAGATTACAATTGACATAACAGAAAGTAAATAAGTCTGCTCTCATTGAGTTGCCTCCACATGTGCTGTGTCCACATCAAGATTATGTGTTAATAAACCTGATTCTCAGGTACTTGTAAACTTAATTCATATTATATCCCGGATTCTTATGTTGGCTATGTCATAAACTCAACCAAAATGGGGCTTCAATTTTTTTTTATACCTAATACTCTGAATAAATAGGTTTCTAAGTAATAAGAAAATCAAAATGCTTGGTTAGTATATTCATGAGCTTTGCTTCCAAGCGTTTAGGGTTTAGGGCACACCACTAACATGCTTGAAAGAATATGCTTCAGTGGTGTGGTTATAAACACCCTGCCCATGCAAGAATTCTCTGTCTTGACCAGTGCAGAGAGTAGTTCAGTGTCTGTTGTTTCTCTGCTTTCATTATAGACCTTGCTCAAAGACTGTGAGACAGTGGAATCATCAACAAAAGCAGGTGCTGTTTCTTCTCCAATAAAAACATCATCCTTAGCTAAAATTGAATTCAGGAATGAATCAATATTGCTCTCCTCCTCAGCAGTTAACTCCATAAGGCTGTCTTCATCCCCAGAAAAAGGAATCCAGAAATGAGTAATCTTGGAAATTTGGCGCCTCTTCAGTGACAACTGGAGACTGCTGTGGTAAGAGGAAGTCATATTCCTCTGCTAGAGGTGGTGCTGGAAAGAATGATTCCAAATTCACTTCTGATGAAGCACATACCTGAAACCAATATGATGAACCAAGAGTCAGTGATGTTTGGTTTAACGTTGAAACTGGCCAAACTCAAGTTTGGATTCTCAACGCAACTATTTTTAACGTTGGAAACGTGAATTTACTATGTTTCAACGCTAAACCAAACATACTCTCTAAGTCTCTATATACAGTATAAATTAAGAATCAGTCTCAATAAGGCTCATAAAGGATGTTTCTCAAGGTTTTAAATTATGGTCCAATTTAAAACCTTGATGCTTCTACTCACATCTGGATCCCTATCTGCTGTTGCCTTGCTTTCATAGTCAGAAGCAACATGGCTACTTGGCTCCCCTTCATCATGTATTAATTCATCAGCACCCCCTTCTGCTGTTTTCTCTGGTTTCTTAATTAAGCGACACAAGACAAAATCTCTCTGCACAAGAGGAAACCTTTCTCAGCTTTCTTCTCACTAAATAATGCAATTGTTGAAGGAAATTGAGCAATATAGTCAACAGTAACTTTCTATTGTCAAAATGACCAACAGTAAAAATGGAAATTTAAACACATGTCCAGTTTAAGTTTCAATCAATTGTAATGACAAAAATTAGGTACCAAGTTGAATTCAAAAGTGGTAAAAGCTATTTTCCGGATAAGTATACTACACATACCTTGTCATTAGGAAAGGTAACTGCATGATATTCATGAATGACCCAATTGGTCTTGTCACGGCGACGACCACAACTCTTGTAGAAAACCAGAGTCTTTTTTGTGCCAATAACCTTATTGGTGACTCTGGTCTTGATGTTACGGTCTTTACCAGTGATCTTCCAGTACCCAGTCTTGGTTTTCCTGTTACACCTCATGCTTTTTGTGCATTTCAAATCAAGAGGACTAAAGAAAAACCATTCTGGGTCATCCGATTTTACCTTGGAAAATGCTAACATCACAATTTGAGGAAGGAAGCACAAGAAAGATGGAAAAATAAAAAAAGCATATAAGTAATCCACTGTTTAATAACAACATTGAAGTAGAAGAAAAAAAGTAAAAAGGAATGTTCTTTTTGGTTCATTGAGGAGAAATAACACCTGGTAAGTCCCAAGGTTCAAACTTGCAAACATCAACCTCAGCTATGATATTGTGCACTCCGGAATCATCACCAAGCAACCTGTGCTTCAAGTAGTGACCCACAAGCTCTTCATCAGTTGGATGAAATCTGTAACCTACAGGCACTGTTTCCACCATGGATGCTGGGTTCCCCATTGCTTAGTTGAAGTATAATTTACACATATAAAAGAAGAAGAGTAAGTAAGTTAGGAAAGTGGAAGAGGAAGAAGGAGCGGCTCAACTTAAGAGAATAAACTTAGCTATTAAGGGATTTTTATAGCTTACCGTCAATGGAGAATGGCTTAACTCAGAACCAAGCCTCACTGTAAATAAATGGAAAGTAGAAATAATTTTACAATAAAGTTTTATTTATCCATGTTGAGTTACTTTCTTTCTCATCATATGGATTCATTAAGAAGTTAAACATCCTTACTTTAAGGAATGCTGAAGAAGAGATGTATTTGTAATTACATTTTTTTTTTTCTATCACATCACTACTCATTTTATTTATTTATATTAAATTATTCTTTTATCATATCATACCACATCACATTACCTTAATAAGAAATTAGTCATTATTATTCTAAAAAAATAAAAAATAGAGGCCTATTTGTAATTACGTTCTTTTTTATCACATCATACCATTTCACTTCACAAAAAAAGTTGGTCATCATTATTCTAAAAAAAATAGGAAGTAGGGGGTGTTTGTAATTTATTGTTGTTTTTTATCACATCATTTCACTTCACTTCAATAAGAAGTTGGTGATCATTACTCTAAAAGAATAGGAAGTAAGGGTGTGTTTGTAACTTCCTGTTACTTGACACACAAGAAAAGATTCCTGAATCTAAACCATGTATGTCATGTAAAAGACTATGGGGTAACGATTGTAATTAGACCCAAATTCAACAAATACCTGTAAAATTTATCTGCTAATTAACAGATAATTACTCATTAAATGAATCTGGGTCCAAGTAATCTAAACCTTTACAATTCTAGGAGGATTTCTTTGTTTAAAGATCACTATTCATACTTAAAAACTGCTTATGTTATCCAATTTTTTTTCTCCGATCACTATTCATTGATTAATGTGGGGTTAAGGAGCCCTCTCGGTTATTGTGATGATTAGAAAATGTGATATGTATATATAGGGGTAGATTTTGTAAAAGTTCTTTATGCCGCCATAAGTATTTCATTCTTATAGGTTTAGGAGATATTGTGGTGGAAAATTTTATTCCACCAATGTAAAAAGGTCAGTTTCATAATGAAGTTGTCAGAGGTTAATGGCTGATAGTATATATTTTTTGGGGTTTCCAATGTCTGGTTCTGCTAGATTTTTTTATTGAAAAATGTGTGAAAATTTTAAATGTTCAGTGAAAGTGTTGTGGTTTACCGTGCCAAGTGCAAGGAAATTTTTTTTAAATTACCATTATTTTGAAATTTCCCGCCCTTCGTGATGGGTTAGGGTGTCAAATGCAAGGCCAATACTCATGTAATTAATGGAGTGAAAAATATGTGACAAAAAATCAAAAATCCATTTTATCATGGACGCATTCCTTATTTTCTTCTCACGAATCCCCATAATTCTGACTAATGTAAATGATATCTACAACACTCCTTGGAATGGAGCTCCTTGCCTCAGTCTGGTTGGCAGATTAGAAAAGTTTATTGTTGGCGCTTTTTGATGATCATCTGCCCGCGAATTTTGAAATTTAAATTTCTATTTTGGTATTCGGGTGTTGAAATCCTGTGTCTGTCATCCCAAATCTAAAAAAGGGGGGTGCTTCAAAATTTCCCATTCTTTCATCCTCTTTTAAATTTCTTTGCATCTTAAAAGCTGAAATACACATCGTACGCCTGCAAACAATCATGGCCATTGTTCCTGGAGATTTTCATATGGTAAACAGCCTATGTGAGCGGAGGGAGAATTGGCGGGCAAACTTGTCCGTGTGTGGAAAATGTGTTTTGTTGCCACCCCTAATGTTGCATTTGCTACCCAGATGGTCTTCGTGGACCAAGAGGTGGACGTATTGAGGCTATGGTTCAAAAGCATCTCATGAGAAAGTTTTCTCAAGTTCTGGTGCAGGGGGAAGTGTATAAGATCAATCAGTTTGGCCTTTCTCGGAACTCTGGGAAGTTTAGAGCAGCACATCATGATTTCAAGATCGTGTTCAACGCAACTACAAGAATCATTTAGAGTCAAGTTCCAAGCATTCCTTTCTTGGGTCCGTCGTTTGTGAAGACGGCTGAGATTGCCCAGACTAATGGTCGTTCTGACTTTCTGCTTGGTTAGATTCATGCACCACTCTCCTTTATCTAACATGTGTGTGAGGAATCCGTTCATTAATTTAAGCAAACCAATTTCCGCAGATTTCATGGGAGTGTTGATAGCATTGTCGGAAGAGATGAAGCTCAGCAAGGAAGGATAACAGACGTGTCTCATGTTGTTGGACTTGGCAGACGAAACGTAATTGTCTCACCATCTTTATTTTTATTTCATCCCTAGCTGCTTTTACTTTCCGCACAAAGTTTTATTGCACTTTTCGCAACTATAAGGCTTCGTCATTTACTTATAGGGGTAATGTTCGTTGTGCTATATTCGGAGATTTGGTGGACGTTGTTGTGGGATATGTATCTATCAGAGACGCGCATTAGGCTTCCTGTGGTGGTTTCAGCTCGCAAGAGTTAACATGTACAAGGGTTAGGTTTTTTCCTGTTAGTTCAAGAGCATAAAATAAAAGGACAAAAGCTAATAGTTAGGTTATGGGTACTCGCCATGTGATAATTCACTTATTTCTGCACAGGCCAAGTGGGAATCCAAAACGTCATGAACGCTTCAAAGATTTGTTGGAACCCTCAATGATCGGATGCTATAGATTTCAAGAATAGGTATGAGGAACTTTATCTATTCTTTTCCCTTCATTTGTTTTGTTTCATGAAGATGTGTTAAAGAGGCAATTTTTCAGCCTTGATGTGCATGAGGTAGAATAGGACGTGTGTGTTGCAACCATAGCAGACAGAGGTCGTGCTATGTGTATTAGGGATGAGTTCCTAAAAATGTACCCAAATAAAATCGTGGGACAATTGGTACGGTGGAGACGTTGGAGGTAGATCGTAGGGGACAAGTCATACGGAATTTTGGAGACACTTTTTCCTTATTTATTATTATTAGATCATTCTTTTCCGGTTTCTTAATTTTCTTTCATTTTCGTACGGCATGAGGGTTTCTTCGTTGTCCTGGGGACCATTACAAACATATATAGTGCAAGATTCCTGCTGGTGGTATATGGCATGCTCCTGCGGCAACAGTTTCTATGAATTTAACTAATTATTATATGCACTTCGTGCGATTTTACTTGTGTCTGTCCTCTGGTGTTATTGCTTTCAAGAGCATGCTATTGATATAAAGTGCTTTGACACTGTCATTTGAACAATTAATTATTGTTGCATACCGTTGGCAAATTGTTGAGGCAGAAGGTTCATTTTGTATGTTTTTTGGTACAATTTATTTACTTACCTTTACTCATACTATTGAATTCTTCTACTTGGGTGATCATATACTCATCTATGTCAGTTTTTCATTTCGTCATTGATCACTAATTGCTATTTTGGTGTACAAGACATAGTAGGGCTTTGTCGGATGTCCATTTGCAAAATTACAATCGTGCAAATAACAATTCAGTGGAATACAGGAGCAACACGTGGACTCAATTTGTGGTCGGGGTATTTCATGTTCAGTTTCCAAGTACTGCCCACATCTAAATACCCTTATGAAACCACTACTACATGTAGTCTTCAAAAACTGTTCCAAAGTCCAAACCAACATTATTAAGTGTGAGGCCACCCACTAGTCCATTCCAGTACACTCCCTGGTGTTTTGCAACACTGTTTTACTGTTCATATGCGTTTTTTTTTTTGGCTTTTTACTTGGGCCTCTGAATTCAACCCAGCGGTATAGGCCCATTGCTCAGCAGATGCCCTAATTGGTGTGTCTCCCTTAAAAGACCTTCATGACCCTTCCATATTTTGTTCGATGCTTTGCTGGATGCGGATAATCAGCGACAGCGCGAGGATGCAAGAACTCGTGGCAATTTTGGAATGTTCCATGCATGTGCCGAAGCTCAAGTACAGTTATGCAGTGGACATCGTACATACATGGTCAGATTTTGTCTCTTCATAATCCTCTATTTACTGGTTTTATTAGGTTTTCATGATTGTGTATTTCTGTATGAAGTTGTTGCTTAGTTTGGTTGATTTATGGGATACTATTGGCCTTATAAGTGTGAAAGCATGCATCTTGTTGATCCGCGTGATTAGATACTGAGTATTTCACTTTTTTTATTATTAACTCATGGATCCAGAGTTATCATCGTTTAAGTTTTTGCTTTGTTACTTACTTAATGAGATAAAATAACTGCCTGAGCCATAGAGTTGGTTCCTATTCTACATAGGTTGGAGCCATAGAGTTGTGTTATTGTAAATTTCATTAGTTTAATCCATTTCTATTATTGAAATTGGAATTTTGGATAGTTGACAATGGTTGATCCTCCCGGATTTCCTGATATTGTGTTCGGGGAAGTACTTGTACTTCCACTGTCACCAAATCTCATTTGAATTTGAATTTTGGCTCCAAAGTTCTTGTGGGAATGCATTGGGTTTGGGTGGATGAACATTGTGTTGCTCCGACCTCTATATATAGATGTTCAATTTTGCTATACCTCACCGTGGGACAAGGTTTAGGATAACTTGTGAGCTGTGTGAGTTTAGTGATACACATTTAGTTTGGCAGAGGCTTAGTGAGTGAAATGGATGGTCCTTTTGACATGATTAGTGCTATTCACCCAGGGAAAGACTCATGGAGGTTAAGAGTGAGGGTTGTTTGCCTATGGGAGATGTGTTCTATTGCTGAACCAACTAAGCCATTTGCCATTGATATGGTGTTGATGGACATTGAGGTTATGCCTCAAATTTAACTATAGTAACTTTGCCTGTGAAATTTATTATTTGGTTTTAATGAGTTCATTTTCTTCACCATAATGTCTATATTAAATTAATTGGTCGTTAACTATTCATTTCAGGGTGGAAAGATCCAAGCATCAATTCGGAAACCTATGATGAAGAAGTTTAGGAACTTGATTGCTGAGGGTGAGGTGTACACAGTGCTGAGCTTTGCCATGATAAAGAATGTTGGAAGTTATCGTGCCTCAAGGCATGATTATAAACTATTATTCAGTGCCAAAACGAAAGTTTACCCATCTCAGTGTGATGTTATACCAGTTGTTGGATTATCTCTCATGAGTTCTGAGCAAATATCAAAGACTAATGGAGAATCTAATTTCCTTTTTGGTTAATCCTTAACTTTCGCCTTCTCATTTTGCATTTTTTTGGGACACATTGATTCATTTGGGTGTGTGGGAAATTTGTCATTAGCTTTTCTATTGTTTTGCAGATTTTATGGGTATTTTAACTGTTGTTTCTGCTGAGAAAGAGGTTGAAACCGATGGGAGGAAGACCAGGATGATGGAAATAGAGCTTGCTGATGACAAGTATATGAACTGTTTATTGATCATACACTCTTTTTTTTTTGTTGTTTCGAATATGTTTAGTAGTTTATTCTATCAGTTTTCATGGTTGTTATGGGTGCACTTCTATTCATTCATTCATTTTGTATTTGAATTTTTTTACACCTAGAGGGAGAATGAGATGCACCGTATTTGGGAATTATGTGGACACCTTGAAAGAGTATGTTGCCTCAGGTGTTGCTCCATTACATGTGGTTGTGGTTCAACTTTTTAAAGTTAGATTATATAGGGGTAAGTCTGATTACTTGGTTTTTTCAATTTTGTAGGCCTTCCACTGTTTCAAGTTTTGTAATTGTGTTTTATGTTTTAATTTGTAGGCAATGTTGTTTTACAAAATGTGAACAACACATCTAGGATCTTGTGGAATCCTGATATCCCTGAGGCCATTGATTTTAGGAATAGGTATTTGTCTTCCCTTAATAACGCGTTGGTTTAGTGTGTAATGTAAGGTGGAAATTGTTTTAATGTTTGATGTGCTTTGTTCTTCTTTTTTAATAGTTTGGCCTGTCATGGAATTGACTCTGATGTTGAGATTGGTGTCATTGAGGGGGGAAACCGTGTTGTGCCTCTGTCTGATGAATTCCTTAGATTGTATCCAAGAAAATATGTCAATGAATTACAGATAACTGAGGAGGTGATTTGACTAACCAATTATCTACAATATATATGCAGTTTTCCTGTTAAGAGTTAGGATTTTTTCATTTATTTATATTTCTGAGGATTTATTCATTTTTAAATGCAGGGGGGCATTTTCATAGTGGACGCCACTATTGTTTTTGTTATGAATGAAGAACAATGGTGGTATGGGGCTTGCAAGTGTCACAAGGCAGTTACACTTGACGGTGGCCTTTACTACTGTTCTAATTGCTCAACCCATGTAGTTGAAGTTACCCCAAGGTTGTGTGAACAATGTGATTAATTTTTTTAATGTATTATAGTTATATGCATTCATCCAATGCTTTGGGTAATTAGTCTAATGTATCTCCCTTATTTTTTATGATGATGTGTCCACGACATAGATATAAGTTGAGGGTTGAAGTTTTCCGTTGGGATGACTCCGCTTCTTTTATTTTGTTTGACTCTGATTGTGTTTATTTGCTGGGGAAGACTTGCAAGGAACTACTCAGGGTAATCTTCGCTTTCTTCTATTAGTACATGTGACTCAATGATCTTCAGGATTGTTATCCTTTTTTTAAACGACTTATGAAAGCAATTTATACTTTTTTTTTTTTGTTTAAGGGTTTAAAGGCTGGTGAGCATCCACCTGACTTTAGGGGTCTTATTGGAAAGGATCTTCTCTTCAAGGTAGAGAAAACAATTGAGTATGCATTCAGCTACGATGACTCTTTCAAAGTTAAGAAGGTTTGTGACGACAAGGAAATTATTCAACTATTTAAGAAATCCTCAAACATTGAGACTCCTCTGAAGGTATTCAGTTGCCAAATAGTTCTAATCAACTATTAATTTCAATATAGATGATAGTGATGTATGTAATCTTAGTTGCAGTCTAAGTTTCAGCCTCCTTTCCCTAAGCTTGGTGTGGAAGAAAATTCTGAAAATCCAAACGAAGGCATGTCTGACAGTCTTGAGGCCATTGGTGATGTGTCTCTCAATTCTGCTGGCTTTACTAATGCATCTTCTAGCTCCAGTGTCCAGATGTCCCTTCGCAGTAGCTCCAGTGTGCAATGCTTTATTCCCAGTAGCTCCAGTGAGCAGTGCTCAAACCCCAGGAATGATGATGAAGCTGATGAAGACACTCCACTTTCATATAAGCGAGCCAGGCTGAGGCCGATCAAGCTAGAGGAAGACTAGAAATATTTGCTTTGAATAAGCGTAGTTGTGTTATGTGTTACTTTTCCTCTGTGTTATGCTATCGTAGTTCTTGCCATTAGTTGTGGCTTGCTATCCTTTTATGATACCTATACTATTGGGAGTGTAGTTAAGGTACCTACTTAAGCTTTATAAGCTTGAAGTCTGTTTCCTGCTGCTCGCAGGCCTATCTAGGAATGTTGTCTCTTTGATGTTATAATAATAGTTAATTTTGCTTGGTGTTACCTTAATGCGCTTTTTTTTTTGCATCTTTAATTTGTCTTCTTGCATTTTATATTTGCATGTCGTGTCTTTAATTCATTCTCTGTATATTAGGATTGTTTTCTTGGTTGTGGATCTCATTATCAAATAAGAATATTAATTTTCTTCCCTCATTATTTGTTAGTTTTATTAACAACGTTGGTTTTTTTTAATTAGAGTTAAAGTTATCCAATTCTTATAACAAAATTAATCTTTTTTTCATTTTATATTTTGATGGTTAAACCATTTATTAATTTGTCTATTATAACATGTATGTTTCTTTAGCACCTAGCAATTCTGAAGGGGCCTATTTTTTTTCTAATTATTGTGACTTTTAGCGTGTAACAAATAATCACAAGGAAAATCATTATTTTTTTTGTGTTGATAAATGGTAAAAAAAGCAGACTTTTATATCATTCTTTAATAAATCACGTCAATTCTAATTGGCATTGAGCTCATTACTGATCTACACAACCTCGTGATTTAATTTGGTTAACTTAAGCTTTTTTGTTTTATTTGATTTGATTGTTAACACCCTTTGTTATAGCTTTGGTCACGTTTTTTTTTTTTTTTTGCATTATGAAAATTCCTGAGTTATTTTATTTTATGGTTTTGAAGGTTCAGAATACTCATTATTGGGTTCCATTTTGTTGAATCAATAGCACTAGTCCATTTGTTTTTTTTTACTTTCAAGCTCATTTTTGGGACCATGACATTTTTGAACGCATCCATCAGCTTCAACCCACACACCTTTTAGGGCCAATCATTACTGTAGCTCTGTTCGTAAAAACAGAGAACAACACATATGGGCATTGCTTGGATTCGGGTCGTGATGAGCTCAAAATGGACGCCGCTGGCTTTACTCCTCCTAAGCTGGCAGGGTTTTGTTTATTTTCCAATTAGTCTTGATATTCCTTACATTAGAAAACCATGGGGTTACATGTCAATCATTAACAGGAATATTGATTGTAGACAAAACGCAAGCAGCTGGGTGGTGATAGGCAACTCGAATTCTTCAATGTGGCACGCAATGGAAGATGCAACGATGAGTTGGACGAGGCTCTGAATGTTATAAGCTTTCCCGAAGAGTAAGTGTGGCGTTAAGGTAATTGCGTGTGTGGTATATGTATGTCCTTCTGTCATTTACCCGGTTACCCCTAATTCCCTTTTCATATGTGTCGTTTAACCGTGGTTTGGCATTAGTTTAATCACAATCTGGGTTGTTGATTATTGTTGAGGACACAGTTTATAACTTGAAACACTGTGAAATTGATCTAACCCTAAAGGGTTCTGACTGTGAGCGTGTGTTCATGATGATCCTCTTGGGTCTGAACACCCTCTGTCACGTGCAACTGTAGTAAGTTAAGGTGTGTGTAATGATCACACTTTGTTAGTGATGACAGCGTGGCAACTCCTCATAGAGTTTGGTTAGGGAAATACTAACTTATCTCCTTGGGATTTTTTTTTTTGTATGTATGTATCAATATTAGTTACCTTTCTACAATGGAACTTTGTCTCATATGAATTCACTAAAATTTGAACTGGGAAAAGCCTTGACTCTGTGCATATGTCAGTGGGTAGGTAAAAAAACACTGTGTCATTAGGACAAATCCCATTAGCATTGCCGAACAATTTCCACTGTTTACTCAATCTTTTGGTGTACTATAGTTGAACTTTTATTTTTGGTTTTTTTCCTTTTTACTAAAATTTCATTTAATTTTATACAATTATAATTTATTCGGCATAGACAGATATAGTAGGGTGAACCAAGTTAAATCTTCATTCAAGGGAGAACTAAACTTTGTTGAATTCCTATAAGTAGTTGTCTATAATTAAAGTGACAAGTCCTGTAGTTATTCTATTCGGGATTAAGTCTTTCTAAAAAACATACTAAAGTAAACTAGTGAGAATGGCGAGCACCATTGCTGACTTTCCATCTGTTGTCCACAACATTAAAGACATCACAATTGGTTCAGAATCTTGGAACTTGAAGGTTAAAGTGCTACGTATATGGAGTCCGCCTGATGCATATAACTTGGTGGATTTTTCTTGCCTTGAGATGATCCTTATAGATGGCGAGGTATGGACATGGCTGGAAAGATCCACATTATACTTTTCACTTAAAATGTATCAATATAATACATCTTTTAAGGAAACAACCTTTCAATGTGCCTTTGTCCCAGTGTAGGAAATGATAATGTTTAATATATATTACTATGATTATGATGCTTGGTTTTGCATGTAGGGAGTTCTTTTGTTGGTAGTTTATGTTCCTAATCTTTTTTTTTTTTTTATTTTCTTGTCCTCTGTCAAGGGTACAAGGATTGAAGCCTGTCTTCCAAGTTATCTTATGAAGAGGTATAACATGGACATAGTAGAGGAAAGGCTTTACCGTTTCAGAACTTTCTCAGTTGTTCCCAACACTGGTCCTTACAAGGCTACGCCCCACAAGTACAAGCTGATTTTTGTTAAGGAGACTAAAATATCACTGGCTGAGCCGTTCTTCATACCTGTATCCACCTTGAATGTAATAATTGCTGAAGAGCTTTTGAAGAAAGGGGATGAAATAGACCACGTGTTTGGTAAGTCCTGCTTCATTCATGAGTAGTGTGACACTTCATTTAATATTTTTTAGCAGAATTCTGTTTGAGCATTTAAAGTGAATTTATTTTTCCTAAAGTTGTGTTTTTTTTTTAGATTTTGTTGGGTTCTTAACTGCTGTCTCAGCAGAGCAAAAGTTTTATAGGTTTGGTGCATTTAAGAGATACATTTGTATGGAGGTTACAGATCACACGTAAGTGATTCATTTGTCTTTGACATTATTTGAGTGCAGACATATATCCTATTATAGAATTTGTTTGTTCATGTGGGAAATCTTGCGTTTACATTTTTTATCCTATTCAGGGCTAAGATGGAATGTGTGTTGTATGATGAGTATGTTGACGTAATCCAAAAGTATTTTAGGGTGCATGGAAGGTCCAGGGTTATAATAGTTCTTCAATTTGTCAAGTTAAGCCCTGTCGGTGGTGTTTTCTTTGGTAAATAACCTTACACAACTACTTTTTTACTTAGTTTTATACATCCCATATTTATGTTGTCTTTTATATCCTTTTTCATTTTTTATGTATATATTTAATTTAATACCAATATCCTGGACGAGTGTAACGAAATTTTCATCTAGGTGAGACTGTTATGCAAAACATGTTTGCTGCAACAAGGGTCTTTTTCAACCCTGTGCTTGCAAAAGGTTGTGGATTTCAGGAAGAGGTTTGTTGGCTCGAACTCAACGTTCTTTAATTGTTCTCCTGTCCATAAGGGGATTTCAAACAAATCCTCAATTTTTCTTGCGTTGAGTTTATCTCAGCCTTGCTTTTATTGTGTAGCGCTGCATTGCTTGGAATTGAGTTGGAGGGTCGTGTTGGGTTCCTTAACAGGATTGCACCTACTGTGTCCATGTGTGATGACTTCCTCATATTGCATCCACGTAAATGGTTTAACCATCACAATGGTGATGTCCAACTATGTGAGTTCACTGATGCATAGGTTCCATTTAATATTTTCCAGAGTTTCGTGTGCATAATATGGGCTAAGGTTGTCAATGTTATCAATGAAGGAAGGTGGTGGTACCTTGAATGCAAGTGCAGGAAGCCTGTAGCTGCTAAAGATGGCATATACCATTGTACCTATTGCTCTAGGAATGTAGTTAATGTTATGCCTAGGCAAGTACATCACCTTAGCAACACTTAAAATTACATGTTTTAGTTTTAAATTAGTTCTTCTGTTAGTCATTTATTTTTGTGTATATCCACACCCTGTCACAAAGTTAAATAGCCATTGTCATGTGAATTAAGCTTTAAGCTATGTGTTGTCCGCGCAGGTATAGAATTCAGGTTGAAGTCTATGACTTCAGTGATTCTACATACCTTACTTTAGATGATAGAGATGTAGAACAAATTTTGAAGAAGTCATGTAAAGATCTGTTGGATGAAGTAGAGGTCTGTGTTCTAATTTGGGATGTGGTCATTTTCCTTATATATCCTTAAGTGTCTTAGTTCCTCTTTAAAAATGCATTGGTTTTGAGTAATCTTTATTCTTATTGTTTATTAGGATCCTCTGAGTCGCCAGATACCCATTCTGATTAAAAACTTAGTTGGCAAGCAAATGTTGTTCAAGGTTCTGAAGATATCAACATCTGATGGGTATGGTGATGATGTTTTTAAGGTTGATAGGATATGTGATTATGTTGAAATTGTTGGGAGGTTTTTCAAGGGGGATGCTTTGTTAGTTCCTCAGAAGATTGGTTCACACAATGTAGGTGACACTAGCAGAGAATGTAAGATCCTAATCTATTTTATTGTTCGTAATCTAAATTTTTGTTGGTTCATTTATTGCATAGGGCTTGGTTGAGTACAAGTTTGTCCCTCTCCTTCGCAATTGCAAAGCTGCTAAACATGCTGGAGCCACACGTGCTTGCCCTATTAATGTTGAGACTCATTCTTTATGTGAGGTTGGTCCCTCAGGTTCTGAACCTCACATGGATCTCAAGCATGTGAGCAAGAGGTTGGATTGTGAGTTTCAGAAAGAAATATCATCTGGGAAGAGGGTGGTGCTGGATAGTTTGGGTGTATGAAATAGTTCAACGGTTAACAGATTAGTATGGTTTTTTTGCTAGCTCAATGGCATGGTTAGTATATTGACTTTGTTTAGGATGGCATGAGGCCGTAGCCTATGTCTTTTGTCTAGGAATGTCAATAGGTAACCATTCTCATTGTGTAGGAAAACGTTTAGAGGTATTATGCTACTTATTTTGGTCACTTAGGTGGTGGCTATTGGTGGTAATCATGTATTTTGTTTGTATGAACTTATGCGAAGTTATGAGTAAAAGTATTCTATTTATGTCATTTAAGACATGCTTATCTAATTGTTTTTTATTATGTATATCACTTTCACTCATTTGTGTTGTATATCTTAATAGTCTTATGGTTCACTAATGATTTAATTATTAAGTAACTATCCAAAAACCAGGGCCTCATGCATTTCTTTAATGGATAAACATAAAGAATTCCTATTGGAGATCTGCTGAAATAAATATCATTGGGAAAGTTCCTTGAACAGTGTGTTTAAAATGAATGGTTGGCTGACAACTTTTTTAATGTATTCATGTATGGTAGAGAACTTAATATGAAAAGGTATTAAGTGCCTTAATAATTTCTGTTAAGTGCATTGCATTACAATTTAGTTATACAGGTTAAGTGCATTATTCGACTTTCACGTGCCCATTGAGGCGTGGAAGTCATCTATTGGTGGAGCTGCAACTTACGTCTTCTCCTAAGGTATGGCTACCCCCTTATAGTATCTCTGATGAAAATTTGTTTGTGTTTTTTTTAAGTTATACTTTTGGTAAGGATTATTCATTGTGAGCATTCGAATTATTGATCATTCCAATTCCTTGCATGAACCCACATCAGTTGTTTGCAAGGCACTCCTCTGTGTGGTATGTATCCTTATAAGCTCTTTCTTGTCGTTGACATTGCTTATGTGTTCCCTTTTGTTGGAGTTTACACATGCAGACCGAAAATGGCTTGCCTGGACTATTTATTAAATTATTCTGCACACCTTTGTGTGGGGTCTGAGTGTTTTTTATAAGCATCTAACTTTGTTCACTGGTTTAACTGTATGTGTAGGATCACATAAGAGGTTTCCACAACAAAAGCTCTGAAAATAGTGGTCATAGCTCATGCGTTGCTTAAATAGAAGGAGGGTTCGCATGCCTGGAAGGAAGTTCTTCAGTGTCTTTCGTCAATATGAGGTAATAACCATGGTATCAAGCTATTTTTTTAATTCCCTCATGAATTTCGTTGTTTATATACCAGATGTGATTTTTTTACTAGGGCCACATTCCGATCCCTATATGGTTTTTCCAAAGATGGGGAGATATGTTAGATGATATCGTTATGCTCAAGGATCCGGTTGGGAATCTTTTCCCAATTTACATATGCATTAGAAATGAACGTGGTTACTTTTGCCTTGGAGTTGAAAAGCTTAGAGTTGCATATGGCATTGACTCCACGTTCACAGTTGCTTTTTCGATGCGAAACAGTGGATCATTCAAGATTAGGGTGTTTGGACCAGATTGCTTGGAGATTGATTACCCTATCTTTGAAAATTAAGTTTTTTATTATGTTAATGTAAGATCTCTCAAGTTAAAGCTAGGTGGTTATCAAACAGTTTGTGCACTGTGTTACGTTTTAGTTGTTTTATTTGGCTTATATTAGTTCCATTATGGGTGTTTTAAAAATATGTAATAATAAGTATTTCCAGGACTTTGTGATGTTTAATAGTGTGGTTAGGTTATTTTAAAATAAACAAATGGAACTTTGGTTGCTTTTTGGCAATGAGCAGTTTGGTTGACATTTTTTTATTAGCTATTTATTAATGATTGTACATATTAATTGATTGGGGACACTTTGTTATGAGACTTATGGCTCTCAAATTAATAATTGGTGGAAATAATAATTAAGACTAACACAAACTCTAAATTTTTGGTTAAATATGTCGATTGATACAAGGGGTAATGCTGGCGTTTTAAATATCTATGGCCAAGTGAATAGAGTGTACAAGCTTAATGTTAACAATCTACTAATCAATATTGCAATTAAGCATGCATAGTCACGCATTATGTGTTAGAATTTAAGTTTATTTGCATTCTCATCTTGGCCCAAGCATCAGCTCGTCCAGTGCCTTTTTTTCCGCGACAGCAAATAATATTTCGTGGTCCATGTCTCACGGGTAGAGGGCAGGATATCTTTGTAGGTTATGAATAACTTTTAGTAGGTCTGACACAACAATCATTAAGTTTCCTTTTGCTGTTGACTTTTAGTATGGACTTGCTATTAAATATCGTGGGCTTGCATATGATACTCTTTTCATCTATGTGCTTTTACTTCACTTGGTTGTTTATTGGGTTGACACATGAAAACTAAAATCTTCATTCCATTCAAACAACTAACTTACTCAGTGCATCTTTGTTCTTAGTATTCGTCCTTACATTCAAGATCCAAGGTAAGCACATTATTTGGTGTTTGAATGCGCTATTTAGTTTACATGTCGAACCAAACTTATCTGTAAAAACTAATTATTGGTTAGTTCAAGTGTTAATTTGTGATGCGTATTTATATATATATATTTAGATATATACACACATGTTAATACATGTTTATGTGTATATGTCTAGAATGTTCAAGTATTTCATTTATTACCCATACAGGATTATTTAGTGGTTTTTGTGATGGACTCAAATTTTCGGGTTGGACGTGGGAAGAAAAGGGTGGCTACTGATAGTAGGCGATGGGGATGTAGTAGGCGCAGGGTTGATCATAGTTGAGTGTCTTACTTTAATTTTTTTATCTTGAATATTTTTAAATTTAGTATATTAGTCTAAATAGTTTAAGGGGGTATTATTAACTTGCAGGAGGTTTTTATCATGCATCTACTTATTTTTATTGTTGTTTGCTATGTAAATAGTTAAACCGTGGTCATTTCCTGTCAACAACAATATAATTGGAGAGAAGCTTCAGTCTATCGGTTGGTCGCAAGATATGGGTATGTAATTTTATTTTTAAATTAGGTAGAAACTGAAAAATCACTCCAAATGGACCCTTGGGTTAAGGTGATCAATTTTTTTATTCATATAATTTACACTAAGTAAAAAAAATCAATATCATGATAGGGAAATGCTATTAATGTAAAACTTAATTTTAAAAATTAGAAAATAAATAAAATAAAATTTTCCATAATAGTTTATTTAACTCATGAATTATTTGATAAAAAGTTTGAAAACTAGAAAACAAAGACTTTAAATCAGTGACAACAAATAAAAAGAAAGCATTAATATATGTTTTTATTACATATATATCAATTCAAATATCTTATCTAGCAATATGGCTTAAGGTTGTGATAGACATAGAAAGAAATATATGTTCCCTTATTGATCCATGTTTGTTAAATATATTAAGTAATTATTAGTAGTTATTGCACTCTTAGTTTTGTAATATCGTTTCATATTAGTTTTTTTTTTCAATATAATATGTAATCCAGTCTATTGTGTTTTATTGGAATGCATAGTTATGGATAGGGTAGAATGTTGGATTGGAAGTTGTATAGAACAATCTCAAGACAACACGAAGGACTATGTTGCAGATCATGTTTTATTTGCAGAGAGTGAGTCTATAGGTATACCTTTATAACCGATTTTGTTTTATCTGGTATATTTAGAGCACAAATTGAATATTTAGGGTTAATGGCAGAGTATTGTGATGTTGGAGTCATGGAAATGAAGTGTAGATTCTACGATGCTCTTTTCTGGTATGAATAACGTGTAGAGAAATCTTCTAGGTCTCTTACTCCTGACTTCTCCTTATGTTGTATGAGGGGGAAGATTACATTGCCGCTTATGTAGAAAGCTCCAGTGTTGCTGTGGAATTTATTCAACAAACATGATCATCGAAATAAACACTTTTGTGATAACATTCGCTTATATAACAACATGTTTGCATTTACGTCAATTGGAGGAAAGATTGAAACTGGACTTAATGATGGCAATGGACCCCCACAATTTGTTATTAGTGGACAAAATTATCATCGCATTGGAAGCTTATTGCATGTTGAAGGAGACAAGCCAAAGTTTGCTCAGTTGTATGTCTATGATACACAGAATGAGATTGAAAATAGAACCTCATTTATAAGGTTAGATTTGTTGAAATGAGTTTATCACACCATAATTGGTTTAAAATATGTATACAATGTTTGACAATTGCTCCAAATTTTCATTTTGGGTTACCAGCTCAACAGGTAATAGTTTGAAGATTGATACGGGGTTGGTGAAGGATTTGGTGGAAATAATTGATGAGCATAATGTCCTTACTAAGTGTTTCAGGAGAGTTCGTGATGTTTTCAATGATGGGCAACATTTGGTTGTTTCTTTGCGCTTATTTAGGAGTCGATCTTCTGATCCAAGAACCTACAACTTGCTAGCAGTGGATGAAGTTGCTGGTTTGATTGTCGGCGATTTTGATAGTACTGATTGTGGTAGAGACATAGTTGTTCAATCCCAAAATGGCATCTTACAGAGGATTCATGAAACACATACGTCTTTCATTCCTCTACAGTATCCACTTCTATTCCCTTTTGGTGAGGATGGATATCAGGAGAATATATCTTATCGTGAGGGTGGTGTTAACCATACAATTCGGTGTAGGAAACGTGTCTCACTTAGGGAGTTTGTTTTATTTCGAATTCATAAGCGGCCAAGCGAAGATAGTGTAATTATCATTAGTCGTAGGTTATTCCAACAATTTGTTGTGGATTGCTACACAATGATTGAATCACAGAGATTGTCATTTATCAGGAATAACCAAGATATTTGCAAGGATTTCCTTTCTGGTCTTCAAGAAGCTATTGACCGCGGTGATGTAGACCCATCAAGCATTGGCTCTAGAATAGTGTTGCCCTCATCATTCACTGGTGGTAGGCGGTATATGTTTAACAATTGTCAGGATGCGATGGCTATATGCAGACATTTTGGGTATCCAAATTTATTTTTGACTGTTACGTGCAATCCCAAATGGCCAGAAATAGAGCGACATGCAAGTGCAAAGGGTTTGAGTCCGTATGATCGACCAGACATTGCGTGTCGAGTTTTTTGAATCAAGCTGGATCAACTAATGTCTGATTTCAAGAAAGGTGAATTTTTTGGGAAAGTCATCACAGGTATGTTATAAAACTATAGCCAATTATTCTAGACATGCACTTTTTATCAAATATTTCAATGTGTTATATTCCATTTTGTATTTACAGTTTATTTCAACGTTGTCTCCAATTTTTTTTGCATCGTAGGTATGTATACAATTGAGTTTCAGAACCGTGGTTTACCACATGCTCACATATTATTATGGTTAGATTCAACTGATAAGTTAGATAGTGTTGATGTAATAGATTCTGTAATTTGTGCTGAACTCCCAGACCCCCAACGATATCTGAAACTCTTTGATGCAGTGTCTACTTTTATGGTACATGGGCCATGTGGTTATGCTCGGAAGGAATCCCCTTGTATGAAGGATGGAAAATGTTCAAAGTACTATCCCAAGAAATTTGTTGATCAAACTTCATTTGACTCAGATAGTTATCCAATATATAGGCGAAGAAATTCTGGCATATCCATAATCAGAAGAGGCATTGAACTTGATAATAGATTTGTTGTGCCTTATAATCCCAAGCTTTTGATGAAGTACCAAGCTCATATCAACATTGAGTATTGTAACAAGTCAAACTCTATTAAGTATTTATTCAAGTATGTTAACAAAGAGGTTGATAGAGTGATTGTTTCAATGAGTGTTGGGGATAATGGAAATTCAGATGTGGATGTTGTTGACGAGATCCAACAATATTATGATTGCAGGTATTTATCCCCATGTGAATCTATTTGGAGGATTTTCAAGTTTGATATACACCATAGGTGGCCCCCCGTGCAAAGATTGAATTTTCATCTCCCCCAACAAAAAATGGTTCTATTCAAGGATTGGGACCGGATTGATAATGTTGTTGCACGATCAAAGGAAAAAAAACTCCATTTCTTGCTTGGATGGAAGCCAATTCTAAGTTTGATTCAGGGAGAAATCTAACTTACGGAGAGTTTCCTTCAAAGTTTATTTACGATGTTGGACTTCAAGAATGGAGACCTCGAAAGAAAGGCTTCTCCATTGGAAGGGTGAATTTTGCACCACCGGGTTCTGGGGAAGTGTACTACTTGCGTTTGTTATTGAATGTACAACGAGGAAGTACCAGCTATGAGAGCCTTCGAACTGTGGATGGCTTTATACACCCAACGTTCCGCGATGCATGCAACGCACTTGGGTTGTTGACAGATGATAAAGAATTTGTTGATGGTATTATTGAAATAGTTGTTCTGGCATCAGGGATGTATTTGAGGCGACTGTTTGTTAATTTGTTATTATCCAATTCAATGTCAAAACCTGCTGATGTTTGGGAGAAGACATGAAGTATATTGTCAGATGGAATACTTTATGAGAAGAGGAAGGCAATGAATTGTCCAGGTATGATCTTATATTTTTAGCAAATTATAATTACTTTAGGTGTATTAAGTTTGACATTTTTTTCCTGTCAATGTAGATCTACGGATAGATGACAAAACTTTGCAATCGATGTGTTTGCTTCAGATTGAGAAGTTATTATTAGCAAATGGAAAGTCACTTAAAGATTTTGACACAATGTCGTATCCTGCATCAGATCAACTTAATGAGTTTGGTAACATCTTGATATTCAACGAATTACACCATGATGTTGTTGAGATGACTGAGAAACATGATGAACATGTGCAAAGATTAAATGATGATCAAAGGGTTGTGTATAATGAGGTCATATCAGCAGTTAATTGTGGTGATGGTGGGTTCTTTTTTGTATATGGGCATGGTGGAACTGGAAAAAACTTTCTTATGGAAGACATTGACATATCGATTGAGGTCTGAGAAGAGGATAGTGTTGAATGTAGCCAGTAGTGGGATTGCCTCTTTACTTCTCCCTGGTGGGTGAACAACACATTCACAATTTGTCATACCATTATCTTTGAATGAAGACTCATGTTGTGGAATTAAGCAAGGTAGTCCCAAGGCTGAATTAATTCAAAATTGTAGTCTCATAATTTGGGACGAAGCTCCAATGGTTAGTAAATGGGCTTTTGAAGCACTTGATAGAACAATGAAGGACATTATGAGATTCAAAGTTCCAGGAAGCATGTATAAACCATTTGGTGGGAAAGTTGTTGTACTTGGGGGTGATTTTCGGCAAATTTTTTCCTGTTATACCGCGTGCTACTAGGGCTGACATCGTCATGGCAACGTTAAATTCTTCAATACTTTGGCAGTTCTGCAAAGTTTTGCGATTGAATCAGAACATGCGACTAAACAACAATCAGAATGGTAACTGTGATGCTGAAGTCAAGGAATTTGCAGAATGGATACTAAATCTTGGTGATGGTAAGCTGGGCGAATATAATGATGGTGAGGCTGATGTTGAGATTCCGGAAGATTTGTTGTTGTCTTCTACAAATAATCTGGTCGCTGACATTGTGTCATTCACATATCCTGATATAGTAGCCAATTCGAGGTCTACTGGATTCTTTTAGGATAGGGCGATTCTCGCTCCTACGTTAGAAATTGTTGACGAAGTCAACCAATTTGTGATGTCGTTATTTCCTGGTGAAGAGAGGGTGTATCTTAGTTCTGATACATTATGGAAATTAGATGATGAAGTTGGGGTACAAGCAGATTGGTTGACAACGGAATTCCTCAATGATATTAAATGCTCTGGTCTTCCAGATCATAGGTTGGTATTGAAGACTGGCATTCCTATCATGCTAATGCGCAACTTAGATATATCTGCAGGTTTGTGCAATGGGACTAGGTTGATTGTTGAGGATCTTGGTGTAAATGTTATCGGTGCAAGAGTTGTGACAGGTACCCACGTTGGAACAAAAGTTTATATTCCAAGAATGAATCTAATACCATCTGATGGCATGAATCCATTGCGATTTCAGAGACGTCAATTCCCTCTTTTGTGTCTCCTTCGCTATGACAATAAACAAAAGTCAAGGCCAGACTTTGTCCCATGTCGGTGTGTTTCTTCCACGACCTGTTTTCTCACACGGACAATTATATATTGCAGTGTCTCGGGTGAAGTTTAAGAGTGGGCTAAAGATATTAATATACGATGATAATAGTGGGGTGGGTAGACATACTAAGAATATAGTCTTTAAAGAGGTTTTCCGGCGGATATAATGATCCAAGATGTTGTGTTTTGGTTTTTCACTATTATTATGACTTGATTTCACGTGTATAACGCAATGTTTATTTTATTAAATTTAAATACGTCTATACCTACTTAGAGATAAGTATATATATAAACACATTAACAGTCTAATTTAAAACATTATATTTTTATAATCACCCGTGCATTTGCACGGGTTTAACACTAAATGAACGGGTTTAACACTAGTTATCTACATTTTTATAATTGGTATGGGTGTGGATACGTGTAGTATGGTACTCAACCCTACCTATACTCGTACTTATATAACTAGTCGTGTACCCGTGTCATGCACGGGACATTTTGTCGTATTAGACATACAATAATAATTTGACAAAAAAAGACATACAATAGTTTTTTAATAAATAAAATTCATAATATATGAAAGTTAAAAATTACATATTAACGTGAATGATTTTATTTTTATCACTGTCTCAATTTTTCATTTGCACAATATATCCTAACAAACTCAAGCTACTTCTCTTTCTCATTTATTTCACCCCAACATATAAATTTTTTATATTGTCTGTGTATACCCGTTAAATCATATTTTAAATTATATTTATAAAAAAAGTTAAAAACTATAGTAACTTTTAAAATTATTTTAATTTATTGATTACATAATATTTTCCAAAAAAAAGATTATCTAAATATTCTAAAAGTTTCAAAAGTACATTTTTTAAAAAAGGAATTATTATTCTTTTTTGCAGTTTGTCAAATTTTTTTTTATATATTACATTTTTAATGGGATAACTAACTCTTTTTAAAGGTTGATAACTATTTGTCCTATAATTGCTCCCTATAACCTATTTATCTAACTGAAAATATATCTCACCACCATTTTTAATCATACTCTCCACCGACTCCTTTTCCATAGAAGTCATATTTTAATTTTTTGTACATATCCATGAAGTTGACTGATTTTTGAAACTTTCCCACTCATACTCCCTTTCATATCGAACGAATTTTTCTCCAAAGAGATTCCCTTATGATCAATATTCTCTATTCTCATTTATCAAATAGTGTTAAATTAAATGATTACATCTTTTATTCCTAACACACTCTTATATCTTCTAGTCTTTTATATTTTTTATTTATTTGAAAAGATTTTATTTTATTTGATTTGTTATCTGATCTATAATAAAAAATTTCATACAATATAATATATAATCTGTTATTTCTAATGCTTATGGAATGGCTCCTTAGTGAGATTTTTACTGTTGCTTATGGAATGCTTCTAGTACATACATGATGTAAAAAAAACATGAATAGCCTTTTAGAGTATTATTTCTAGTGCTCCAAGAATGTCTTCTGTATAGGATAAAACTTTAATATTTTTGGAATTGTTTTCGAACGTAACGTTCATTATTTTATTTTAAGGTTTAAATTCAAATAGACCGAACTATAATATTTTTTTCTAAACACCAATAATTTTCTTGTCAACTTATATATGCTCGCATTTGGCAATACAATTGAATAGAACTAAAATTTTATGGGTTATAGGCATTGCTCAGTTCATCAACCACTTAAAAACTTTGCTAGCTAGTTTTACCCATAACCAAATCAAATTTTAATTTTCCTATCAAGTGAAATTTTGCAAAACAACTAAGTTGTTGCAACATATAGAAAGATAAGTCACCGATTAAAGAAATTATGCAACATTTTCAATCTTTCATTTATCATGTCAACAATAAAATTAAAAAAAAAACTCAAAAACCAAATGAAGATGGTCATAACCGATCACATTTTATTTTTTTTTGGGACTTTGACATTTACAAAGCATGAAAAATAAAAAACGTTGTTCTTGATCTTAGATCACAAAGACCCATTAAACAAAAATAGGAAATCCATAGAAGAGCACTAATTAAATAGTTATTATAATTACTATTAACGCAATTATAAAATATTTTTTTAATATTATTTTATATTTTATAGTATATCTTTATTTATCTTATAAACCTTTTTTTTAATATATTTAAACTATTAAAATGACCTTTAATACTGATATTTGATATTTTGATATAATAATTTACTATAATTATTATAACAAAAGTTGTACATTTTTAAGTGTTTGAGTATGTTTCAAATTTCGTATTACATTTTTAATTTTTTGAAATGATTTTCTAAATTATTTTAATATGTTATAAATTTTTTATTATATTTTTATTTATGTTATATATTTTTTAATCTTGATTGTTAAAATTGGCTTTAATATTGATGTTTGATATAATAAAGGTAACTATAACTAAATAATTAATACAATTATTATTATTATAATTATTAAATAATTTTTAAGTGTTTGAGCATGTTTCAAATTTTATATTATATTTTTATTTTTTAAAATAAAGTTTTATCTTTTTAAAATTATTTTATTATGTTTTAAATTTCGTATTATGTTTTTATTTATGTTATAAACATTTCGTTTTTAATATTGAAATTTTAAAATAGGTTTTAAATAATATTGATTTTTTATATAAAAATAATCAGAGCTAAATAATTACTATAATTACCATCAACATAATTATTAATTAGTTTTTAAGTGTTTGAGAATGTTTTAAATTTATTATTATTATTTATTTGTTTAAAATTATTAGATATGCTATAAATTATCATTATTTATATTTTTTATTATCATAATTTTTTATTTTTATAGTCATATTTACTTTAATATAATTACTATAGTTAATTAATGGTGACACATAATATTAATAATTTAAAATGTCAAAAATACTTTCTATTTTTAGAAGTTTTACTTAAAGAAATTTACTATTGTGCCCTTACTTTAAATCTTATTGGCCACTTTCACTACCTTACTTTTATGTATATAAAGATAAAGATATATAATTACTTATACTAATATACTTTTATGATTATCTAATATCATGATATATCTCTATAAATATATTAATTTTAAACTAGTTTTATTTTAATTTTTATGTTTTACATTCTTTTTATTGTATGATTTTATATTTATATTAATAAATATGTATCAATAAAAAATATTTATAATTATTTTATAATTTTATCATTTTTATTATAAATTAAAAATGAATTCAATACAATTCAATTTAAATTGATTTCAATTTAAAAAGAATGAAAACTATGGAAATCCGTTAAATAAAAGTACGAAAAATGGAAGGAAAAAACAAAAACGTTAGTGGAGATTTGGAAAGTGATAGAAAAATAAAAGTCAAAAAGCAAAAAAAGGTTGCTCAAACTCAAACCATTCAATTGAGAGTTTTGCAAGTGGTATAGCATATAGCAAAAGTGCAAATGTAGATATGAGCAGTCAAAATAGAGAGAAGGAAAAGGAAGACAAAAGGCAAGGAGTAGGAAGAAGCATGAGAGAAGGCAATGGAAAGGGAAATTGTTGCATGTAATAGTAATAGGAAAATACAAAGGACCTGCCGGGCCTCTGGCTCTGCTGCGAGTGGTCAGCAAATCTAATCTTACTGTTCAATTTTAATAAAAAATAAAAATGGTTTTGCTCTCTCTTTCTCTACCTTCCTAAACTGACACTCAATTCCGTAAGCGCTTTCTCACCTAGCTAGCAATCTAGCATTGCATTGCATGCTTTCCACTCTATGAAATTGAAACCAACCTCCTCCTCAGTCCTCAACTTCTAATTCCTAGTAAAACCGTTTCCTCGATTGTTGCTCCCTCAACCGCCCTCGTGCACGCGCGATCAAATACATCTACTAAGATATCATTAAGTTAATGATAAACGGAAATTCTCGAGGAAAAACTCGTAATTTTTAGAAAAAAACTATTTTAAGTAGTTTCTCAGAAAAAATTAATAGCTACCTAAAAAAAATATAAATTTAAATTTAAAATTAAAATTATATAATTATAATAAATTTAACATTAAGAATAATATATATGTATATATATAATTGGCTATATTTAAGAAATAAAATTGAAGAGAAATAAAAATATATTAAAAAGTTCTTGAGGTAAAGAAAGTCACGTGTCACATTTACATTTAGTGATAGGGTAAGATTAGGAGGGGTGAGAAATGAGAATCAAGGTTTTGGTTCATGCTAACAAGGCATGTAGAATTTTTTAAACTCTTAGCAATAGAAATAACCTTTTGTATAATAGACTCAGAGGATAAATATGAAACGAAATTAAATTTATAATTGATTCATCCTATAATAAAAAATAACTTGCTTATGACAAAATTAAGGTTTGAGAGTAGGAATCAATTATTGAGTAATGAAATCAAACATCTTCAAATTGATTATTTTAATGAATATAATCAATTTTTTACTTTTAAAGGTGGATCCAAACATACACTAATAGTTTGTTTGGATAGGAGTTGCAAACTTAAGTTTATAAATTCCAATGCAAAATTTATTATCTCACTATAAATTTTATCAACACAACTAGTTGTTTATAAACAAACATATATTTAGAAAGATGTGAATGCCTAGCCAAATCAATTACTCCTTCGATCCTTTTTATAAAATATTTTTTTAGAAATTTTGTTATTCTTTTCTAGAAGGCACTTTATAATTTATAGGAAATATTTGTTACCATTTTTTTACTTGTTCTTATTAATTTTAATGTATCTTTAACTATCAAATGATCGTGAAGTTAATCAATGACATTAAATAAAAATAAAACTTGAAAATTAAAATATTTTTTAAAATTTAATAAAATTAATTAATTTTAATTTTTTTATTAATTAATGTAATTCAATTAAATGAGTCTTATAAAAAAAATATATAAAAGAAAGTATTAGATACCGATACTTGCTTGTGAGAGTTTGACTGTTCGAACGAATTTATTTTGAATTAGTGCCAGAGATGTACTTAGTACTTGATATATTTTGACTAATGTGGAAAGATATGAAATAAATATTCTTTTCTTTTCTTGTTCTGAGTTTGTTCGAATCTAATTTTTATTTGCGCGTAAAAGGGGTCCTTAAATAGAATATATGTTTTCTCTGGGCAACATCACTCCCAATGTCAGTTTCCTTTTTGTGAGTGCCATAATTTGTTTGGTTCTTAATGTAACAAATACCTTCAGTCAGGTTATTTAGACTAATATTGCAAGACGTGTTGACTGATAAGATTCGGTGCGAATAATTTGATTTTTTTTTACACTCAATTATATTACTTTCTTTTACATTTATTATTTTATTATATTAATTATCACATCACTCATCTCTCTTATTTTTTTTATATGACCCTAATAAAAAAATAATTTACTATACATTTTTATTATAAATAATATAAATTTAAAATTACTTTTTACCATAAAAAAGTTGGAGTATATAATAGATTCAAACTCAAAATGTTACACCAATAATTATTGGCAAAACATTGTTTAGCGGTGAGGTGGCTTAAAAAGTTGCAAAAAGATGATGAATTACGTAGCAACTACCACGTAATCCAGCAGGAAGAAAAATAGTCCTGGAAGATTCTAGAATTGTGGGAATAAAAAATTCAAATAAGAATTTGGGATCACATGCTGGAGTATCTTTGAAAATAATGCATGATTTTTTTAATTGGCGACTTATTTTTATACGTGTTGTAATAACTTAGTTGTTTTGCAAAATTTCTTTGGTAATGGATAAAATTAGCTAGCAAAGTTTTTATGTGGTTGATGAACTGAGCAATGCATATAATCTATAAAATTTTAGTTCTATTCAATTGTATTGTCAAATGCGTACATATATAAGTCATCAAGAAAATTATTTATGTTTAGAAAGAAATATTATAGTTCGGTCTATTTGAATTTAAACCTTAAAATAAAATAATTAACGTTACGTCTGAAAGCAATTCCAAGAATTTAAAAGTTTTATCCCATACAGGAGACATTCTTGGAACACTAGAAAGAATACTCTAAAAGGTCATTCATGATTTTATACATCATGTATGAACTAGAGGCATTCCATAAGTAATAGAAAAAATCTCACTAAGGGGTTATTCCATAAGCATTAGAGATAATAGATTATATATTATATTATATGAATTTTTTTATTATAGATCAGATAACAAATATAAAATCTTTTCAAATAAATAAAAAGATATAAAAGACTATAAGATATAAGGGTGTTAGGAATAAAAGATGTAATCATTTAATTTAACACTATTTGATAAATGAGAATGAGAAATATTAATCAAAAGTGAATCTATTTGGAGAAAAATTCGTTTGGTATGAAAGGGGTATAAGAGGTAAAGTTTAAAAAATTGGTCAATTCATGGATATGTACAAAAAATTTAAATATGACTTCCATGGAAAAAGAGTCAGTAGAGAGTATGATTGAAAATGGTGGTGAGACATATTTTCAATTAGATAAATGGGTTAGAGAGAGCAATTATAGGACAAATAGTTATCAACCTTTAAAAAGAGTTAGTTATCACATTAAAAATGTAATATATAAAAAATTCTTTGACAAACTACAAAAAAGAATAATAGTTCCTTTTTTAAAAATATATTTTTAAAACTTTTAGAATGTTTAGATAACCATCTTTTGGAAAATATTATTTAGTCAATAAATTAAAATAACTTTACTATAAAAAAATAAATTAAAATAACTTTAAAAGTTACTATAGTTTTTAACTTCTTTTATAAATATAATTTAAAATAGGATTTAACGGATATACACGAACAATATAAAAAAATTTACATGTTAGAGTGGAATAAAGGAGAAAGAGAAGTAGCTTGAGTTTGTTAGAATATATTGTGCAAATAAAAAATTGAGACGAAGATAAAAATAAAAGATGAATAGAAAAAAATAATCATTCACGTTTTCATATTTTATGATTTTATTCATTAAAAAATATTTTATATTTTTTTATTAAATTATTATTATATGTCTGATTCCTCCTATGCACGGTTACACGACTAATTAAGGTATCAATGAGCGCGTGTATAGACTTTTCAGGTTAATTCTATGTGAATTTATGAAACAACAAGGCTTGCTCCCCAAGTTTCTTTGTTGGACCCACCATCCCTATTCATTGTCCTTTCAACTTGCTCCTAACTGAAAATTCAATCCTAGTCAATTTTCTTTGTTGCCCCCACCATCACAAGTCATTGTATTTGGTCTCATGGTGCTTTTCTTTAGGATGGTTTGTTATGTTCCCCACCACTTTATGTCCCACTAAAAGATGAGATCTTTCTTAAAAAAACTTTTAATAGAAAAAAATACAATGAATTAAAAAAAAAAATTAATTTCTTTTAAAAGTTGAAATTAGTCTTGTAATTTAATTTCTCCCGTAACTCTCTCATTTAATTTCTTTATAAATAATTAATTTCAATTTATGAAAAAAATTAAATTTATTTTACCTCTTTGATTATTCTATTTTTTTCTTCTAGCTATTTTTCTACAAAAGTATATCAAAACTGAGCCTAAACAGATAATAATAAGATTCTTGTTCATGTTAAGATACTACTAGACAGATTTGTAAGTTTATGCCTGCTTCCTATGTGTTACAAGCATCCACAAGAAGAATGGAGCAAATCAATCAACCAAAAGGTCGGGAAAAAAAAAAGCCGTGAGGATGAGATTTGTGTTTAATGTTTATACTTTATAGATTGATTTAACTCTTCTAATTTTAATTTCCTTTTAGCTGATGGAAATGGAACCGGCTGGATTTTAAAATCATATTTTGAAAGGAAATATTGACCTTTGAACAAAAAAAGAGAAATATTAACATGAATATGGACCTGTTTAGTTTGCATTTTCATTTTCTGTTTCTATTTTTTGTGTTATATTTTCTGAAATTTTACAAAGGAAAAACTGGAAATGCCGGATACAAATAAAAACAGGAAATAGAACAAGAAATGAAAATGTAAACCAAACAGACCCGCATTTCCTTTGATTTTCATTGTCTATTTTCAATTTAAATTACAAATTTAATTTCCTGTTTTGAAAGTTTTATAGAAAAAACAGTGAAAACAAAAAAAAAATGTTTGTTTATAAAACTTTAAAAATAAAAAATAAAATGAAAATAATTGGCCATTTCTATTTTTATAATAAAAACTTAAAATAGAAAATAGAAACATAAACCAAACAGATATTTCTATTTCCTGGTTAACCATTTCTTATTACAACTAAAACCTTTACACTATGTTCTTCCCTTGCCAGAAAAAATTGGCCAGGTCTCATCAATAGTGGTCACAAATTCTGCTCAAAGTTGATAAAATATACATAATACAAATAGTATCCTAAATAGAGAAGGGATGCTTTTATGGGCTTTTACATATATTTTCCACAACTTTAAATATTTCTTCATAAGACCTATAGCTAGCTACCATTTTGTGATCCAAAATAAGGCATCCTTGCTGCAGAAAACAATGTTCAACTGAGCATGATTAAAATGAAAGCAGTTGTCTCACCACAATCCTTTGTTCAGTAAAATCACCTTATTCTTCACCTTGAAACTGAAAGCTTCCTGCTCATGCTCCAAACCAGTGTCCTCCACACAGCCATTGAGTTTTTCAGCACAGGCTCTGCACATTAAATATTTAAATCTTCTTCTGATTGTGACCATTTTCTTTGTCTATATTCAGTATTTGGGAAGCTTAAATGTTGGAAGTTCTGATTTTGTTAGGAAAGAAAAGTGAGAATGGATGGTTTCTCTTCATCTGAGATGAGCTGCTTCTGGACCTTTTTCTGTTTCATGAATTTCTTCACAATGAGATACACAAGGCAAAAATCACATGGCCTTACAATGATACAACTCAATGCATCTTTCCTATCATAATGAAACATATAAAGCTGCAATAATAGCTTTTTCCACAGTCATTAATTTAACAATTACAGTCCTAATACCCTGTGTGGTTTAGAACTTATTTGGTTTGAGAAAATAATTTTTAATTTCATTTCCCATCTTCACTTTTAATTACAAAATCATCACATTATGTTCATTTTTATCTCCAGTTTTCAAAGATTTGTATAAGAAACAGTGAAAACAATATAAAGTTGCTTTCACTATTTTTTCTTGTACAAATCTTTAGAAACAAGTAAGAGAGTTAAAACAGAGCAATAACTTTGTAAATAAAAATGAAAACAAGACCATAACTCATCTGCAGCTAATATAATTAGTTTCCTGAGGCCTCTGGTGGCTGTTCCTATTTCCTAAGAAACTAAGCCAGGCTCCATGCTACTGTTGCATGTGTACAGCCTACTACTCAGCTGGTTTGATACATTGTACCAGACTTCTGTATCCTAAAAATTATCATTAAGTAAATGAATCATGGCTTAAATTCCCATATGCGCTTCCTATTTCTTTCTTTTGAATAATGATTTCGGTCAGGTTCTACTAAATGCTATTTTTCATTTAGGCACATTCAGAAATTGGCCATGCAGATTTTAATGGATAAAAGAGTATCTGATTACTAGAGCTCCAACTAATTTCATTTTTAATTAATTTTATGATGATTTAATTACAAAACTTTATTGGGAAAATAGGCTTCTGAAGCTGACTACACATTGAACAATTGACCTGACACACATATCAGCATGTTTTGAACAGCATCAAAATATTTTCTGGAAAGGCCAACATAGGCTTATTCAGGTATGTTGTCTATATGATTCAACACTGCTTACAAGAAACCACCTATATATTTGCTAAATATAAGAAAGTTCATCTTGATAGAATTGTTCAAAATTCATGAAATGAAATAAATTTACTTAGTCTTAAGGTTCACATCATGACAAATTTAGACGTTTACTTTGAGAAAGTAAACTGATAGCAAGGATCCTTGAACAACTAATGTAATAAAACACAAATATGTGGAGAACAAATTTAGGGGTTTACTTCATATTTAAATTACATAGACTATCAAGATTGCAATTGTAAAATTAATGATTATGGAAAAAGCTACAAATGATGAACATAGATATTTCATTATGATAAGGATGATGCAGAGCTTGCATAAGTGCAGAATCCATGTGAATTATATACCCTTACCTATCTTATAATGATGAAATTACTAAAACAAAGCTTGCCTAGCAGCAGCACCATATGAAAAGCAACCATGGTACCCCTCACCAGCCCTTCACATGCACTAATCACACTCCTAACATGATAACACTTCCCAAGTAATGACTATTAACAACAAAATCCCTATAACTACATTAACAAGATATACCGAGCGAGGAAATAGGCCTTGGCTTGATGAAGGTGTCTCCAAGCAGATGAAAGAACCTTTTCTATTGGCATTAGAGGATTGATGGCTTTTGGTTTCTAAATTCTCTCTCGAACTAGTATTCTGAGCATTTTTCTGATCTTTTTCTAATTCCATGATGGGTGATTCCTTCTCAGCCTGCACAATACATCACATGGAGCATGGCATTATCAATGGTCTGTTAGAATTAAATTTGCTTCAAATGAAGCATCTGTCTACTTCGTAAAGACAGGCTTCTCCATTTTTCTAGTGCAGCTGCTTGGTTTTCTCACCTCATGATGGGATGCTGAATTGTTTAAAAACCTTCCTCTGTGTTTGAGATCTTCTTGCAGCAGCTCTTTGTGATATAAAGTTGTCTGGTTTTGGATGATACTGGTTTTTCATTCTCCTTAGAGTGGAAGGAGAACTAGAAATTTCAATAGAATTGATCTCCAAAGGCTTATCTGCAGTTGAGTCACAAGAGGATGTCTCCACTCCCCAGACATCATCTCGAAAGGTACTCTCCCTTTTCTCTTTGCTTGCATCGTGAATAGAAGATGGAAGACGTGTGCCACCATGCACAGAATCATGTGCTGATTTAAACATTTTTGATGCATGATATTCACCTGAACTAGAATGTCCATTATGTACTGTTGAAGTATCCAGAATATTGCCACACTGTCATAATTCAGGAGAAAATAAACATATGAAGTCAATTCTTTACCTGCTAAAAGAAGATCACAAACCCAAGAAAAGAGTACTCCTAAACTCTAAGGGCCCATTTGGGTTATGTTTCCATCTGTTGTTTCTATTTCCCATTTTCTTTTTTAATTACAGGTGCCACCTTGTTTTAATTTTGTTTCCCGTTCTCAAAGTTTGTATCATTGTTTCCCATACAAAACTTTGAAAACAATAAACAAAATGAAAACAATGTGGCATTTTGTAATTAAAACTTCAAATAGGAAGTGAAAACAAGAAATGGAAACATGAACCAAAAAGGTCCTTAGGGTCTTCATTGGGGAGTGGATAGAAGGAGGGTTAAACATTGGGGGGGGGGCAGAAACAGATTGCTTTATCTCCATTTCCTTCCCTTTCCCAACTTTTCACTTCATCCAAGTATGTAATAAAGTGTCAGTAATGTGCCATGCATCATTTAGACTCATAACAGAACATCAAAACCAACTCAAACTAGACATTTCACACAAGTACCTTTTCACAATCTATAGGAGAAAATCACTTAAGTATTGCAAAATGATCACCACAATGCACATGGCTATTTAAACCTATAGAACTAATGAATAGTTCATAAACAGATGGAGATACACTCCCCAATATCATTTGGACTTTGGACCATATATCTTTACCAGTGCAGAGGCTACTTCAGCATCTGTGTCACTGCTTTCATGGTATACCCTTCTCAATGACTCTGACTGAGTGGAACTATTGACAAAAGCATTTCTTCTTTCTTCTCTGATAAAAAAATTCCCATCAACTAAAATTGAATTCACGAACTCATCTTCCTCTTCTGTAGTCTGCATACTGCTGTTTTCATTTCTAAAATAGGCATTGAGAAGTGGGGAGTTTGGGAAAGATGCTTCCTGCTCAATTCCAACTGGAGACTGTTGGTTTGAGGGGAAGTAATTCTCTGCCTGTTGCGGTTGCTGAAAGATTGATTCCATATTCACTTCTGGCAAAGTACCACCTACCTGAAACAAATACAAAAGAAGAAAAAGTTCTCAGCTTTCACATGGAAAAGTGTAAACCAAGAATTGGTTCTCAATATGTGTATCCAGGATGATGCTTCTGCTTACATCTGGAATTCCTTCTGTTGTTGCTTCATTTTCATAATCGGAAGCTATGTGTCTACTGGGCTCCCCTTCATCACATATCATTGCATTAGTTCCCCCTTCAGCTTTTTTCTCAGCTTTCTTCATCAAGCGACATAAAACAAAGGTCCTCTGCAAAATTTGGAGGATAATCAGCATTTATTTGATACAGTTGGGAGAAATAAAGAGCCAAGACAAATCAGGAAAATGCTTCAAAATCAGAAACATGTTTGCTGAACAGTTCTATCACAGTAAAAAAATTAATTATTATTGTCATCAAACAAGGCCAATTTGAGAAAATTGGGCCATGAATAGAGCATGACACAGAGAAACAAACATGGGATTCATTCAAGCAATGGTCCCAATGAGATAGGAAGCATCAAAGCCTGAAAATTTTATCCTATTATACTCATTTCTAGTTACAAGAAATTCAGCTCAAGGATGATTTCCAAAACAGTGTTAAAATTTCTCGAACAAAAACAAACCTGGCTATCATCAAAGGTAACAGCATGATACTCATGAATAACCCAACTGGTTTTGACACCAGAAGGAACACGGCCTTCATAGAAAACAAGAGTCTTCTTGGTCCCAATGACATTGTTGGTGCCTCTGGTCTTGATGTTACGGTCATTCCCAGTGGCTTTCCAGAAGCCACACTTAGTTGCCCTGTTAAACCTTTTACTCTTTGCATACTTGTAATCACGAGGACTGAAGAAAAACCATTCTGGGTCATCGGACTTTATCACCGAGCAAGCTAATATCACAATTTGAAAGTGAAACCATGAAAAAAAAATCAAAAACGGCAAGAGCATTGAAGCAAAGATTAAAAAGATCACATTTTTAATCAATGATGATGAAGGGGTTTACCTGGTATTTCCCAAGGCTCATACTTGCAAAGATCAAGCTCAGGGATGATATGAACAGGGAAATCATCACCCTGCAACTTGTGCTTGAGGTAGTGCTCCACAAGCTCTTCATCTGTGGGACGAAATCTGAATCCTACAGGCATGAAATCTAGTATGGGAAATGTGCTATCCATTGGTTTTTTTGTTTTGCACTAACAAAAAGAGGAAAAGAGAAAGAAAGAAAGAAGATGATGAAGCAGCTATGGAGAGTGAAGGAAGAAAGAGTGTGTTGTGGAATGGCATTGGAGGGTTCACTCCTCAATTTGTAATGCAAAGCATTGGCTGACTTCGAAGTTGATCATGGTCTTCCCTTCTCTTCTCTTGGCTTACCTCAGAAGTTATCGATCAAAGAAAAAACAAAAAACCAAAATATGGGAAAATGTCTTGTACGTGTGTGTTTTATTTTATTTTATCCTTTTCCTTTTGTTTTTCTCAAACGAATGAATGGGATTGGGAATAGGGAAATTCTAGTGTGAAGAGAGGGTTTTGGTACCTTTTTTGATCATTTAATCAATTTCTCTTAACTTTTTTAAATGATCTCGGTATTTTTATACTTATAGGACAATATTTAACTATTAGAATTTGTATTTTTAATTTTTGAAAAGACTTTTTGACCCTCTATAACTATTATCATGTATTTTTTATTGTATTCCCCCATTTTTTCACATTCTCATTTGCAATACACGTGTCTCATTTAAAATCTATTTTATGTCTTCGAAATAATTTAGGACAGAGTATACGACTTATTCCTACGTAATTTGGACATATTCAATAAAAAAAAATGACAAGAAGGTACCAAAACCCTCTCTAACGGGAGGGTACCAAATTGCGACACTTGGGAATAAGGCTTATACGAATGAGATATTAACGTGTCTAGTTAATATCAGTTAGTAAAGTATATTTGTTTATGAAAATAAAATGGAATGTCCCTTGTCGTTTCTGAAATCTTATTTTATATTTTTTTAATATAATCTAACTAATTTATAAAATGATATAAATATAATTTATAAATGTTATCTCTTCCTCTGATCATAATTTTTGGGCTTTCATGGTATTTTTTAACCATTATACACTGAAATATTCCAGTTTGATGGAGGGGAAAATGAAAAGTCTTTCAATATCGAGAAAAGGAAGATAATGACTCATTTGTATTATATACTACATAAAAATGTGAAAGAAAACTTAAACTTTTTTTTTTTTAATTTCTCTTACCGGAGATATTTATGTCATTTATATTCATTTAGATTTCATTTTAATTATATCCCATACAACAACTTCTTGGATACTTTTCATGTCATTTTATTTTAAATTATACCAAAGTATGAAATTGAAATAGAATTTCTATTCCACTTTACTTATTATCCCTTTTCCTATTTCATACAATTATTATATCATTGCCACTAAATTGTAGCATTAACTTTTTTTGTTAACTGAATGAGTTGAGTTGCTTTTCTTCGAGCTATTTGTTTTTTGAAGTCATGAATGAAAGAAGCTTTTTGCTTGTTGTGTAGTAGTGTGAATGCAGAATAGGACCCACATGTACTGCATTTACCGCGTAAGAATAAGAATCTTCTTCCTCACAACTCCCGGAGTCACTTTCTATGAAATGCACAGATGGTTATTTCAAAATATTTTCTTATTCAATTCCTATAAGCTGTTATGAGTCTCTATCACTTTAGACTAATGAGCAATGAGTATATATTAATAGTATGAATTAATTATGGGGTTTGCTTGAAAAGCTCCGTCCATAAACCATTTGATTTTGATATTTCAGGGGTAAAAGAATACAAGGGCCATTCTCTAGTGGACTGTTATTTTGTACTTGTGCAGAATGGTTAATTAATGCATTTCAAATCAAACTGCTAAAAAAGGCAGCTAAACAGGTTGTGGTTAGAGTAATGCTACTTGTACACGTGGTATATCATACAACAAAGAAAGAAAGAGACAAAAGAGAGTAATATAAAATGTGATAAGTGATATGATAAAAAAAATAAAGAGAAAAGTGTGTTGTATGTATTTAGTTGTATGCTCATGTGGTTAATCTAATTGTAGATGAAAAATGGAGAAAGCCATGACTTTGATTTTTAGCGTGATTGATTTAAATTTCAAACATTCCAAAATCAATTTCATAGAATTGATTTTAAATCATTTTTGTCTAGTGTGTTTCATAAAATGTACATCGTTTATTCTTAACCATTAATTTTAAAATCAATTTTACTAAATTAAATTGTAAAGCTAACCAACACTTTGTGGTTTATTATCACTATGTTCTTGATCCCCAAGTTTCTTCATTGGCCCACCATGTCAATCACTTGCTCTTTCTACCAACAAAAATCAGAATCTTTTTGGAGTCAATTTCTAATGCTTCTTTTTTCTTTTACTTTTTTTTTTGGGAGGTTTGTTATGCTCCCCACTATCATATCTCATCTGTGAGACAGAAATAAACTCATTCTGTCAGACTTTTATAGTCAATAGATAAGCAGATGATTATAAAGTTTGGAGCTCCTTTTCAAGATTCAATATATAATTAAGTGAATGGAGTCATCATGCTAACTTCTAACTGTTACTAGCACTCATGAACTGAAACTGTATCTGTTCGTTTAGCTGATTAAAATAGTATGGCATCATTCTTTCCCATTGTCTACTTTTTTGGGCCGTGAAAATGTGTGCAGTGCCATGAAATCCATGTAAATGGCTTTTCATTCCCCATGGGCCAAGGGATGAAAATGAGAAGAATCAGAAAAAAAAAAAAAAAAAAACTCCCTCATCATGGAAAAAAAAAAAAAAAACTCCTTTCGGTTTTTTTTTTCTCTTTTACTATCGTTTAAGATTTATGCAATAGAATTGAGAAAATAATTTATATTACTCCGGAGTCCAGATTTGAATATAAGCAAATACTCATATATAATGGCCTAAAATATAAATAAACTTTAACTAATTACACCCTATTTTCAAAATATCCTCTATTTAATTCAGATTTTATTTTTCAATTCTCTATTTAATAAACCATGTGTCAATAGAGAGTATTTCCACTTCAAACAAGTTTCAATAAATTTAAAGTATTTAATGGAGGGTAATTTGGGGAGTACAATTCATTTTTTAGATGACAATAAAAAAATTAAATGAGGTTAACTAAGATTGTGAGAATAGCCCTCGAGTTCGATCCCCACTAAACACATTCTTCGGGAGGGATGATGAGTCTTAGCTGTGACTAAGCCCCGAATAGGATTGTCCCTGGTAATAGAGGATACTTATGGTTTACACAAAATAAATTAGTGTAAATTTATTTATTTTTCTTATATTCAAATCTGGAGGGAGTAGCATTTTAGTTTTCAAGAAAATTTATTACTTACTTTCATATTAGTGGATCTCTCGTTCTCTCTCTTCATTAATTATTCAGCAAAATACATTATTCTAGGAACATATATTAACTACAAGAGATAAAAATAGAAAAAAAACAATAATTATTCATTGAATTTATAAAAGTAACAATAAAAAATAACAAAACAAAAATTTTAAAACGACTAACAATAAGAAATAGATGAGTATTACTCCATATTTGAATATAATTAAGCAAAATAAACAAAATTCATATTGCTTAAGAAAATTAGTTAACTACATTCAATTTTCTTGTTGTCATCTAAAAATGAATTGTATTGTCTAAATTACCCTACATTCAATTTTATTGAAACTTGTTTCAAGTGAAAATAATTTATTTCTATTGACACATGGTTCATTAAATAGAGTTGTTGGAAAATAAAAGCTGAAATAAATAAAGGGTATTTTGAGATGATCTCATTAAATAGGGTGAATTAAATTAAGATTTATTTATACTTCAATATACCATACATGGTTTTTTTTTTACTTATATTCAAGTCTGGATATAGTATATTTTCTCTTAATGGTAAGATGAAGCTATATATAACCTAGAAAAGAGAATAAGAATGTTTAAAAAAATAAGAGTAAGGAACATATAATTATATAAAATCAGTAATATATCCTTATATTGTAGTGTAGTAAAATGATATTTAAATACATTTCTAACACGTTTTTAACTGACATTCAAATTAAATAATTATTTTATTTATTAAAAATAAAATTATCATTAATTATAGAAGAGCAAGTTAACTAACCGACATACATAAATGTAAAATAGATTTTTTTTTCACAAGAAATATAAAATTTAATTCTCCCCCGTATAAAAAAAATTGAATTTTCAATGTTATAAATAAGAAAACTTATGTCAATACACTCACTTTTACAATACCAAGTCTCAATTTGTAATTCATATATTATACACTTCCATATTAAATTAAATTAATATTTACTTTTATACAATAGATTATCAATTACATTTTTTTTATTTTTTTATTTCATTAATCAATACTTAAACTTCTTCAATCAAAATTAAATATAACATCATTTTTAAAAAATAAGTATTTAAATATCTTTTATCAATTTTAAAAAATTTCAAAACTGAAAATCTCAAACAATTATAATTTTATATCTTAGTTTATAATTTATTATCAATAAAATATTTTTTTATAACTTAAATCAATATTCTTCTAAATATTTTAAAATTTATATGTTTACCACTTATTGTAATAGACGGATATTTGCTAATTGCATGTAAATATAATTAGGTTTATGCTCACGATTTGTGAAGAAAATTAAAGTTCTCTTTATTATTTTATAAATTAGAAAATGATTACTAAGTATTATAAATATATCAATTATGAAATTAATTAATGTTGCGAAATAAAATATAATAAAAATTTATAATTAATTGAGCATAAATTTGAGTTTCAAATATGGAAGCTAATAGAAGAAGAATATTTATCAACATTGTTATTGTGTCAAGGAGTCATGCTTGTTTATCAAACAATATTAATATTGTTGTAGCTATTTCATTTGACACTTTTAATTGTATCTTGAATATAGAAATATTTATTAATATTTTAATTGTATCGTTAATATGATGGTAATCGAGAAGAAATAATTATAAATGTTTTATGTCTTTTGTTGGGTATTTTTTATGGTTGTTTTTGCATAAGGGACATATGGGATGGTGTTCTTCTTGTGTTAATTTCCTTACTTAATTATCACATGGGTGCAATATAGTTCCAACCAAACATGTCATTGAAGGTGGCATAAATTGTGAAGACATTTTCTTATTTTCTATTTTTATATTAATGGCAAGAAATGCATTCATATTGTGAAGTTATATTTTTCGTTATGAAATTGTAAATATATTCATGCACTTAGCTTCACAATCACTATATTTTACAAAATTATTTTGTTTCTTACCATTCTTTTCTTTAATGAATTTTTTTAGCTTCCTTATTTAGATCTCCTTTATTTCTTTGTCTACAATTTTTTTCCCATGTAATGAATTTTTATATAAAGTAAAACAAATTAATTTAATACATCATACAAAAGTAAATAAGAGTAACATAATAGTTTTAGAAAAATTTATGTATAATTTCTTATTTATTTATATATTTTTTTATAATAAATATCATCAATTAAATAAATGATCGGGCTACTCGTTGTAAGTATATCATATAAAAATGTTTAAATTGGACTGCATTATATAATCTTATTATCACATAAAAAACAATCTTATAACTAAAAGAAAGTTTTTTTTTAAAGTTGTTGTCTCTACTCCATTATTAATGTATTCAGAACTGCACATTATTTGCCATGTTATAGGCTAAAATCTATTTATAAATGAAATTAAAAAATTTTGTTACTATACATAATTTTTTAAAGGTTTTTAAAATTTAAAATAAAAAATTATGAGACTTGAGAGAAATGATTCTTAGCGGTACATTACCCTTTGACTGAAATAATAATAATAATAATAACAATAATAATAATAACTTAATATTTTTTTAAAAAAATCAGTTCCACTCAAAAAATTAAGAAATATTTTATAAAAATAAAACTACCTCTTCATCAATAATTGTCACATGTTTCACAAATCATATTGCGTAAACTGTAGTTTTAATAAATTTAATTGTTAATAAAAGTTAATAAAAATTGTTAAATATAAATTTTTAATAAAAATCTTGGGAATTTTAAAATAGTTAAAATTTATTTTAAGTAAAAGTAACTAAATAATTTAAAGTGATATTTATTTTGATGCTATTATTTGAAGTGGAAAAAAAATATTTTTTAGGTGTGTTGTTACCAATATTTTTTGAGTTGTGTAAATCATAGTTTCAAACAAAGGAGTATTAAATTAATTTTATGAGAGTGTTGGTATTGTGTGATATGGGGTAACTATATTACTACCTGTTTACCCTGATTTTTGGTAAACAAAATTATCTTAAGAACAATCTGGGGACAAGATAAGAATCCTCTTAACGGTTCTTTTTAGGGGTAGTTTTACTTGGAATTTCGAAGGATAATGAGATGAATAAAGAGAAGTAGAAGAAGAGATGCTTAAAAGTAAAAGATAAATCTAAAAGAGTAAAGAGAAGACCTTGCATTAATTAAAATGGAGGGATCACACACTTTGGATCTCGTATGCTAGTAGTCGCTGATGGATGGACGTGTTAGGCTTGTAGAGATTTTTAATAAATGAGATCCAACCCCTTTTACATTCTACAAACACATATTTATAGACAATATTTCCAACTACTAATCTACACAACACAACATTGCCACCTAGTGGATACGTGTCAATTATACATTTAAACATACTTATTTAATAAAAACTATCTAAACTATTGGTAACTTCCAGTAACTTCCCATTGGTAACTTCTCATAATCACTTTGAGACCCTTCATGCTCTTGACTCATCTTCAATCTTCAAATCTTGCACTTGAAATGTCTCATAAGAAAGATATAATTATTTCGATATCTAATCGAAATAATTGCGGTGTTAACACTATCTTTTATGTTCTCACTTGATCCAACATTTCATATTTTTGGGATTGCTCTTAGTAATTGCCATTTCAAATTAATCAATTTAATTATGTGAACAATTGCTAATTGTGTGGGTGAGTTTGAAAGATTACAAAAAAAAAATATAGAGATGGCACTTCGATGTGACAAATGTACATGGCAATAAGGATAAGTGACAACAAATCATTTATATATTATATAGATTTATAGATTATATAGAAAGATAAGCAGATATATTATATAGATTTATAGATTATATAGAAAGATATGTAAGTGTATGATGCACAAGTTTAAAAACCGTTACACTGTATCTAATAATATTTTAGCCAGCCATTAGATATGAGTTTAAAAATATCTAAGGACTAAAATATAATTGTGTTGTGTATGATACAATAACCTTTGTCCTGGTGTAACTCAAAAAGATATAGATGATTAATAAAATATCTCGGATATGGTGCAACCTAACTTGTGCCGGGAACCGGCTCTTCTGGAGAGAGCCGTTTGGAAAGAGAAAGACACATGGTATATGGTGGGACCCACAACCTGGTGGGACCCAGACCATATACCATGTGTCTTTCTCTCTCTAAATGGTCCTCTCCAGTTTGTGCCGTGGGGTGAAATTGTAATTTTGAATTTATCACTTATACTTATACATACACTTCCAGAGAGAGAAGTTTAAGTAGACCCCATAATTATTTTCCCCTTTTCCACCCTCTTTACTTCTTGCATTCAAATCAGAAAAGATAAAGATTTTATACATTTCCTCCTCCAAAAAATCTATAGGTCCATCCAAAAAAAAAGGGTAAAGGAGATAATCACATTGCAAAAATATCTTTACACTGTTCTCCCATTGCCAGAAAAAAGCATGGCCAGGGCTTTATCAAAACTGAATACAGATATACACTATTTTGATTCTCCACAAGCATATACAAGACAGACTAATGACACCTTTGCTATGGGATTAAAAATGAAAAATGAAAGATCATCAGTTCTATTATTTCATTCCCATTTTCACCCCTATACCAAACTAATCCTAAAAGTGAAAATTTCCTGTGGTCTATACCTTACATTTCCACACTTGATAGGAAAATAAAAATTCCAATTAAGGCTTTAACATGGCATCTTTGCTGCTGAAAAGACAACGGTCAACTTAGCATGATCGGAAAGAGAGTAATCTTCTGGCCACAGTCCTTTCTCTACTTCACGGGGAAAGAGCATTGCATTCTTCACCTTAAAACCAATGGCTTCTTGCTCCTGTTGTTCTGTATTAGCATCCTCCATGCACCCATTGAAATTTTCCAACACATGCTCTGGACATGTGGAATTCCAAATCTTGTGCTGCAAAAAGTCAAATATCATCATTTCATTCAATAGCTGATAAAAAGTGCATTACTAATGATCATTATCACAAAGATTTAACATTTCAAGCACAGTGTATTAGGCACATGCAAGTGCATACATGTCCATAGAAATCATCCAAAAATTAAGACATACAATAATATACCTTGAATTCTTCAAAGTCGATGACACCATTTCCATCAACATCTGCTTGATTCCATAGATCTTGCAATTGTTGAAAGCATAGACCATAAGGGACACCAATTAACTTCACCTGCAAAAGTTCAGATACAGTAAGTCTATAGTATGTTACTTGCTTGTTGCTTGTTGCTATTGGAATTTTATATCATCATGTGTTAGTGGATATGAAGTACCTGACGGAGAGCTTCAGAGAAACTAAAATATGTCACAGAATCAGAACAGTTGTCACCCTTCAGAAAGGCAAATGCATCATCTTCAGACATTGAAGCTTTACGTAACTGGAACTGAAATCCAAAAACATGAGAAAGGAAGAAAGAAACATCATTAAATGCAGAGCTAAAATGGTCATGCATATGTTCTTCTCATTACTTCTTCACAACCAAAAAAAGTCTTATGATATGAAGTTCCATAAAAAATCAAGTACAAGGAGATAATGTATTGTTTTTAGGTGTTCCCATAACTTGAAGATTACAGCTCAAAGTCCATCAGCAATTTTTATAAAGCTTCTCAAAACCAGAAATGTAAGCACCTAAAAACCACATTTTGCCAGTAAACTAAAACACCTCCAATCAACAAAAGAAGCTGGCTGTTTGCCATTTCATATACAACTAGGGTTATCCATGCATATTAATTATTAACTCCACAAGATCACATTAATAAACAAAAATTTGTTAACAAGTAAGGCTGATGTAAGATATTTCATCTTTTATGAAAAGCCCCATCCATAGTCTTCATTTCTTAAACCTATCATTTGTCTCACATGACATACCTTGAGTTGCATATTTTATCTTTCAAAAGTATAAAAGAAAGAAATACAAAGACATCCAAACATATATTAAAGTCACTCACCTTTAGTATACTAAATACAGCTTCAGCCCAACTTGTCTTCAAGGGTTTCCGTGCTTGGTTAGGATTGCAAAGCCAAATGAAGTCAACACCACAGATATTTCCTCTATGATTTCGGTGACTAACCCACTGCTCCATTATTGGGAAATTAAAAATTCAAGCAAAACAAGAATCTGTTAACAACATGCTTTTAATAATGGGAAAGCATATGTAGAATTATTTAATAGAGATATTTACCCTGTGGGCATCTGCATAACTGTCAGTATATTGATTAGCAATATCATATGATGATACAAAACCCTGTGATCTAAGGAACTTGTAAACATGACCACGCTTGCTTCCATTCCAGTCACTGCATTAGATAGAACAGAACATGGAGTAAGGACATCTGATTCCAGTAGAAATACCATCATCACAGGAAAATCAAACAATATACTTACCCACAGAGTATAATAGGCATGGGTTTGAGTCTGTTTTCTCTCTGATACAATTCCACATATTGTAATATTTGGTAAACCTACATGAAGGCAAATAAAAGCTTAGGATTGAAAGCAAAATGGCTACAAAAATCATAAATGAATAAGAAGAAAAGAAGTTCATATTGCTGGGGGATTCACATACCTGATGCAATCTCACTATAGACAGACTTGAATCATGAGGAAACAACAAGTGGGTATTCACAATCAGAAACTCTTGTTGGAAATTTCCCTTTTGGTTTTGTGAAAAGGGACCAACTGACTGAACATGTAACAACTGAGCAACACGATCACCACAATCATTAAAATGCAACTCTCTATAATTCACAACATTGAAATATTCTTTGTGAATAGCAGTCAGCAGACCTGCATAATAAATATGAGCTTTTGAGCCAAAGTGCAATAAAATTACTTGGAGAAGCATAAATTTTAGCTTATAAATAAAAAAAATTGAATCAATACCCTAGAAATACATGAAGCATTAGTACTAAAATGAGAAGGAGGATGAATGTTATTTTCAAACACTTACCATCTCCCCGGTTGTTTGTTCGAGCAAGCTTGAAGAGATGGTAACCAGCATCCCCAAGTCTCTCCTCATACATGTGAACAAGTTCTTCATTTCCAACCCAAAATTCCTACACGTGTAACAAACATCATAATATGGAGTAAGTGATAGCTGGTTATGAAGAACACTGATCCATTTAGATTGATCTATCACAGTATCACTACCAAAGATATTATTGTAAGTTCACAAGAGATAGTGCTCTCTCAGTCTCTCCACCACCAAAGAGAAAGGAGAGAAATTGCTACCTGGAGGCACATAATGGAAGATGATTCAGAAAGCAAGCAATCCAGAATCCTTTCATTCCTGGCCAACCAGAATGATCTGAACTCACTCTCTCGGAGGCCCTGGTTCTGTTTAAAACAAAAAAAACAACAAATTCAGAGTGAAGCCCTCCAAAACACACCGTTTGAAACATGATTTTCCACATAACGCAATAAAACCAGGAAACAAGAGTATAAAAGACAATACCTGTGGGTCAATCCGTTTGTAAATCGGAGCCAGGATGTTGAAAGTGGTGAATGAAACGCAGGAAGGGTCTTTATCCACCTCTGCCATTGATGAAAAACACCCACTTTTATTGATTCTAGAAAGTTCTCCATCACTGCTATAATCATTGATAATATTATGAGAAGAACAGTTCCCTCTTCTCAAATTGAACTTAGAACCTGTAGCTACGACCTGAATTCCATTCAATATCAAAATAGAATCAGAGAATTTTTTTTTAAAAAAAAGAACACCCCCCCCCCCCCAATCAGCAAAAACAAAACTTTTTTGAGTTTTGAGAGAGAGAATCACTTACCATTCTCAAGATCCTTGCCAGAGTCAAAAGAGGTAAGAGCAATGGTTCTGGAAGCGTAAATTTATGTTCTTTCCAACGGAATCTGAAACGGGTCACGGATTGTAGCAGAGCTATATGAGTGAATTGAATAAAATGTAGCTTCCTAATCTCTTTTGTTTTTATTTATCATCACCGCTATTTGCTCTCTCTCTCTCTCTCTCTCTCTCTCTCTCTCCCTCTCTTTGTCGATGTTGTGGTGTGTGATAGTGCGACAAACACATAAATATATAGAGAAAAAAAGGGGTTTCGATTTGGTGAATGCAAAAGAAACAGGAGAGACAAGACAAGGAGTTGGGTTTCAGCGTTGCAGCAGCGTGTGCTCACTCATGTGATATGCTGTAAAATGGAATCTTTTTTAATTTATATTTATAATAATAATAATAATTGAAGAGGCACACACACTTCACTTTATTAAGTTACACGTATTCATGATTACTTACTGTCCTTAAATTAATGAGATAAAAAGGAAAAGCATGGCCAAATGTTTTGCTTTTTAAGGCAAATCTTTCCCCATTGGGATTCAGTTTTTCATAAGTATATGATGATGATCATTAGTTTAAGGTTGTTCATCTTTTACTTCATCTTAATCAACCGAACCCGAATCCCCAACCTTCTTTCACCTGCACGGCACGGCTCAAGGTTCGGTTGAGTTTAATGTGATGTGACTTTATTAAATTTAATGGTATTGTAATTGTAACAATTTTTTACACTAAATATATACTCATTAAATTCTATAATTTTTATGGAATGAGTTTAAGTTTAGATTTAAAAAAAAGATGAATAGAAGTTAAATTTAATAATGAAAAGCCCTTTCTAGTTCCTACTCTACTCACCTTAGGATATTAGTTTGATTGTGATCCAAAAAGAAAATGTTCAATGTACATAGCATTTTTATACATTGATTTTGCTGGAAACAGAATCAAAGGTTATAAATATTTTTTGGATTATAAATGAAGTGACGACTGACAAAGTTTCTTCCATCTGAATCTGATATTCCGATACTAATTATGTGAGGTTGAGTAAAACTAGTGTGAATCCCGTGTACTTCTAAATAAATTAATTTAATGATAATAATTGATACATTGATATTTTATTATATTAATTAACAATTATCATGGTTCCTTGAATTTACTGTGGACTACATAAAATCTATATCTTATCAAAGACTTATGTATATACAATGTTATCAATTATGCATGCCCGATATAAACTGTCATCAACAATAAGAATCCTTAGACCCGCCTTTGACTCTCACCCTAGATATTGTCACATATAATTGACCATGTTTGAATACAGGTCGTGGCAAATATAAACGCACACGAGACAAAGTTTGACCCTGGCTCTTATTAATGGTCATTGCAAAGCAAACACAAATAGGGAACTAACGTTGCTGAAACTTTATTGAAGACCTGCTATAAGTTGGAATCAGGTTCATGCAATGAATATATACCTTGTCCCCTTGCCCATTAGCGCTAACAAGAATGCTCCAATGACATTGACGACAAGCTCAGTAACTGTTAACCGCACACCATTGCATAGTACAACAAATAGTAAGATAAATGATATATTAAAAAATTACATTAAATTTAATGTAAATTACTGAATCAACACAATTATTATATTTCTTAATTTGTGTTTTTTTATGTAATAAAAAAACTTAAATGGGTCGCACATCTATAACTAATAATATTGTTTTTACTGAGGTTTTTGATAAAATATAGATGTAATTTTATAACATTAAGTTAACATTAAATTAACATAGCATTTAATTAAATTTAAAATAAAATCACAATTCGAGTATCATTTTGGAATGAACTAGAGGGTTCAGAAAAATGAGAGTGAAAACTAGAGAAAGGGGAATTTTGGAATGAACCAAATATTATCATTTTGAAAGATGGAGAATTTTAGGATAGACCATCAAAAAAGTGGTCTATGTAAACCTTTATTATAAATAGTACAAATTTAATATTAAAATAATTAATAATATATATTATAAAAATAAATTTACCTTTTATAGTAATAAAATTAAGGGTCTATGGTAGACCCAAACTTAAAAGGGTCTACCCTAAAATCACCCTTGAAAGATTATCAAAGAAGAGAATACAACAATTATTTATAGAGGTAATCCTAAACTAACTAAGGTAGGGTATTGGTAACTATGGTAGAAAAATTAACTAAAGTAAAAATAATAAATTTATTTTCTCTTGATTTTCCTAAACAGAATTTGTATATTCTAACAAGATTGGTTATCAAATTGAAATTATAGAGAACGATAATTCAAATGAGTTTTTTTTTGGGTGGGGGGATGACACATCAATTAGGTACTAAACCTAAAGTACGGTACTTGATTTGGTACCTAAAATGATTGCTTTTCTGTAAAAATCATTTAATCAAACTTCCAAAAAAAATACTACAAATTAATTTTGATTAACAAATTTGATTCCAATTTTTTATGAAATATGATGTTATTATTAACATAAGTTACATATCAATATCACAACAGTATGTTTTACATAGTACAAACACAGTCGGTGCTCTACATAATATAAGATATGTACATTATATTATGTGGAAAATGAACTATCCTAAACAATTATAATTTTTCAACTTTTTTTAAAAAAATGTTGCATTCTATCTGTCAACTTGCATTCTTTTCTCTGTAACTACAACAGTTACATTTCTAAGACCCCATAAAAACAGTGGCATTTTTTTTATTTTGATTATTATAAACATTATTTTACCTACCAACAAATAGAGAAATATTAAATGTTACACGGTCAAATGCTTATTTATTCCTCCCTTTCTCCTATAATATTCATCCTTCTATTTTATTATTATATAAAGGAGAAAATTTAGAATATACCTTGTTCATGTAAGTAAATTAATTAGTACTTTATTTATATATCATCATTTTATATTAAACAATTACATAAATTTCTATATCGCACTACTATTTTAAAATTATAATTATAATATATTAGTTGTTGATTAATTTAATTTATATAACTTGTGGAAATAATACCTACACAAGTCTTTATCTGAAAGGGACGCGGAATGCAAATTTCAAATTATAAATAAATAAATGTCGGTGTCCCTTCTCCTTTATTTAAAAAATCCACCTCCACATAATACAGCCAGGACAGGTACTCAACTAAATATACCAACCACTTGCGTGAAGACATGAACCAATTAAATTAAGGATTAGAATAAAGTAAATAACTCAAATAGTGGACTTGAAGAATTTTTATATTTTTTTCCACCCAAGCTTATGGGTTCGTACAACCTAGGAAGAAAAAATGCATATTGCATACCAATACAGGAGACCAAATAAAGTAATACCTGGGGCTGCATGTGACACCTTATGAAGTGTCCAATTAGATTCATTCTTCTTCAGAGTGTCGAAATGTCATCTTCAAGATTTATATTTTGTGGAACTCTTGCTTGCCAGTGGATTGTATTGTAACTAAGAATTCCACATGTTTAAGTGGTGTCCTGAAATTGAAAGGGAAGCCTCAGATGATCTCGGTCATTGATCATCTCAATCCAATCCAAAAAAATGAATTAATTGAACTTTGCAAATCTCTATAACTTGATATTTATTGTGAGTGAGTGTATCCATGGAATACAGTTTTGGTGATACTTATCCAGTTATCCGTGTGGATCTAGTTGGGCAGCTTTCGAATCATATCATAACAGACTTGTGTTGTATTTGATAAGGTCCAGCTGCCTGCAGCTTGCCACATCCATCAACCGTACTCTCTCTCAAAGCAGGAAGAGTGTAGTCCGGTCCAAGGGTAAGACTGCTCAAGCCGTTACTTTAGGCCCCAAATTGTTAGTAACATCCTTTATACAAAAATTTAAAAATATTATTATAATTAGACATAGTTTATTGGTTTAGAAATTGATTTTCCTCTCCAAGGATTGATGGTCCAATCCCTGCTAAATGAATTTTAACTTTTAAGGCTAATTTCTTTCACCTCATGCATTTAAAAAGGCCCAAAAATAAAGGTTTGCTTGATGTCTCACTACATGTTGGGCCGACCCTGGATGAGTGTGTGTTTTGGATTAATATTTACAAATTTGATTTTGAATAAATTTAATTTTATTTAAAGTAATTTTAAGGTAATGTGATTTATGTTTAGAATTTTTTTTCTTAAATATAACTTAAGAATAAAATTTAATATAATTTTTTAACTCAATATCAAAATTACTATTTATGTCCGTGTTTAGGTGTGTTTATATTACCGTTACCACCAACTTGAATCTACGTTTACCTCAAAGTAATAGGGTGTTCCTTTAAACAAAAAAGTGTCTCAGGAAGTCATGGAACCACGTCTCTGACGACAATGCAAACATTCGCTAAGAATATGTTTGGTTTAGAATTGAAACGTGATAAACTCACATTTCACATGCTAGAAATAATTATGTTAAGGAATATAAACTTGAATTTTAACCAATTTCAATGTCAAACTAAGTACATACTAAAAATTACTTTTGTGTGAAGTAGACATAAAAGCTACATATTATAGCGTTGGGTTGGATTGGATGTGGCTAAGTGACAATAAAATATGATTCCAAATATATACAAGCATGTCTACTCACATGTAAATTTAGTAGCAAGATCAATTTTAATTTAGAGTAATTGAGCATATTGATACAACAATTAAAGCACATTTACATCCTTCAAACATAATTTAAAACAAGTGTAATGAAATTTATTAAAAATATAATATAAAATTATTGACATATCTTTACTTAACCATTTAAATCCTTTATCTAACAATTTAAACACTTTACCTAATAGTTTAAACTTTTGGGATAGTTAATTCACCCTCAAAACCATATTTCAAACTTGAAGACAATTACTATCAACGTATTTGGTACTGTATAATCCTGATCATATTGAAATGGTTCAGTGAAATTTGGCCCTAAATGCAAATCAACTGAAAAAGTTGCATTAGTTTGTATTTACATAAAAAGTTGACTTAGACATATTAAACTGCTAATTTTTTTAGATTTACCTCCACCAATTACACTTTAAATGATCTTATAATAAGCAATTGAATTATTAAGATTATTTTTTATACATTAAATTTTTCTTAAAAAAGTAATTAAATAAGAAGAAAAAAGTTATAACTTCATAATTTTTACTAGCATTGACACGGATCCACGTTTAAAATGTGATTTCGAGGTAAACCAAACACGTATTTCGTAATTTTCTAAAGGTGTGCATATGTGCTATAAAACAATAAATAAATAAAAAACTATAGATAAGTATATCTATAATCACAACTTCAACTTTTCGGACTTTTAACCAAAATAATATTAAAAAATTTACTATTTATCAAAATGATATAATAAAAAACAATTTACATATCTGGGGTGGCAAAAGGGGTGGCTTTTGCCACGTAGGAGTGAGGATATCGAGAGCTTGAATGACGCTAGTTGAACTAGCGTTTTGTGAGTTCAGATGGCGCTACTTTAAACAGCGTCATAAAGTGATGCTTTTTTGTCTTATTATGTGGCGTTAAAGGAACTAGCGCCACATAATAAGACAAAAAATGTCACTTTATGGCGCTGGTTAAAGTAGCGCTACATGTTTATGGCGCTGTTTCTTCCAGCGTTACATGTTTATGGCGCCGCTTAAACTAGCGTTTCATGTTTATGGCGCTGCTTAAAATAGCGCAATAAGCTCCTATAAATTCCTAAACCCCCCTCCGCATGAGACCACAACTCAAATCGTTTCTTTCTCAAATCCCTTGTGTTTTTCTCACTTCTTCCATTCTCATTTTACTTTGCTTTTGTATCATTCATTTGTTGTGTTATTTTTGTTATTTATTTTTAAAATGAGTCAAATCATTACTTTTATTTATTGGAATGATAGAAAATATGAGGGCTTACAAGGTATAACATTTGAAGGTTACAAAAGATCTATTCGAATAAAACACAACATTGGTTTTAGTTTTTGAAGAGGAAGATTAATAACAAATTGAATCTTACATCCAATCAAATTATTTCTGGTTTGTCTTGTAGGTTTTTAATTTCCCAAAATCCGACCACATATACAAGTCTTCAAATTTGTGATGATGAAGATGTTGAGTGTATGATCCATGTTTTTGAGCAACAATCTTTGATGACTGTGCTTGAATTATATGCTGACATTGATAATGTTGGTAGTTCGTCATTACCTGTGCAATTATATCAATTTGAAACTCAGTTGTCAATGGGCATTCCTGATCAGTGTACAAATCAGTTTGGAGCGCCAAGAGTCGAGGTGGATATGAACATTGATCCACATATGGATGATGACAATGGTAATATGCCCAATATTGGTATGGATATGCATGGTGAAAGTGGCGAGGAGGATGATGAAGGTGATGTCCCTGTGGTATGGATATAGTACTCTATCCGCTTCACCGTTCCATATATTTTCAGAAACATGCGTTTCTTGCAAATACAACAAAGACTTATCTATTGGACCAGGATGAACAATTCTTTTTGCAGCCATATCTAAGAGGTTTAGAAACAAGAAATAATATCAAAGTAGAAGAGAGCAAGTATCAAATGTTAGTGATTCAAACACAACACACACGTATATATATGCTCGGATCATTCTCACAGCGTTCCTACTATTTTTTTAAAAAAAAAATTTATGCCGTAAAACGTGCCTTCCGTTCAGCATCGTGCATGCAGATTGCTCCTTCCCCATGCGAATCTCTACGTTTTTCAGCACTGATTTCCTCATTCCCAAAGTCGAGAATCTCACGCGTTCTCTCTCTCTCTCTCTCTCTCTCTCTCCCCGCATCCGACAGAGTTTGGTCAAGTCACCTAGGGGGGAGCAGGAAAAGCATGGCGCTCTGCGAAAACACGCCATATGTGGCGCTGCTTTAATGCGCGACACACTTCACATGTGGCGCTGCTTTAATGCGCGACATGCGTCACCTGTTGCGCTTATTGCTTCCGCGCCACATGCATCCCCTATTTCCAAAAAAAAAAAACCAGCTTTCTCTCTCACACACGCGTTTTGTCACTCACCACGTCGCACGCTCACTGGTCAAATCAACTACTCTCTCACCCAATCACTTTCACTCACGGATTCACACACTTACTCACTATTTTTTTCCACTCTCACACAAGCACATGACTCATCCCATCAACAGAAACGTCTCATCCCATCAACAGACACACACAGCACCTGCACAACAGTGCCCCATTTGCTGGAGACATGGACAGTCATGTGGCGCTAAAACAATTAGCGCCACTTATTTGTTTGGACAAAAAAATATAAAAAAACTCATATCAATTGCTTACATGGCTAAATTCACCCCAACTGGATAAATTATTTTTTAATAATATTAATATGGTAATTAGTTATTTTTTTTAATATTAAATGGGTTAAAAAGCCCAACTTTTCGATGCATAGCTATCCCCGTTATAGAACCATTTGTTTTAAAATAGAACCCATCTGAGACAAACCGAATCCATTTTTGTTTATCAATTCTTTTACTATTAAAATCTAAACAGGCAGAAGTCTCAATAGCATAAGGCTTTCTCAGCTGGAGTTTCAAGAACTCACAAGTTTTGCTTAGTTTCCCCCGCTAAAGCGATAATCACATCCTTGGCTCTTGTTCATAAGAGCCTTGATTGTGTTTGATAAGTGACTTATGGAAACGAGTTCAAGATAACACCAATATATATCGTCACCGTGAATAGAAGCAACCTTTGATAATTAACAATCCAGTACTGATGGCAGATACCTATCGTCCATTTGGAATCTGTACACCTCGGGATATTGAGCCGAGTACAATCACAGATAGAGGCCCAAGCCCATGCAGGCGACCTATCTAGTAAGTAGCATCCCGGTAAATAAGGGGTAAAGTGGGTTAGTGACTGAGAGGGGCTGGGACATAAACAGTTAAAGCAGAGGAGCATAAAAGGCAAGAAGAACCAAAAAGATGGGTAGGTTCACAATTTTGATAGGAAAGCTGGGTTAATTGGCTCTCAGATTAACCCGGCATTTCTTGCTGATGCTGAGAACATAATCTATTCTATGACTTCAGAGGCCTCAGCGCATAGCGCATCAACTCGTCAAACATGAATAGCAGAACCAGTGCTCAAGAAATGAGATCTTAAATATAGAGAATTGATATGGTAGACGCATACCAAGGTAACAAATTATATTGCTTATAAGAAACATGCAAATTTGTTCTCTCTTTCCCCAACCACCAATGGATTTGAGGTCAAAATTGATCGCTGGTATACAGAGATGATAGGACTTCAGCCCCAAAATAGAAAGAAGAAAAAAAATACACCAGCATTATATAAAAACAAGTTGAAAGATTGCAACACTTCAAGATAACCAACCCTCTTGCCCAGATAGAACCTATTCCAGCAGAAATGATGTCCAAAATGCAACGTTTCCACACAAGGTCATAGGAAAAATCTCCTCCGGCTTGTGTCCATTTCCGGCTAAAAGAGGAAAAAAAAAGGATGGGAAGAAAATAAGATAACAGGAAGTGAGTCAGGAATACAGGAGAAAAGCTTCAAAGGTCAGCCAAGAATTGAAACAGAAATATAGAGTTGGTTAACATGTAAATTACCTTGTGAACCCACTCATATTCTCCACCCTTAGTGTCAAATGTTCCATTCTGCAGGCTAATCAATTTCAATGTGAAACGAGGGCCACATTCCTGCAATTTTAAAGGGGAAAGTTGTTGCAGAGGCAAGTTTGGAAACCATAATAAATATTAAAGGTAAACAAATACAACTAATGCAAAACTTGAACGAATAAGCTAGAAGAATACTTAAATCCTTGGCAACATTAGCAACAGTTGATCATAGAGAAGGTAAATATAAAACAAACGCAAATTGAGAGTATACCTATCTTTAATGAAAGCATCCATAATCCATATGATCTCATATAGATAACTTTTAGTCTGACAAGTTCACATTCTCTATATGTGAATATATAGTATATAATAAACAACTCATGTAAAAAGCTATTACTTAATCTTCACAAAAATACAGAACTCTTTCTCATGATACCTTCAGATCAAATATTACCCTAGATCAGAGTTGTCAACTTTCTGAACACGTCTATTAAGTATGAGACATGACTTCAGGTACCATACCACCATTATAACTTGGGTTTAGGCACACAAGAAAAGCAATGAGGACCAGTGAAAGCATAAAAAGTAACTAAAATATGATGCGAGAATTTACACTCAGTAGTCTACAGCCATTAAGTTCTGAAAAGTGGTAAACAAAAAGCAAATAAAAAAACTAACACCAACCTGAAGACGCGCAATTGTTTTCTGTTCAGGAACTTTCTCACTCTTGTCATCGTTGTCCTTTTTACCTTTAGACTCAGTCTTTTTAATTTCTTTATTTTCAAAAATGTACCTTGAGTATATGATTAAACATTACACAATATCAGGAAAATGAAAATCATAATACTTTGAAAGAAATGACAATATAGTAGCTTGTAAGACTTCTGGATTCTGGATTCTGGATGTATACCGATGATGCCGAAAGAATATGAAGTCTCTCTGGTTGTGGAAGGTGACTACTCGCCGGCCTTTAAATTCTGGATTTTGCGGGAAAAGTGACTGTATCAATCTATTGAAAATGAAATCAACAAATAAGGAGTTAAATGATAGGTTGAAGCTTATTCAAACTTATCATTACATAGAAGCACCAGGAACCAGAAGAGATATTTGTCAATGAAAAGTGATAATAGCAAAATTAAAGATGGCAATGAGGGCCAGCCCGCGCCCGTATATGTGCGGGCTCACGGGCTGGTCCGCAAAAAAATTAAAAAAAAAATTGAAAAAATATTTAATTAATTTTACAATTGTTTCTTTTTATAAATCATTTTTATATCAAAACTTAATTATAATATCACTTTTTAAAATTTATTTCACAATCCTAATGTAAATATATTTATACGGAGGATATATAAATTTATGATTTAAACGTGATTCTTATATAAAAAATAAACTTACATGATATAACAATTATAGCATGTTATAGTCACATGAAAATTGATTTCATACTTTACTAATCATTATGAAGTATGAAATACCCAAATAAATTTTCAATTTTAGTTACTTTAATATTATTTTTATTATTTTAATTTAAAAAATTGGCCCGTGGGCCAAGCCGCCACGTCTCTGGCCTGCAAAATTAGCGGCCCACCCCCGCCTCACGAAAAAATGCGGGTTGTGCGGGCCTAGCCCACATTGCCATTGCTAAGCAAAATAGAAAAGGTAGCCTTAGATTCATTTACACCTCTTTTCATAATAATTCTTATAAATATGACAGGCAGTACAAAACTATTTCAATCAGACCTTGCATCTGTATATAACAAAATGTTCGGAGAAAGCATTACAAGTAACATATAAATGTTTAACAACAAATGGGACATAGAATAAGAATAAAGGGTTACCTTCCAATTCGATGCCCTAGACGTGTTGTAAAGTTATTCAACACAAGCTCAGGCTTGTGACAGGTTGGAGTTCCATGATTCTGCAAGTGGACACAAAATGCATGCAACAAAAATATTAAATCTTTATTTTCATTAACATGAGCTCAAAATAAATCCATCCACCGGTCTTTCCTGATAACAAGGTCCAACCCAAAAGTGGAATTCATCTAATATAGGAAACACAAATTGTGGGACTTATAATAATGTGTTTCTTAAGAAGAACAATGCACAAAAAAGAAAGGAACAAAAAAAAGGTTCCAATTGTGTGCACCCCTTGAATCAAAATATTTTCTTTTTTCCTCTCTAAGAATTTAAGTGAAATCTATGCAAATTAATCGATTAGAAGACTAGATATACTTCTATATTATTAATTAATTATCAATGGCAATGTGGGTCGGCCCGCCTTTGGCCCGCAAAAAATAGTGCGGGGCGGGCTGGCCCACTTTTAGAATATGGGCTGGAAGTTGCAGCCCGCCCCGCATACGTGCGGGTTCGCGGGCTGGCCCGCAAGAAAATTAAAATAAAATTTTTTGAAAAAATATTTAATTAATTTTACAATTGTTTCTTTTTATAAATCATTTTTATATCAAAACTTAATTATAATATCACTTTTTAAAATTTATTTCACAATACTAATGTAAATATATTTATACGGAGGACATATAAATTTATAGTTTAAACGTGATTCTTATATAATAAAATAAACCTACATAATATGACAATTATAGCATGTGATTCCATATTTTACTAATCATTATGAAGTATGAAATATCGAAATAAATTTTCAATTTTAGTTACTCTAATATTATTTTGATTATTTTAATTTTAAAAGTAGCCTGCGGGCCAGGCCTGCCCCGCTCCTGGCCCGCAAAATTAGCGGGTTAAGCGGGGCGGGCCAAAGTAGGTTATGGGCTCAAAATCCCAGCCCGCCCCGCGAAAAAATGCGGGTTGTGCGGGCCTAGCCCATATTGCCAATGCTAAATTATATTTATAAACAACAAACATCAAACCTTAATATCCTTGCGCAAAACAAGCTTTGAGAGTTTGAAATGAGCAGTAGGTCCATCAGGCAAGCCAATGATTAAGAGAGCATCTGCAATTCATAGGAGCAAAGAGTTAAAAACTTGTAAGGATGTTACGTCTGAAACCTAATGGCAAAGGCATAAAAGCATCTTAAAAGCAATCTTTAAATAATATAAGATCTGTACTGGACCTTTAGTGGAAAGCACCACCTACCTGGTTCCCTACGATTGGTGTGAACAACTATGATAGAAGTGAAGTCCTTATTGTTTGCATATTCTACAATCTGCAATCCAAAATGAAATTAGAAAGAAAAGTTCAAATAAATTAAGCAGCATGTTGTTCACTCAAGTGAGGAAGAGACACCCATCACCTTTTTTAAATCATAGGTTCCTCTCTTGAAGTAATGTGCATTTGGTATAACTGAAAGCAATTCTGATATAAAAGCAGGTCCCCTCTGCAGATCAAGTATTTCGATTGAAAGATGGAAACATGTTAGTATAATAAAGAAGACATGGTTTCCTCTGACTCTATTCTACTCCTAAGAGCGTGGGGAAAAAATTAAAAACAAATTAAGGAGGAAAGAGTCCATGCTTTAAATGTACTTAAACAAACTTGAGATTACAAACAATGGCATATAGGAAACAGAACATACAGTAGAATTGAAGCGGCAAGTGGTGATTAATATCTTGGGAATTTGTTGCTGATTTAAAATTGAACTGAATTCATCAGCATCATTTCCAGCAAACAACTGCAAACAAATATAATTCATTAGTCCACATAAGTAATTAAAAAAAAAGTTCGACTAGCTGCTAAACTGCAGGTGAGTTCAAAGTACTAAATAGAAATCCATCATAAAAAAACTAGTCATCACTCATCCACCCAAGAATGACATTTTTTTTTGGTTTGCAAATTCCATGAGTTATAAATTTATAATCTTCTCCTGTTCCCTGCTTTTATCTTTCACTTAAATCTTTACTCCTGTCATTAAATTTGCATCATCCCTGGGATGCATAGTCTTTTTAAGAAATTCTAATCTATTACTCTATCTTAAAACTAAGGATAGTAATATTATACCAGTAGTAACTAACACAAATTCTGCAATGTTAATGTTGAAATTTGAAATCTAATCTTAACTGGACTCAATGCATAACAAAACCTAGTTTTCAACAATAATCTAGGTTGAAAAAATCAAAACCTCTTCGTCATCAGGCTTGCAAATGGTCTCGTCGAATTCCCTAGTGTTCTCAATGGTACGAGGGACCTTCTTCTCGGGAGGCTGCAATAACGCAAAGAAACGCCAAATAAACAACAAATTCAAACCAAACAACAAGAGCGATTGGATTCAATTTGTTCAGAGAATGAGAATAAAGGACCTCCTCACCGAGCTCGAGAGCTCTCTTGACAGCAGCATCTCGAGCCTTGGATTTGGCGCGCTTTTCAAGTTTTTTCTGGCGCTTGAGTTTGGCGTGAACCTCTGATCTCTTGTCCTTGTTCTTGATCATCGAAGGAAGCAGCTCCTCCTTCTTCCTCTTTGCTTTTTTGTTCGATTTTTCTTCATCGCTAAGTGAAACCTCGCTATTCTTCCTCTTTCCCCCCATTGTATTGTATGGTAGCAGCAACCACTTGAGTTTTAGGGTTTTCGAAAAGTTAGTTAAGGGTTCTGCTTTGGGTGGCTATGGTAAGGCGGCACTGGTGGCGGTGGACCAGTAAATTTACTGGTTATAATTTAATTTAATTTATTTTATTTCGTTGTAGTCCCTAAGGTTTTTGAAGTTTGCGGGCCCTAAAAGATTATGTAATTGCTAAACAGGCCCTAGTGTTAAGTGAAAGATAAAAGCAGGGAACAGGAGAAGATTATAAATTTATAACTGTTGATGGATGACCTTCCTTGAGATCAGATTCACCATTAATCTAATTTTTAAATTATTCAAATTCTAAAATAGTTTTATTTTTATCTTGAATCCACGTTTAAACCAACGTAACCTCGTATTATTTTTACAAACTTATGTTTACAAATGTAAGTTAGGTTTAAACTTACGTTTGTAAACTTTAACCAAACACACACGTAGTTATGAGTTTAATCCTTAGCGTGGGAGTGATGGTTAGATAAAGAGTGGCGATTCTCATGACCTTTCAGGTAAAGTCTGTCTAAGGTCAGAGTTAATTTTCGTTGTTATGTATTATAATGCATGTTGATAACAAACAAGAACAAGAATGGAAGATTGACCATGTTGACTGAGATGGGAGCATGGTTCTAACACATATCTATACACTGTCACGGTCCTATTGAAAACCTCTCCTTCAGCCACCTTATAGATCCTGGCCATGCTACTATTTTTATTATAAGTTCAGTGTTGGTGAAAGCATGTAAAATGGATTTTTCTAGTTCTATGTCATGTATAGATTGATGATTCAATGTACAAATACAATGTTAATCCAGGGAGTAATCATATGTTTGCATGGATGATCAGGCTGCAATAATACCTGATGATAATTAGCGCATGAATATTAATTAAAACATCCTTGTTATGACCCGTTGAATCTTCATTTCACATTTCCTTAAATCTAAGCTCATTTGAATTAACGTCTTCACAGAGGGTGTGTTTAGCAAAACTAGCTGATAAGATAACTTATTGAATTACAAGTGTGTGGTAGAAGTAGTTGATAAGGTAGTTGGTAAGTTTAAAATGACATAAAAAGATATAACTACATAAGTTTTATTATATAAATTCTATTTGTGTTTTCTAGACGACCATATATTATTATGTAATTATAATTTTAGATTTTTTAAAAGATAATTAAATTTTTATTAAACTTTTTAGTGATGAAATATTTAATTAAAAAATAAAATAAATAGTGAAATTGATAAAATAAATAATATAATATAAAATAATTTTATAAAATATTAAAAAGAAAATAATAATTTAATTAATTCGTAATATTTTAAGTTACTTATTATATAGATAATAATAGGTAAAAATAAATTGAATGGTTTTTATCACTAAAAATATAAGGGATAATGATGCAAGAAAAGTAAATAAGTTACAAACTACAAGCTAGCTAAAATAGCTTGTAGTTTATAAGTTAGAAACTCATAAAATAAGCTACTTTGAGGTATCTTGCCAAACACTTTTGTGTTGATCAAACTAGCTTATAAACTAATTAAATAAGCTAGTAGCTAGTTTATTGGTACACACTCAAAGTATAATAATTTTTTCAAAAATTAAAATGTAATCACTTTTATTAAAAGTGTATTATAATTCATGTATAATTCATTTTTGACCGTTAATTTTAAGATTAATTTTATCTAACTATAAATCAAATAGACACTTAATCAATGATATTTATCTCATAACGGAGAAAATAAACAGAATAATAGGTGAAGATTATTATATGATTTCATATTTTTACTCTTCTTTTCTGGAATTTGCTTAGTCCTGAAAACCTTCCCGCATGAATTTACCAAATAGTAAATACACAGCCATTAAGGTTTTGTTTCCTTAAGAACCATGTTTATAATATCATAAAATGTTAGTATCAATTAAAAAAAATTGGGATGTTAAAAAGAATAAGGCAACCCACATTAATTCCAAATATATATGAGTGGCATGCCAGTTGATATAGATGCATGGCGATAAACATAGGGGTAATGTTTTCAGGAAGCAAAATATCCATCCAAGTTGAAATGTACAGTCAAAATCGTGGCTCAGAGCACAACAATCTTCTAAAAGAAACTTTTTATCTATAATAATAATAATAAAAAAAACTTCAAATTAATGACATTTTCCTAAAAGTGGAAATGGAGTATGGAGGATAGTTGCAATTTCAGAACATACAATCACTGCGCCTCTTTAATGAATTCTCAATTCCTTTTTTTTTTTGCTCTTTATCAAGCTACCTTTTATTGCAGTATCAAATTACATGATATGTATATCAAAGAGTTTCCAATTTCCATGAATAAAATTTATCCTATAGCAACTCATAACAAATTCCAAAATAAGTAAACCTTTGTATGGATACTAAAACTTGTCAGCATCACTTTCAAATTCTCAAGTGCCACCATTTTCATTTTCTCTACGGTTTCCTGTAATGAAAACCAAAATAAACAATCAATCCAAGGAGATGACATTAAATAAAAAAGAATAAGAAGAAATTATGTAACACAGATGCCATAGCTAGTGTCTGACATATAAAATAAATAAATTAATTAAATTAATAAAAGCAACGAAGAGCAGTCAGTCGAAGGATAATGAACTTTGAGGCATTGCCGTAGATAGGGAAGAGGAGGGAGATGTTAGTACGTAGTACATGTTCACACATTGATGAACATGAGCTACTAATCATTGAACCTTTTATCCAATCCTATAGCAATTGCTCAATTCTTATCCTACCTTGGCAGAACCATTTTCTACCAACAAGTCATTGCAATTCATGAACTGTGCTCTGCAAATTACATTTGTAAGCCATCAGGTTTAAGTATTTCAGAATCTTAAAAGGAAGAGATACAACTTCAACATCTCTTCTTACAGTCATCTTGCTCCAGATAGCTTACTTTACTGTAGTACTAGGCTTTAAAACTAAGATTGTACTTTTAATACTGTTTTCCTAACTTCCTTGAAAGCTTTCAGTTGACAATAAAAAAGTAAACATTATGATTTTCATTTTTAATATGCTTAGAAAATATATATACCAAATGTTTCTTTCTTCAAACTTAATCTATCAATAATTTTGCCTATATTTTAATTTTCTTGTCATGTTTTGTTTACATCCAACAGGCATCTCTTATAGACACAATTCTGAAGTTAGATACCATCCTTTCTTTTCAGTCTGTAGCATAATTTAAGAACAAGCAAAAGAGTATTTCAGGTATTACAGAATATCATACCTCCAAAGCTCTTGCTCCATAGGACCTGACCATCAATTCCAGTAAGATGTGGATCATCAAGGCGTTTCCATGTTTTAATTGTGTTGACATCTCCCCAAGTGCCTTTCCCTGTCTTCTCCAAGCTAGCTACCACCACTCTTGCTCTCCTAGACCATCCAGCCTTTCCATAAGCATGGTATCCAAATCCCCCACCATAACAAAGTTGTATACCTGTTAGCTTGCCACAGAAGTCATTGATGTGATCATGGCCAGTGAAAACTGCCTTCACATCTCCTGCTCCAACCAAGGTTGTGAAGAAGCCAGAGTTCACAGAAGCAGAACTAATGCCATTTGGTTCCTGTTCCACACCTGTGAAGTTTGATGAGTCAAAACTAGCATATTCTGGTAGTGGGATGTGAAAGTATGCAAGACCAGGAGCAGCTTCTTTCTGAGGCACTGGTGCATTTATGTATGCTTTCTGCAGAATAAATAGAGAGTCAAGTGGTCAATCCAATTATTAACAATGTAAAGAACTGAAAAATAAGCCACATGTTGAATGAGGATCCACAGAAACTTCTAATCATTAGCAGCTACTAAACAAGAATACAGCTAGATAAGATAATAGAAAAAATGAGACAGTACCTTAAGCTTTGCAGATGTTCGTTCAAACCAAAGTTGCTGGGAGGGCTTGATCCAATCATAACCAGGAATCAAAGGAACTTTGGAATAATCTCCACTATCAAGAAAGTACAGATTGAGTACTGATTTGTTTTCAAAAGCAGTGCCTTTAACTCCTTCAACCTCCAAGTTATAGTTCCCAAAACCATCAATGATGTGTACTTCAGGAGGGTTGAGTTTAGATAAAGTGTTTTTCATCCCAACAATATGTTTCATTACCCCTTCCCTAGAGAGGGATCCTTCCTGGTCATGGTTGCCCAAAACAGCTACCCAAGGAATGTTTGATGCAATTGCAGGAGCAAAAGCAGCATCCAATGATTTAGCTGAATCCGAGGAATCAAACCCAAAGATATTATCTCCTGTCACAACACAAAATAAATATGCACAAAGCACAATAGGTTATCTCATATCAACAATCAAAGAAACTTGTAATTGCAACTTGCTTAGATGTACAAATGATGATTAAATGAATTAAAAATACCAAATTACAAGCTCCAAAACAATATAGTGCTAACTCAAATTCATTTCTTTTCTATCCAGTTATCATGATCTTTGTCTTCTAGTAAAAGATACCAGAACATGTTCACATGTAGTTTCCAGTAACTAAATTATCAAATCACTGGGCTGTTAAATATTATTTCTACTTGAATGAATGAAGGGAAAAAGTCCTTTTCCCTAACAAGAAAAAGGAAAGCTAAAAAAAAAAAATTAGAATGAAATGATAATTGGAAACTAGAAACAGAACAAAAATTGAATACCAGTGAAGACAATAAGATTGGGCTTCTCAGCAAGGATCATCCGGTGAATAAAGGCAGTGGTGTTGAGGTCAGAACAAGAAAAATTCTGGGAAGGGAGCACATCCAAGCAAGGTGTGGTCTTTCCATCTGCATAGTGCATGTCTGCCACCTGCAATATCTTGAATTCTCCATTTGGGCCAAACCGCAGCTTCTGGTTCTGTTGTTGCTGTGGTGGGTATGAGTGTTTCGCCGCCAAGACACTCAAAGGAACCGAACAGAACGATGAGACCATCAACACCAAAACAATGAAATCCAAACCCATTTTCCTCTTGGTGCCAAAAACGTTTCTTTTACTCGAGGTCATCACTGTTTTGGGAATTTTGGTGTCCAACACCAATCAAAAACCTCAACTTGTTCAGCTGCACCTGGTGGAGTTGGGCTGTGGGCGATGTAAAGTCCCTTTTCTTTTATCTTCTTTTTAGTGAATACTAATAATTATCATTATATTAAACCGCTTTCATTGCTTTGTGATTTTATAAGAGAAAGGAAGAAGACAAAGTAGGATGCATAATTGCCTAGTGATGGTAATGTGAACGAGGAACAAAGAAACAAATATCGGAGATGTCTTTCTCTCTTGTTGATGATGACAAGTTTAGATTAATTGATTCAAAGTAAATACTCAAGTCAAGTCATGTGCCAACTTGCAACTGCCAAATGATCGATATTCTCAGACAAGATAGTATTGTCATATCATCTTTGTAATTCTCAAAAGGAATTTCTTTTCATTTTCTTTTTTATCATGACATTTTCATTTTACTTAGAAAAGGAAAAAGAGAAACAAAAAGGAAGATATTTATAACAATTAAATACACTTGTTTTTGTTTAGGTAATTGATCACTAATGAGTTGCTACTAGAATTGTAAGTTGAATTATAGTCCATTTTTCACTTTGAATTAAAATTTGAATTTGTAAGATAGTAGTTAATTATTTTATGCATATATAATAGATTTAAGTACTAATACTACATTGGTTAAATCATAGTACCATATCATATTTAATACACGTAATAATAATTCACCTACTTTCACATATACGCATCTCCCTTGGACGTTAGTGCCAATAAGAGACAGTCAATGCCCATGCTTAAACCCTCCATAAGGTCAGGATTCATTCATGCCCAACACTGATCCTTTGGAAGTGCAGCCACTTTAGCCATAGAATAGTTAGAAAATAATAAATTATGAAATGATTTCGTAGTTAATTCGTAGCTACTTTCAATAGCTAATTTTACTGCGGCAGCTAATCTGGAATCAAAAGAGTCCACAAGTGACGTCTGCGAGTCACTTGAACTATATATTGTAATTAATTCAAATCTTAACCCCCATCAACACGGCAACACCTACCCAAATAAATAAAATATTTAACATTGCCATCCCGCGACCTGAGAGGGTCCCGGCAAGAAGGAACCTCACTTCGTTGCCTCTGCATCTGAAAATTGAATGTGTGTAGGTGTTTTTTTTGTTTGAAAAAAAAAAGTGATAAGATAAATCTAGACCATTGAAATATTAGAATGGAGATGTCCATTTTCCTTCCAAATGGAGAGGATCCGGACTCGAGTGAGCCAGTCTGAATTTGCTTTTTCTTTTTTTGTAAACTCTGTGTTTTGGCAAATTTTCCGGCAGATTTGTTTACAATAAAAAAATCTAGCTAATGGGTGCTTTAAAAAATTAAATATTAAGGAATTCTTTTTGGTGGACATTTTTAAGGAATTGAGCAATAAATTTATTTAATTTATATTTTTCAATTCTCAACTAATGTCATAAGAATATTAAAGGTATTCGCTACCATTTGCCTTTAAAAACATCTTGTCAAAGTAAAACAATTAGAAAGTGTATTCATTCTTAAATTTTAGTAAATTAAAATCAAGAATTTCTTATTTTTTATTAGTTTCTCCATGGCATATGTTACTTTTGAAAATGGAAAATGATAATGGTCAAGTCCACATAGCTGTTAATTTGCGTTCATATATAATTTTGGAAATTGCATTTGCTTTTCACATGCCATGCTAGTCTTGTAAGACTGTTCTGTCCATGATACTAGTACTATCTGTTCTGTTTGACTAGTAAGCAAAATGCCATAAATGAAGGCATCTAATTCCAAGTTAAATGAGAAGCTATGATAGCGGTTACAACTTACAAACACGTCACACCATCATCTATTAGCATTACACATAGCTCATGACCAACCTAACCAGGACGAACTTTTGATGCAAAGGGGATCCCTCGATGCTTTTTGTAATTTCAAGACAAAATCCTATGCTAGGCGATTTCATCAATTATTTTTATATTTATGTTAGAGTCCTACATTGCCTAGAGATATAATCATATTGTGGTATATAAACCTATGACAATCCTCACCTACCTCCGTTTTTTTACAATTATTTTTTCTCAGATAGTCCCTAAAAAAATATCACGATTTTAAAATTAGTCCCTATAATCTATAGAATATCGTGTTTTCTAAATTAGTCCCCCAAAATATCGTCATTTCCCTCTGTTTTTTTTGCCACGTCAGCACTTTATGGTTAAAACAACAGGGGGATCATTTAGAAAAAATCTTTTTTGGAGGACCATTTTGGTAAAAAATAAAAATGAAAGACCAAATGGAAAAATCACCGATATTTTGAGTGACTAAAAACATAATTTAACCAAATTTTTATATAGAACTGTATTCAATCTGAGCCTAAACCTTATCTTCAAAAACAACTTCAAATGATAGATTTGCTTTTATGCTCAACAGGGAAATGTTGAACTGGATTCTATTTATACTGCAGGAGTAATTTGCATATCTGTTTGACCAATCATTCTTGTTATCTTTCACACCAAGATCTACTAATTATCATTTTAAACACATTGAAAACTACCTCAATAAAGATCCTACAAATCTATCTTAAACTTGTTTCCTAGAAGTTTGGACTTTGGAGCCAGCAACACCCTAGGTACTATTCTCCAAGAAATTCAATAAGAACTAATGAGATTATATAAAGAAAACTAAACCAAAATATTCAATTAGAACTTATGCACTCAAAAGAGGTTGACTATTCAAGTCTAATCCAAAGCTGGGCCTCACTGAATCACCTAACAATCAAAACAAAATTCTAATTTCAGCACTTCATTTGCTATCAACTGACCTGCACACCAGTATCCCAGAATTCACTACACTCATGAGCTGAAAACGTAATTTTTGTTACTCTTGTCTGATTGAAATTAGTTTACAATGTCATGTGCCTAAATAAAATATACAATAACTTCTGTCGGCACAAACACCTTGTGTCTTTATATGTCTTCTAATTCATAAACCAACTGACTTGAGCAAACGTTTCATAAACTGAAACTGAAAGCCTTCTGAGTTTTGACATATGCATTGCAGTGTGACAGTTTTCTACCATACTTTATCAAACACTTATAATATCATCACGTTTTTAAAGATGTTATGGAGATACTATTGCTACCTTGAGGCATCCAAGAGTTCTAAAGAACTACCAGTCTACCACACACTAAATCTCTCTACATTAGATAATTTGGTGCATGTTTGGATTTGCATTTAGATGCTGCAGAATCACCATGTTCATTTTATTGTAACGTAAATTTTGATGTTTAATTATGCTGAAGCAAAATGGATTTTACCTTTAAATTCCCGTTTGAATAGAACTAATAAAAATTTATTCTGAGCTTTACAACAAACTTACTTTTAAGATTAAAATTTTTCAAATACAAATAACATGGGTGATTTTAGGGTAGACTCTTTTAAGTTTGGGTCTACAGTAAATCCTCAATTTTATAACTATAAAAAGTAAATTTAATTTTATAATAAATATTATTACAAATTTTAATATTAAATTTATATTTTTTATGGTAAAGGTCTACCCTAAACCATTTTTTCTGTGGTCCATCGTAACATTCCCCTTCGAACTTACTTTTAATCAAAATCAATTTTACAAACACAAGTTGATCCAAAATCAGTTTTACTTTATGCCCATCCACACATGCAATTAGTTGGATCTAGTGATATAACTATTTCCAGCACTAGATGGTCTATGGTATTCCTTTAACTTAGCATCTTCAAAAGATAGATATTATGGTGGCAATCACAATTCATGCCAATTTATCATGGATTTAGACATTCACTGGATGTCAACATGTAATCAACTAACCATGTTAAAACATCCCGATGACCCTTTTTACAATATGAGATCTTGATCTTCAAATAACATAGCTTCTATAACAGTTATTAAAGCTCAGCTGTAAAATATTTATTTATGGTTTCAACTTTCAAGCTATCGCATGAACAGTATAAGAAGGCTAACTAAAAGGACTATTGGAAACATATCCATAGCCAAATATACTGCTTCACCTGCACTAGTCATTAAGACACTCATAAACTATCATTTCGAAGATGAAAAACCAGATTCAAGAAGATATCTTGTTCTTTTAGGAAATTCTGGCATATCAATGTATTTTAACTCCAAATGCAGCAGATGCATAAAGATTTTATACAATATCACAGCAACCTACATGTCTAGAACACATACAATTCATGATTCCATTAAATAAACAACAAAGAACAATACAACGTTTAAAAAATACCAAGATGACCATTTTACAAAACCAACCATTGCACTAAGAAAAACATCAAGCATTCTTATTTTTTTGTGAATTTACTCCTGAAGGGGAGGACTTGAACCAAGGTATCCACACAGAAGTTGTCCTCTGATACAGCCTAAATGCCTGAGCTCTACTTTCTTGTTTCAACATTCTGTCCTCCACAAGCTTAGTCACATAAGCCAAACACATGGTATTAACCAATGCTCCAATTAAGGTCCATCCATATCCTAGGCTCCATGCAAACACAACTAGTCCCCACCACCAAAGTTGCTCACCTAAGTAATTTGGATGCCGGCAGTAATACCACAAGCCATTGTCAAGTACAGGGACCAAGGGTTTACCAAGCCCTTTCAGCTTATTGTTTCTACTCATAAAGTCATAGAGCTGTGTATCAGCAAAGTATGCTATGACAATGCCACATAAACAGACAACAATAGCTACCAAGTCCCAGATGCTCAAAGGCTGATTGACAGAGTGGACTACATATAAGGGAAGGGACAATCCAATCAAAAACATCTGCAAATATGAGAAACACAGAAAAGAAAATGCACTCATTTCAATGGCACAGCAATTAAACCAACCAAACAGGTAATTCATCAAGCAGGTTCAGGGGGTTCATTTAAACACCCATGATCTTGAATGGAAACAAACCACCAAGATAAAAACTGACCTGCTGAGAGACATAGACAGCAAAGAAGGAAATCCACCACCATTGCTTTCCATACTGCTGGCTCATCTCAGTGAAACGCCAATCCTCCCTAGCACCCCATTGCCACCTTTCTCGCCTGAAGTAGTTATGGGTGAGCCTGATACTCCACACCCAAGTCAAGAAGATCACGATCCTTGACCTCCACCAATCATATTGAGCCAAAGGGTGAGTTGCATAGTAATGAACGAGCATCACAGGTATCACTGTCCAATATGGGTCAATCATCTGCACAATCACTAACAGAAAAAGATGTCAACTTTAAGAAAGAAAATGTGAATGTAAGTGGAAGAAGAAAAGGGGGGAAATTTTAGTATGTACCCAGTGACTAGACTGGATTTGGCCGATGACCCAGAAGAGGACATTGACATTGAGGAAGAAGAGAGCATTGGCTAATAGCAGAGGGTGGTGATAGCACCATGCCCACAAAGTTGACCAAAAAGATGGGTCAACCCCAGTGGCAATTGCTGAGCCATAGTGGTTGAGGAATGAGAGATAGAAGAAGATGGAGGGAAGAGGAACCAAGAATGCTATGACAGCGTTTTTCACATTCCGACTACTAGCCATTGTGAGTGTCTTGCCCAGTTTTGATCCTGTGCAGGTGTCTGTGTGTTGGGGTTGTTAATAACTTCCACTTTTATAGATGAGTTATGAGATTTGAGAAATACTTGTTAAATTCTTACTCATCAAATTTGATTAAATTAAGGTAATCATTCAATAACAAATATGTATACCAAAACTTCAGAAATTTTCTCAAAAAGCTACATCTTTATCTAAGTTCTTTACATGTGAGTGACAATTGAAATATTTTGAAAAAAAAAACTGAAATATTAATGGTTTTAGGGAATATAATTTTATGCTTAAATAACTTTTTGGTCAGGTTAAATATGCGATTTTTGTTTTTTTGTCCGTATAAAATTATTTTTATTTTTTTGATCTTCATAAAATTCAGAAATTTTGAAAAGATCCTTATTGTCATTTATCATGCATCCAACCATATCATATAAGTAATCATGCTGAGGTGGCATATGATGTGACGTGTCTAGATGCATGACACATCATCAAAAAATGATAATAAGGACCTTTTTTAAAGTTTTCAAATTTTATGAGGACAAAAAAATAAAAATAATTTTATAAGGATAAAAAACAAAAACCACATATTTTACAAGGACCAAAAAGTTATTTAACTCATAATTTTATTTGAACTTTTTATATCTTAAATAATCGCTTTAGAAATAATTTTTTATTTGATTAGCCAGTGAATTCTTTTATTTTTTTATTTGATTTTCTGTATTCTTTCTAAATTTAATACAAGGATTAATTCCTGAACATAAAATTAGAAACACAAAAGTGTAATAGATTTCTATTCTGATCAAGAATAAATTCTTTTTTTTTTCCTTCTTAAATGAGGTGTTAGGATTTAATTTTATGAATGCGGGGACAATAAAAGATCTTTATCCCCTAAGTAAGTCTGCCCAAATCGAATAGACTAATCAAGGCTCAAAGTGATTGCTAAATAATAAGTATCTAGAATTTATTTTATTAAAATAATAACAAGCATATTATTACTTTATTTTAAATTGTGATATAAATATGTATCATATGATAATTTGTTTACTATTAATTAATAATTTAATTTAACTTACTCAACCTGTGTAAATTTTCACCACATTGATTGCAAATTATATTTTATAAAAGTTAGGTAAATTAAATTAATTAATAAAACTACGTTACATGTTATATTTAATTTAATCATCCTATAATTCTTTGTGTTGTATGATAATTTATTTATTAGTTGATTAATTTATATAAAAAGCACAAAGCCCCCAAATCATAAGTGCCAATGCAAAAAGATTAGCACAATGCATTTTCTGCTTGTGGCTCCAAATACACAGCCAAGCTCACCTAGTGATCAATTAGATGATCCATTATCCCACACAATGATTAGGTGATTCTATGGACCCACAGCCAAGTTAAGTTATTCACGTCCGTTTAATTTGATGGGTCATAATGTTCTAAACTTCTCATTTAATTTCAAAGAACAATCGAGCTATATCATCTTTGCAATACCATGCGTTTTGAGTTTATCCTAAAGTGAAAAATCACCCTAAGTTCTTTGCTTTGGCATCATCACAAGTTGTTAATAGGGAAGTAAATGAGAATAGACAGATGGTCACGTCAGAAAGAGGTTACAAGACTCCATAAATTAAGTGATACTGTACAATAATGCTAGCTAGCAATGTTGTAATGATGTTTGCAACCTATAGTTGTGCCCTTAATGATATATTAGAATCCCCTCACATGACAACTTTATCATACAAACTTCACCCCCAAACTCGGTCCCCCACATCCCTCTCTGCTTCTTCTACTGTCTTCGGAGGCTAACCTGTCCCAATCCCCTCAATCTACGCACAAAGAAAGAAAAGAAAAGAAAAGAATGTCACACTGCCATGCTTGAGCTGGAGGAACAAAGAATGCTCCAATCACAAGAAGGCCAGGTTAGTATTTTTTATTCCTCAGCATGCTTAGGCCGGCTTATTAAACAGCCTTTCTGCATTTACCTTATAATTAAAAGCTTGCCACTGAGAAATATAATTATACGCATGGTAGAATCTAGAATATTGTACAATGTAGTGTAACTGTGTAAGTTCTAAGCCAACAAACAAATGACATTATAAGTTCTTAGTGTATGTTTTGATTTCTATTAAAATCACGTTCCAAACGTGGATCCTGATCAACGTTACTAAGAGTAACATTAGTTTGGATTCACATTTGATATAAATCAAACACGGTTAGTTTCTTGTTAGCCTATTTTAAGTTGAGTAATATTATTCTTGTAACTATTGCAGTTAAACCCGCATTTAAAACAGAAATCATGTCAATTATTGCGAACATCTGTGACTAGTGTAGTTGTTTCCGTGGCATTATCACAATGAAGAATGAAAATTCATCCCACATTGGAATAGGGTGTATAGGCTAACATTAGTTTATGCATGCTTTTTGAAACTCGCAGAAGACTTATTAGGATTTTGTTTAGGGTATAAATGCAGCTTATACACATCTCAAATTGTTCACTAATCCAAGGGTTAAAGGCTCAACCGCTTATGCAATGCAACCAAGCTATCCTGAGTTCCACACAGCTAGAATACAACAGGTGAGAGATTTGTTGAACAGTAGCAAATATACAGTAAAATCTTGCTTCCACCTTATTTTCATTATGATAACCTATACAGAGATATCTTATGAATGCTGCCAATGCCTCAAATGAGTAGATGAACATGGTATAGGTACACAAGAATTATGTGTCCCACACACTGCTACTATTCCTGTGCTGCCTGAACCACGATGAGATACTGAAAATGTTTACTTTTGATCTAATGTTTTCATTTTACACTATCATGAACCATCCAATTGTGCTATTGTATCATAAGAGAATTTGACATCTCAAGTAGTTGTTATCATAGTTAAACTATCATGTGACAGTACAAAAATAACAGCGTTGAAAAAGTTTAGAAGTGTATCAAAGTAAAAATTCATAATGAAAATGGTATAACATTTGACATCAGTATTCCCCAAAATCAGACACCACAGATATAAGGCATATATATGCATGTAGAGTTCCCAGATGGTTGACAAGGATCAACATAATGGCAGAAGGCATCAAGCTCCCTAGGTTGTCGCCCTGTACAAGAATGACATCTCATAATTGAGTTCAAAACTCTCCCACAAAAAAAGGTCTTTGGAGCAGAAAGGCCGAGTTGCATCCAGCATCATTGATTGTGCTGCTCGTGTTCATCAAGTTGGTTATCACCCGGTCCACCATCCTCCCTATCCTCATAAGTAACCCAAGGTAGCATTGATTCAAATAAGACAGCTAATGCATTCCTATTTGCAACACCACGAGGAGCATGGCCATTGCCAGGCAGATTGGCAAACTGGTTCTCATCCTGCATAGCCTCCCTCATCCCGGGAACACCCATAAATTGTTGTAGATTTTCTTGTGGAATTGATGTCACAGAATCAGAGAAATCAGATACCAACAAATGTCCATACCTAACAAACAAAAGATTGTCAGTTGAGTTGCTTATAGATCAATAGACGTTAAAACAGTGCCGTCACATCACACGTCACATATATCACACACAAGGAAATGGACAGCATCCTCAGTTTCACAAGGAATAAGATTCCATGTGCTACTTTCTTTTCCTTAATACTCTCTTTTTTATGACATGAGAGTATGAGATGATCATTAAGTTTAATTATATGCAACTTCATCACACAATTATTTGCCAGTTATGTGATTATCAGCACATTTCTCTAAGTTTGTATTCATAATTTCAATTGGTCAACTACCAAATGCTCATTCCAGATTGAAATAATTTGCACCGAGTTTTGAAGACAAAAAATTCAGATGCATCCAAAAACCTAGTTGAAGATGGTTTGTATAACAGCAAACTTAAATATTTGATGCTGTTTTTTTTAATATTTGATGCTTTTGGAATTCAGATAAGGATTCACTTCAACAAAGAAATGCCACAAAAGTAAACATGCAAAATTTTAGCTAAAACAAAAAATAAATAACTAAAATGAAAAGAAAGAATTATTTACTCATTTTTCTCAGATGAAAATGCTTCTTTTCTGACACAAGCCCAATCTTTCACTTCATTTTTATTACTTTCTAGGGCTTCAATCACTAGTTTTGCAGCACCACTGAGCAGTTTTTGCAGATCAGGAAGCCTCCAAATAAGATAATTTCTCTCAACATATATATTAATCAAGTGATCTTGAGATGAAATTCCTGTTTGATCTGATCGGAAAAAGGCATGCTTGAGAATATCTGTCCATGTGCGATCTTTCAAAGGTACCTTTGTCACTAGCTTCTTTATCACTGAAGGATGAAGCATCAATGCTTGTTTCATAAGATCAGATGAAGAAGACTTTGTAGAATCAATACAAGCATCTTTGGAGGCCTCGCGCTCAAGGTAAAACCGACAGATGGCAAGGGAAAAAGAGAAATTTGGAAACAACCAAATGGAGTTATCACTATTATAATCTTCAGAAAATTTTTCCAACCATGCATACTCCTCAGACCTTAAAGCAAAATAGTCAATGCAGAAAATAGCCCCCATGGGATCATCAGAATCTAGCGAAAGCAACAATTTGCAGACCTCTAAGGCAGATCTATGACAGCCACGCCTGTCCAAATTTTTCATGTGAGTGAAAAGAGCTGTGAATATAGGTTTGTTTGTATCATGACCATACTTCAACTGGCAATTACCCTGTAGTGGAGTGAACATGGGATGCCACGCACATTCAAGGGCATATAGGCACCTGGCTAAAGCGTCTGCAGACATCTGTTGTTCACCCAATACCTTGAAATATTCTGCCATTGTAAGAAGGGAATCTAGATGATATGGACGGTGCTGTAATATGCTTGCTATGCCATTTATATCATTGATTGCTTTGGCAGCTTCAAATGCTCTCTGAGATTGGGAGTAGGATGGCGAGTGTACATATCTACATTGTTAAAAGGGGGAATTAACAGTAGTTAAAAGGGTTACAAAAGATGGAACTCTTATTATTATTTATGATTCACGCATCTGAATAATCTTTAACCAAATAGGTTAAAGTAGAAAATCTAATACAAAATATAAAAGACATAGGGTCAGTTTGGATAAACTTACATAGAAGAACTTCTAGGAAAAAAAAATAGAATGAATCAAGAAGGTAAAATGAATTCAACTTCCTCCCTAAGTTAAAATAGTTATTTATGGAGAAGTTAAATGGGAGAGTATCTAAAGAAGTTTAGTTGCAGAGACTAATTTCAACTAATGGAAGAAGTTTGAATTCATTTTACCTTCTTGATTCATTGTATTTTCTTCTCCTAGAAGTCTTTCTAGAGAAGTTTATACAAACAAGCCCATATTCAATTATTTAACTTCATAAGTAAACCAAAGAATACTATGACAGGTTGAGAACTCCAAATCCCACTCTCCACTCTTGTTAAGCCCTAAACCCTAAATACCAAACTAATCGACTCAATCATGCATGGTTCAATCAAATATGTGTGTGTATTGAGAATTGAAAGGTGTTACATATATGTAGTAATAAAAATAAAAATTATCAATGATCAGGCCAAAGTAGGCAATTTCCCCATGTTATATCTCTCATATAAATTTCCCCATTTTCATTTCTCTACTTTTCATAACACGCCCATTCAGTACTTCTATTCTATTCAAGATTATTATTACTTAAACTGGAACCTTTGTGTTCATCCAGAGTTCTTCCTAAGTTTTATTCTATACAACTTATATATGTTATTCTTCCCACCAATGGACACAGCATCTCTTTTATGTCCTTATTTTTATAGTGCATGTTCATGATTCATTAGTAACCTCACAAATCTGAAGATAGGATACTAAACTAAGTCCCTAGCCTTTAACTAACATATACAATCTTACACACATACAGAGAGGGTGGTGTTAAGTGAAAACAAAGCAGAAAATATTATCAATCAACTTAATAAGAATTATCCTCAGTTCCTTACCTAAAGTAGTTATACCCGTTCTTTGTTTCAAGAAATTCCATGGACAAAGAATCATCACATTGGACCCAATTGTATGCTGGAGTGACAAGCACAGTCTTTCTAAGATTTAAGCGTCCACGCCTCATCCCTCGTATCTGCCTAGAACTGCTTGCTTGGTTGCTACTCTCAAATGATTTCACAACTTTAGATCCAAATATTCTTTTCAGCTCATTTTCGGCATTCAAATATTTAGGATCCACTTGTAATATGGAGATTGAATGCTGTTTAACAGATTTACTTTTGTCTTTGGCATTCACTGATTTAGCTTCTCTAGAAACATGTTGCTCACCCGAAGAGTTGACATTCAGAGATAAATCCTCTAGAATCAAGTCCAATTCTTTTTCAGCTTCCGTTTTATTGGCAACGGCGCTATCCTTGTTTTTCTTCTTCTTCTTTTTCTTTGATTTTGAATTGGATGTTAAAACCTGAGCAGAATCTTTCAATGAAGATGACTTCTCTTTATCATCATATCTCGCCAATGTTTCATTGGTGGACATCAACTCATCCCCCTGCAGTCAAACCAGCCAAATTATCTATTGAGAACTAAAGATAACAAGTCTAGATGAGTAATTAGCATACTCCTAAGTAATCACCTTCTTTTGTGTGAGCACGAGTACAACCACCATCACTTTTAAGCTAAACACCCAAGAAATTTTTCTAGAAAAATCGATACAATACAATACCATACCAGTCTCTAATATTAAATGGCAATGGCATTTGATTAAAAAAAAGTTATCTTGAACTTGAATACAAATTATATTGTTTTGTTGTTTGATTCTGACCCATTTCCAAATACAAAGGCCAACTTCGAATTTTTCACTAATCCATTTCCCTATAAGCTTGATTTCAAAAGAAAAACAAAAACCCACTTGGCAAATTGAAAGGGGGGACAGGGTAATGTTGTATGAATTCAAGAGCTTCAATACCAACGAAAAAGGTGGGATTTTTAGAACCTGGTGTTCGGGCTCAGAATCTTGATCGTTGAGGAGGTCGAAGGGGTTGATCGAAGAAGGGGGGTTGGAGCTTTCTTCTTCATCTTCTTCTTCTTCTTCGCTGAGTTGTTTGGGAAAGTGTTGTTGCTCATTCAAAACCTTCTTCACCAATCGAGCCGACATCGTTTTCGTTCGTCACAGCTGAATAACTTTCAGAAGAAATCAAGGATACCCAGAAAGGGAAAACAAAAATGTTTGCTTCTCAAAATTCAATCACAGGTAAGAAAGAAGAAACAGAGAACAAGCTCGAATAAAAAACACAACGTAGGTGTAGCTAGCTCCTTCTTTCTCATTCGGATTCTGTATTGTTCTTCTGTGTCTCTCCCATCCGTGCAACATTACCAAGTGGGCTCACAACTCAACTCAAAGCAGCCCAATCATTTTTTCTCCCTTTTGGGCCCAATGGGCTTTCTGTCCCACTGTGATACAACTCATGGATTGGTGGTGAATGGATTATTGAAGAAAAGGTGACTATATTATTAACCCTTAAATATCTCAGGCCACTGGTCAATGAGTCTTTCTATTTCTATTACCCATGAAATGTTACTCAAGTTAACGAGTAATTTGATATGCGAAGGAGGCTGGAAACTTGCCTTGGTTTGGAATAGAGATTCAATGAGGAATTGCATGTGTAGCTTAGTTAGTAATTGCATGCATGTATGAGAGGCATCGGGGAAAAGGAGAAATTCCTAGTTGACATGATTTGAATCAAGAAACTAGCCTCAAATAAGGTGTTAATATTAGTGGGATTCACATTATGCAAGTTTGGTAACTTAGATATTGATGTATTTTACTATAGTTGTTGTTCTTGAAATTATAAAAGATGATGGATTAAATGCAAATCAAATGGTTAAAACCAATGGTCTTTTATATATGTGTGTGTATGTTAGAGGATTTTGATTTTACATCTGCATTGCATTAGATGAAAAATGACTTGGGTATTTCAAATGAATTGTAATGGCATAGACATTGCAAATGAAAGTTCAAGACACAACCAATGCTATGAACTTAGTTACAAGCTATGATGGATAATAGATGAGAGACCTTACTACATGGGGTAATTTTATTTTAAAATATGCATTATATTAACATTTTTAATATGGGAGACAACTTTTTCTAATGGGAGATCACAGTGTGGAGGCAAAACTCAAGCTATATAAAACATTACTATCATGTTGAATTAAATACTAAATAGAATAATGATATATACGTGATTGAACAATAATCTTTGTTATGTTATGTAATTATCAAATACAACACACAAGACATTATTTGTTATAGTACATTTTCTTTTATTTTGTTTTATTTGATTTTGTTCCGTTTATGCATCTATGAAATACTATCTTAATTTCTTAATTTATTTTTTCTAAGAGTGATATACCTCTATTTTTTCTTCTTTAAATTTAAATTTATTTATATTAATAGTACATGTTTTTATAATTAATATAATTTTTTAAAATTTACATTCCAATGTTCTACAAATGAACTATCCATATTTTTTATTTTTAAATATTTATAATTTATTTGAATTTAAAAATACCCTTATAATCGTTTAGTTGTTAGTTGTTTGTTAGATATTAATAGACACTTAGTGTTCATTTGCTTTACAGTTGAATATAATTAATTTCATGTAAATGAGTGATGCACACTTTAAAAAGTACATTGAGCGAAAGTAATTTAAAATTAATTATATGAAATTGATTTTAAACTGTGACTGACAAGAAAACAAACAAGCAATTAGATAATTTAACCTTATGCTGTAGATAAATCTATATTAGTGGAACTGGTCTTTGATAGTAATATTGAATGTAGTCATCTTGATTAAGAAGTCATGATTGAGTTAGTGGGGGGATTTGAATTGTTTGTGTGAGACCTAAAATTAAACAGTCATATAGATGTAACTCAACAAAATATTTAATATGATAAAATGGTTTTAATTAGTTTTCCACTTGGTTCAGCAATCACAGAATGACACAATACATGGATGTATACAGTTGACTGTGAACAACCGAATAACCCTTAAAATGGTTGTTATAATAATAATAATAATACATAATACATGGATGTATACAGTTGACTGTGAACAACCGAATAACCCTTAAAATGGTTGTTATAATAATAATAATAATACATGAAGAGGAAATCTAACAAAAGATGAGTGAGTTTCTTTTTTACTGTAATTCCTACGAACATAGTTGTTGATTTAATCCTCGAAAATAATGATAATTAGGTAAAGTTCTTGACTCAAATATTCAAACCTTTAATTTTATAAGAAAAATTTTGGGATTATTGTCCACTTCCACTGTAATTCACTATTAATTAATATCTTTTTTATTTTTTTTGTCAAAACTATTGTTTGGTGTCTAATCAAACTCATATTGCAGAACTTGGCATTGGACCGTGCGCACTGCACCATCAATTTGGTCTTCAAAATAAGTAAAATAATTAATACGTGTGCTTTTAATTTTAATTTAAAATATATTATGATTTCAATTCTTTAAAATTTAAAAATTGATATATATATATATATATATATATATAACCAAGCAAAGAGAAATATATTATATTAATAGGAAGTAAGAGAATTATTCCAATCAATAAACTTTTACAAGGACTTCAAGTAATATATTAAGAGTTGATATATTTATATATATTCTTTATTTAAAAAAAAACTTATTTCAACGATTGTTTCCACAAGGTTATATTATTAGTTTGCTCTCCCTCTCTTATATCTTCTACCCTTTAACATAAAATGTATTGGTAGCAACTAGCAAGTGATCAAGTAAGGTTATGACAAAAGATTTGCAGATTTAGAAATATAATTAATATTCTTATTTTTATGAAAAAATTAAACTCCCTATTATATCTTTTATTTATTTTTAAATTATCTTTTTTTAATAGTAAATATTTATCCTCAAGGTTATATTTTCGTGTTTCATGATGATAAGAAATCATTCTAGTTTAAAATTTTAATAAAATAAAATGATAAGTGAGAATAAAAACTAAAAAATATAATGTTTTTATTTTAATCTGACGAGGTAAACTAAAATTGATCGAAAAGAATTTTAAAAATAAAATTAAATCATTTTAATTAAATATAACCGATTTGAATTTTATTTTTGCCAAAATCAAAACCAACCCTAAACACTCATATCATTACATTTGTATAACAATTTTTTATTTGTTTTATAAAAATATAAGGGTTGTAACATCCCAAAATTTAGAAATATAATTTAAATACAATGACATTAGCGATAAAAATAGAAGTTACATAATAATAATAGTAAATATTAATATAACTGTATTTATGAGATAATAATATAATATTATAAATATTAGGAGAGACGTCAGATTAGTAGGATTTTAATCAGATATGTTTATATTGAATAGAATAATAATATTATTAAGAGATAAGTCATAAGATTGCAATTAACATTAACTGTTATAAATATAGTAATTGTTATATTAATAAAATAATATCGAGATTAATAATGATAATCTTATGAGAGAGATATGGTTAGTGTTTTAAATTAGGATAAGGTTTTAAAATAGGAATACTGAGAGATCACAAGGATTAAGGGTAAGAATCAATACAAATTTAGGATAAGATTTAATTATAATATTTGAATTTAAATTTGAATATAGACGGATAAGAACTTTATAATATCCTAATAATTCCTAATGAATAATGAATAAATAAAATAAAATAAAATAAGACTTATATAGAAAATAATAATAATATCATTATATTATTATGTATCAAAAAAAGATATTATCTAATTAAAAAGGGTAATGGGTGGGTAGGAGTAGGCCCAACTCAGTTAGATATTTAAATAGAGGGAGGGTTATCTATTTCACCCTATTGGCTTTCAAACGTGAGATAATCAAACCCTGGGAGGAGAGAAGCAACTTCACAAGGGGAAGGTGTAGCAGAATAGATCACCAAGGGAGTAGAGCGCTACTATTTGTTTTCTAATCGCCAACTCTAAGACAGTGGGGGAGATGGTGTTGCTTGTATGTGTACAGTGGGGTGATTGGGTAGTGAGAATAACCTCTAAAGTTTAATAATTGAAATCAATATGCGAATATGTGTTGTTTTGTGATGAAAATCTGTGATTTGATGCCTATGAGTGTTAATCTTGATGAATCTTGATTGAATCGAATAAGAATAGTGAGAATAGTGAAAAAGGGTTAATGAGGGTTTGACGATTTGGGGATTTTGATGATTAATTGTGAATTTTTTGTAAAGATTGAGTCTTTGGTCGATTTTATGCGGTATATATCGTATAATATTGATGTAATGATGATGAGGAATGATTAGAGGATGAATATAAGGGTTTAAAATGGGTAAAAATCGCAAGAACTGTAATTTCGTGTCGCGGGTAATCGGTTACAGTAGGTTGTAATCGATTACCAGAGGTTTTGTTTGCAGGTAATCGATTACCATGGGTGTGTAATCGATTACCAGAGGTTTTGCTTGCAGGTAATCGATTACATGGGTCTTGTAATCGATTACCAGAGGGGTGTTTTGCAGGTAATTGATTTCAGGAGTTTTGTAATCGATTACCAAAGTGGTTTTGGTAATCTTAATGTTTGATGATGATTGTTATACCTTAATTTGGTGTGAATATGAAGATATGAGTATGTCCTTGATGATAGATGTTTATTATGATGAATATTGATGATTGATTGATGATTTTTATGATGCTTATGATGATGATGATATTTATGATGATTATGAAGATGATGATTGAGTGATGATATTTATGATGATTTATGATGATTGACGATATTTGATGATGATGATGTATATATCTTTACGATGTTGACTATGCATTGAGCATATGAGATGTGATTCGATGATGATTATGCATTGGGCATATGATATGTGGTGTCTGAGATACACGAGCCCAAGAGAGGGGCGTTGAGCAACACTATCGACCTGTGTGGTGATTAACTGTAGTGTTGTGTGTGAAACTTACCGGCTTGTGTGGTGATTAACGGTAGGTAGACCATGGTGGGGGACATTCTTGCACAAGCCTAGAGTGGGGTGAAGTGCAACTTACCGGCCTGTGTGGTGTATAATGGTAGGGTTGTTCTTTGTGGGGCGGATGTCTCTGTACAAGCCTACCGGCATGTGTGGTGATTAACGGTAGTGTTTGTGCAACTTACCGGCCTGTGTGGTGATTAACGGTAAGGCCATCACTGGTAACAACTAGGGTGATTGGCGAGGTGCACCCATTGTGCGGAGTTCCAAGACATGATCCTTGGGATGAGGTGTTGACGAGGTGTTGATGAGAATGATGAGGTTTGGTATGCATGAACATGCATTGCATTTAATGAAGAAATTGATTGTTGTTATAATGATATGAGTATTAATGACGACGTGAATATTATGTGTTAAGAATAGAGGATGTGTTTTCTTGGTGAACTATTATGTGTGACTTATATAATTATGATGAGTATATTGATGAGTGGCATATGATGATTTATTGATGAATATTATGTGATGTGTATTTGATGAATGATTATATGATGAACATGATGTTGTGCTATGTGTGGGTGAGGATGGGGTAGCCTCTATGTGCATCTATGAGTTGGTATTCTTTTCCTCACCATTTCTATCTGTGGTTATCATTTACAGGTGACGACGATGACACCAACGGTGTCGAGTATTGAGTAATGGGGAGTCGTTCTGATACTTGTGACATCAGGGCTTAGCATTAGGGGTTTATGTTTATGTTTCTAATTAGGAAGAGATTTGTGAACTGTTTTAAGTGCCTTATGTGGCTATTTTGATGTTGATACTTGAGATTCCGCTGCTTTAAGTATTTCGAAAATAGTTGACTTCTATTTCTATTTTATATGAGTTGACTTTGAAAAGAATGACGTTTTAAACGATGAGAAATGTGAACCTTTTTACCCGTTGTGGGACACTGCTTTTCCTATATTTTAATTTATTGATTGTATAAGAGTTGGGGGTAGAAGGGTGTCACAAGGGTTAAATATGTTTTCAGTCCCTTAAGTTTGACTCGAATTTGATTTTAGTCCCTAAACTTTAAAGTCTTTAATTTGGGTCCCTCATGTTCTGAAATCACATAACTTTAGTCCCTCATGTTTTGAAATCACATAAATTAAGTCCTTCCCCATAACATCGTTAACTTTGACGTTGACGTGATGAACGAATTTCTGTTAGTTTATCCAGCTAGTTACAATAACCGTGTTGTGGCAATTGAATTACACCTCAACTCATCCAATCAGATTTTATTTATGGTTTTATTAAATTTAACTTCACATTTTTCATGAACATGGACAGCCACAAAACTGATTGGATAAGAGCTGTAATTCAATTGTCATGTCATAGTCATTGAAAGTGACTGAACAAACTGACACGGACATTTGTTTGTCACGCCAACGTCAAAGTTAACGGTACTAAGGGGAGGGACTAAAGTTATATGATTTCACAACACGAGTGATCCAAATCAACGGTTTTAAAGTTTAGGAACTAAAATTAAATTTGGATCAAATTTCATGAAAAAAAAAACATATTTAACTCAAAATATAAATAAGCTTCATTAATTTTCATTGCTTTCTTTTTCAGTTATGTAAGAGTCAGTGAATTGAACTTCCTAAATGGTAAATACTACTTTCACCGGTGGAGTCTAGACCTCACCTTACACCAGTCTTCTAAAAAAAGTAAAAAATAAATAAATCATCGTGTATCGCAACCAGTGTGCCATGCCACAGTTTACATGTTACATAGACGAAAAAAAAATTGTAGATTCAAGTGCAAGAGTAAGACTAGTTCATTTGGAGGAAAAATAAATGAATTAATGCTTAGTCTAGTTTAGTTGTTAAATAATAACAATAATTTACTTCCACTCCTCAAGAAACTGATAGGTGATTCAGTAATTTGGTGGATCCATGCATATAGGCATATAGCTGCACAAACTTTATTATATTATATGATCATCGTAGAGAAATTCCATCTCCTCCTCTCATGTCACCAAGGATCACAACAACAAAAAAAAGACTTCATTTTTATCTTCTGAGTCTCTCGTGTTCTCTCATGAGATCAACCCCATCAAGACCCTCTTCTTCCTCTGCATATTCATCCACTTGTAAATACAATTACATGGTTTCCAAGTTGATGGTCACTGTCATAATACCCTTACTTTTTTTGTCCTTGTTGGTTGTTCAAGTCTCTTCCTCTTGTAACCAGATTGACAAAGACTCCCTCTTGGCCTTCTCTCGGAACATATCCACTTATCCTCCTCTCAATTGGTCTTCTTCTTCTGATTGTTGCCATTGGGAAGGCATTACTTGTGATGTGGATTCACGCGTCACTCATCTTTTGTTACCTTGTAGAGGCCTCACTGGCTTCATCTCCCTCTCTCTCACAAGCCTCTATGCTCTTTCTCACCTTAATCTCTCCCATAATAGGTTAACTGGCAATCTCCAAAACCAGTTTTTCTCACTGCTTAATCACCTTTTGGTTCTTGATTTAAGCTACAACCATCTCTCTGGTGAATTGCCACCTTTTGTGGTTGATAACCGTAGCAGCACTAGCACTGGTGTTATCCAAGAATTTGATCTGTCTAGTAATTCATTCAATGGAAAACTCCCATCTTCTCTAATTCAGCACCTAGCAGGAGGAGGGAGTTTGGTATCTTTCAATGTTAGTAACAACAGCTTCACAGGTCAAATTCCAACTTCTCTCTTTTGCATCAATGACCATAACTCCTCCTCTATCAGATTCTTGGATTATTCCTCCAATGATTTTGATGGTCCCATTCAGCCTGGACTAGGAGCATGTTCCAAGTTGGAGAGATTTCTAGCAGGTTTCAATCTTCTATCTGGGCCTATCCCAAGTGATATTTTTTATGCTGTTTCTCTCACAGAAATATCATTGCCCCTAAATAAACTCACTGGAACAATTGGTGATGGCATTGTTAGCCTTACCAATCTCACAGTTTTGGAGCTATACTCCAATCATTTCACTGGCCCCATTCCCCAGGATATTGGCAAACTTTCCAAATTGGAAAGGCTACTTCTTCATGTTAACAATTTGACAGGTACTCTGCCCCCATCCCTGATGAACTGTGTCAATCTTGTGGTGTTGAATTTAAGGGTCAACATCTTGGAGGAAAATCTCTCAGCCTTCAATTTCTCAGGACTCCAAAGACTTGAAACACTTGACCTTGGAAACAACAAATTTACTGGTGTTTTACCACCAACCCTTTATGCATGCAAATCACTTGCAGCAGTAAGGCTAGCATCTAATCAACTTGAGGGACAGATTTCCCCTGAGATACTTGGACTTAAGTCTCTTTCTTTCCTATCAGTTTCTACTAACAATTTGACGAATGTCACTGGGGCTCTGAGAATTCTCACGGGGCTCAAGAAGCTTAGTACCCTTATGCTCTCCAAGAATTTTTTCAATGAAAGGATACCAAATGATACGAACATATTAGACCCAGATGGATTCCAAAACCTCCAGGTTCTAGGCATTGGTGGTTGTAACTTCACAGGTCAAATACCAGGCTGGCTTGCAAATCTGAAGAAGCTTGAGGCCTTGGACCTGTCCTTTAATCAAATTAATGGTTCCATTCCTCCTTGGTTGGGTACACTTCCTCAGCTTTTCTACATGGATTTGTCTGTTAACTTCCTTACAGGTATATTTCCAACGGAGCTCACAAGACTCCCAGCACTAACATCACAACAGGCAAATGATAAAGTGGAAAGGGCTTACTTGGAGTTACCAGTCTTTGCTGCAGCCAAAAATGTTTCCCTTTTGCAATATAATCAGCTTTCCAACCTACCGCCAGCAATGCATCTGGGAACCAATCGCCTTAGTGGCAGTATACCAATTGAGATTGGCCAACTGAAAGTCCTTCACACGTTGGACCTGAAGAAAAACAACTTCTCTGGCAATATACCAGTGCAAATTTCAAACTTGACCAACTTAGAGAAACTGGACCTCTCAGGAAACCAACTATCTGGTGAAATTCCTCATTCACTCAGAAGATTACACTTCTTGTCTTATTTCAGTGTGGCATACAATAATCTTCAAGGACAGATACCAACAGGTGGTCAATTTGATACTTTCTCCTCCTCCAGCTATGAAGGAAACCCACAATTGTGTGGTTCAGTTATTCAGAGCTCTTGTTTTTCTCAACAAAATAATAATAGTAATAGTGCTTCAGCTAGTGGTAGCTCAAACAAAAAAGTGCTGATCAGACTTATCACTGGAGTTGGTTTTGGCACTGCTTTCTTGATAGTAGTGTTGACACTGTGGATACTGTCTAAGTGGAAGGTCAATCCAAGAGGAGTTCCTAACAAGATTGATCTGAAATCAATTTCCACCAACACCAACAATGGGGTTCATCCTGAGGTTGACAAGGGGACTAGCCTAGTGGTATTGTTCCCTAACAAAACTAATGAAACCAAGGATCTTACCCTTACCATATTTGATATCATAAAAGCCACTGAAAATTTCAGTCAGGCAAACATGATAGGATGTGGGGATTTTGGTTTGGTTTACAAAGCAACACTACCAAATGGAGCAACTCTAGCCATCAAGAAACTTTTAGGAGATTTGAGCCTTATGGAAAGGGAATTTAAAGCAGAGGTAGAGGCTTTATCAACAGCACAACATGAGAATCTGGTGGCATTACAAGGCTATTGTGTGCATGACGGTTTTCGGCTTCTCATATATTCTTATATGGAAAATGGAAGTTTGGATTACTGGCTGCATGAAAAGGCTCAACTTGATTGGCCAACTCGTTTGAAGACTGCACAAGGAGCAAGTTGTGGTTTGGCTTATTTGCATCATATATGTGAGCTACACATTGTGCATCGTGATATGAAGTCAAGCAACATACTCCTTGATGAAAATTTTGAGGCACATGTTGCTGATTTTGGGTTGTCTCGATTGATTCTTCCCAATCATACTAATGTTACAACTGAACTTGTAGGTACCTTGGGTTACATACCCCCAGAGTATGGACAAGAAAGGGTGGCTACTCCAAGGGGTGATGTGTACAGCTTTGGGGTTGTCATGCTTGAGTTGCTCACTGGGAGAAGGCCTGTTGATGTTGGCAGGCCAAACATGTCAAGAGAGTTGGTTGGTTGGGTTCATCAGATGATAAATGAAGGAAAACATGATCAAGTTTTTGACCCTCTTCTGAGAGGGAAGGGCTTTGAAGGAGAGATGCTGCAGGTATTGGATGTGGCATGCATGTGTGTTAGCCAGAATCCTTTAAAGAGACCAAGCATTAGAGAAGTTGTTGAACGACTAAGGAATGCAAGATCAGCCAACCAATCCAGAAATGAAGACTAGAGAGAAATGTTTGTATTGGATATTACTTGATATTTGATTGTTTTCAATTGCATTGTTTTGCTTTGGTCTGAACTTGAAATTAGGTGGAAAGACATGCTTGAAGTTGCATGTTTCAACAGTGTGCCTCTTCTTACCACAGAATGTGCACTCTTTGTTTGAGTTTCCTCGGCCATTTGCCTTTCTTGGAATCTGTAAAGACTGCTCCTCCAATCTGCCTTTCTTGCTGTAACACTAAAGAAAACACCTTATATTGATGGTAAGAGGACTAGAATTTGACTTTTGATGGTATTATATTGATCATTGCATGCCATCCTTTGAGAAAACATACCTCGGTTACAATTTATAAAATCCTTTTGAATTTTTTTCATCATTTATAAAGTTTAAAAATCATTTATTATTTATTTTTCATCTTTAATTAAACTTTTATAGTTTCAATTTTTTTTTTATTAAAGTGGGATATTAGTTATAGTTTGACTTTAAATAGAGGTAAACTTATAAATTTAAGGAATGTTTTAAAAGCGTATACATTAAATAATCTTTTCTTAATATATATTTTCGGGCTAATGAGTCTTATAAATAGGATTAGAGGTAGGGTAACATATTTTGAATCTCTATATTTCTTCATTGTCTTCAATAAGGGTGCTTCGCAAATTGGATTTGATCAATTTTACTTGATTTTTCAATTATTTCGATTTTTGTTATTATGTTATGAAATATTTAACAAATCATGAAATATACAATAAATAGTAAATGTGTAATTTAAAATCTCATCTAATAGATCAATTATTATAAATCTATAATTAATAATTTATTTTTAACTCCAAAAACTTACTAAATGTTATAAATAATATTTTTAAATAAGATATTACTTATTTATTTGTGTTATGTTTTTATTTTGTAATTTTATTAATGATAATTTATTTTATTTTATTCTCTTTACACATTTTTATTAATATAAATACAAAACTATATTTAAAACTAGCTTGAAATTAAGATATATACTTATACAAGTATAAATATATGAATTGTTTTATAAATATAATCTATATATTTTGAAAAACAATCAAACCCAATAAAAAAATTGATTTTTGTAATTTTTTTAGTTTTCAGTTCGATTCAATTTTTTATTTTTAGTTCAATTTTTGTAATTTCTATTAAATTGGATTGATATGTATGAACACTCCTATTCTTCAATGAATCACACAATTGCATTTTGTGGCACAAGTGCATGGTGGAATTGGCCTTAAAGATTCAAGCTCCTTCCATAGTATCTTCATATAAGTGAAATAGGTGGAAATGCTCCTTTCTTCGTGCCTGTTAGAGTGAATTTCTTGTAAAATTAATTAGAAGTCCACAAATAATCTCCCTTCGCAAATCTTTCTTTCAAATCTTTGCAAAGATCTTTGGCACTATCAATATACTTAGTGCTTTTAGCTATCTGAGGACTTAGAGACCTAGTGATTCAAGAAATTACCATTGTGTTGGATGTCATCCAAAGCTTATACAAAGGACTTTTGATTGCTGGATTTTCTCCAAGATGAAGGAAGAAGAGACTAGAAGAATCTTGTGTTAATCCGTAATTAGAAGCTTCATCAGTTTTTGTCATGGCTGGGAGCGAGAGATACAAATCAACAAGAAGAAAGAGGCATAACAGAGCTCTCGTACCATATTGTTCATTTAGAAAATTGCAAATATGAAAATCCACTACTAAATAAAGGGAATACAACCTTATACACAGATAGAAACAAAAGCTCACTAACATCTGGAAAAGAAAACTAATTAACCACTAAAAACTATAATTAACATAAATCAATTAAAAAAGTAACCGAATAAAAAACAAATTGAAAACAATTAATATATAATAGTTTGTCCTTCAACAAATGGTGGCAGCAAACATGTATTATTGTGAAAAAAATTGTTTTTCAATGAATACATATTATCATTTTTACCATTGTAAATGTCCCATTGTCACAATAACTAGAAAGATTTTCACTACTTCTATTGTTATCCAACACATTTCACTATTGTCTTCACTCGACTCTTTCCATCATTATTGCCATAGTTGTCTAACACCTTCCATTGTTGCTACCATGAGACAACCTCGATCCACTACAGTCACTATTTGACACCCTTCACTACCATTGTTATTTCTCGATACTCTCCACCACCTCTATCACCCGAGATCCTCTACCACAACGATTAGGGATGAATATGGGTTTTGCAAACCCAATCAACCCAAATCGAATCGATCAATATTTGATGGAATGAGTTGGGTCATCGAGTAATTTTGGTTTAAAGATGTTTGGATACGATCATACTTGTTGAGGTAGTGGTTTGGTTGTTCACTGCCCAACCCAATTAGCGTATAAAAACATTTAAAAAATTGGCAATACTAAATTTCTTTGTTTTGGACAACTCACACATAATTCATATTTCATTTCATTCATAAATTGAGGTAAAAAAAACTAAAATTAGAAATGTTTCTAACTCTCCTTTCATTGTATTGTGCCTCTCCTTTTGTCGATAGGCTATGTCACTATGTTTGTTTGCTTCACATTTGATGTTTGTCCCTTCATTGTCTTTTAGTAGCTTTCATTAATCTGTCTCTTCGTGGTTGGCTTTGTGTTTGGTGATTGTCCTTTCATCTGTTGTCGTTTGGCGGCTATCGCAGTCGATCTCCTTATTTGGCTTACATTTAGTAATCGTCTCCCTGTTCATCCGTTGCCTCCATTAATTTGTTGTCTGTGTCATCATGCCTTCTGTGCCATCATGTCGTCCCCTTCACTGCCACTAAATGTGAAGGAGATTGGGATTATGTTTGGGCTCATAGCTTCTAGGCTTATTTTATTAGACTTTTTTTAATCTTTATTGGGCTTAGTCCAATAAGAATATATATTATCGGGTTTTCTTTTAAATTCCTTTTTTTTAGAATTTTCATTATTTAGCCAACTTAATCCAACCTAAATTAAAACAGTTGATCGGGTTGGGTCTAAATAACCCATCAAGCCAACTCAACCCATGTCCTGCCTTAACAACAATGACGACAATAAAGGGTATCTAATGGTGATGATAGTTATGGGTGGTGTCCGATGGAAATGGTAGAAGATGCCTAGCAGTGATGGTAGAAAGTGTCTAATAGTGTCAATACTTGTGAAACTATAAGATAAACCATAATTTTTTGAAACTGAAAATGTAATGATAAACTAATAACTAGTTTTGATTTTTAAAATGTCAAAACTCAAAATGAAACCAATTATATAATTAGTGATTAATACCAATAAATAGTTGAAGTTGTATGTGGATAAACATGATACAATAAAGGGAGAGAAATAGAGAATGAGAAAATAAAATTATGAAATTGATAAATGTTACAAAAGGTATATGATACTATCTTAATGTATATACATTAGAGAAAGTAGTTAATCACACACACACACACACATATATATATCAACGTTTTTTTTAACCCGGGCAATATTGTACATGATAGTAAATCAAAAGTGGAACAATGTTATTGGAAATTACAACTATTATAACATTCAATGCGTTGGTAATATGAAATGTTACATTTTCCAATAAAACACCTCCACTTTTGATTTATTATCCTATGCAACATTGCACATGTTAGAAAAATCTATATATCAAACTAGTCACTAACAATGTGTTTGATAAGGCAACAAAATGAGTAAACTATCATTTTGGTCCTTGAAAGATTAGGGTCGGTCAACTTAGTCCCTGAAAGAAAGATATTAACAAAATAGTCCCTGAAAGATATTGACGTCAATCAAGTTAGTCCCTTCATCACTTCCAGTCAGTTAAAGTTAACGAAATAGCCTATGTAGCACTTTTTTTTTTCACAGTGGATGCTGATGTGGCTATAGAATCTTTCAGGGACTATAATGAACATTCTTCCCCTTCATTTTGGTCCCTGGAAATAAATAGTCACTAACAGAAGTTCCTTCTTATTCTCTTTGCCTGTAATCGTTTATGAAGTCTACTCATACACGAGGGTTCCATATTACTGTATGGGTGTTATTGGTGCAAATTTTATGCTGGTTAAATTTGGGTAGGTTTGTCTTTTTTTGTGAGTTTGTATAAAAGCAATGATTATGTTTTTAATAATGCAGTTGTCCATAGAAAGAATTACACCCATTTTGCACCGTAAAGGGAAATCTATGAGGAATAAAAGGAGAATGCTTGATACGTTGCCGGTGAATTCTGTGGTGGCATATGATGTTCTGGACGTGGAGAACGAGGAGAATTGGAAATGGTTTCTCACTTTATTGCATGAAGACTTAGGTGATTACAAACAACATGATTAGAACTTCATGTCTGACATGCAAAAGGTTCTATCTCTGTTTTGGAACTTCTTTGAATTTTTTATATTCTTTCAGGGACTTATTTGACTATGTAATGCATAGGGGTGTTCATATCCAATCCAATCCAATGCAAACCGCAAAAACCCGAACCGAAAAACCGAAAATCAAATCAAATCGAAATCCAAAAAATCACAAACCGCAAAAACTGGAATTTTTTTATTGGATTGGATTGGTTTTCGGATCCTATGTTGAAAACCAATCCAATCCAAACCGAACTTATATATACATATATTATTACTTATAAAATAATCACATATATATATACATAAAGTCAGAATCCGTTGACACCAGGTGTCAAACTTCAAGACTTACACCAATTAATAACTTTTTGTAGAATGTGAAATTGATCAATCCAACCGTTGAATTGAAAGTTCTTATAAATTAGATCAAGCTTATAAAATTTCATAAAAATCGAAAACTAATTGATACTTCATCAAACTAATTTATTTTAACGTATAATATGTTTTTGAAATATAAGTAAAAGTCCACTATTAGATAACATACCTACGAATGTTCAAATTATCTGAAATTTGATATACATGATCATGAAGGTGATATAATATGATTCAACGGTTGGATTAGTCAATTTCACATTCTACAAAAAGTTATTAATTGGTATAAGTCTTGAAGTTTGACACCTGGTGTCAACGGATCCTGACTCATATATATACTTATATGCATATATATATATATATATTTATAAAAATAATTATACTAATATATTTTTTATAATTTTATTATCTGATATCATGTTAATATTTCTATAAATATATCAATATAAAACTAATTTTAATTAGTTTTCATGTCTCATGTCATTCTTTTTATATAATTTTATACTCCCTCCGGTCCTTTTTATAAGGCAGTACTTCTTACAAGATTTTGTGGTCCTTTTTATAAGGCACTTTACAATTTCAATGCAGCATTTATTACCATTTTCCATATTTACCCTTATTATCTTTCCAACTATCAAATGGTAGTGGAGTTAGTTAATGATATTAAATAAGGGTAAAACTAGAAAGTTAAACTATTTTTTAAAACTTGAATAAAATTAACTAACTTTAACTATTTTTATTGGTATGTGTAATTTGGTTAATACTGTCTTATGAAAAGGACCGGAGGGAGTATTAATTTTAATAAATGTAAGTTCCAATAAAAAAAATGTTTACTATTACTTCATTGTTTTGTCAATTTGTCAAATATTTATTGTTGCCTTAAAAAATCGAAAACCAATCCAATCCAATCCAATTTAAATTGGATCGGATTTTAAAAAATATCAAAACCGATCATATGATGAAATGATAAAATCGCAATGATCGGATCGAATAGTTTTTTTTGCCTCAAAACCGATCCAAACCAAACCGCGAACACCCCTAGTAATGCAATCATTTAGGGACTTATTTGATAATTATTGACATCTTTCAGAGGTTAAATTAACCATCATCTGTTTTTTTTTTCTGTTGGTGGGATCTAATTATTTCCAACACTGTAGGAAGTCATGCATGGTGTAACATCCCAAATTTTATAAATAAAAGAAAAGGAAGAAATAATAGTATTATTATTTTTAATAATATTAATTAATTAAATAAGAGGAATAAATAATAGTGTTAACATTATTAGTAGTTTTATTAATAAAGCTACTTCATTTTAAAAAGAAGATAAGGGGGTTGAGAGTGGGCCCAAGCCCAAATAGGCATTCTAGTAAGGAGGGGCTATCAGTCACCCTAATCCTTATCCGTATTATCGTCAGAGAGCAAAACGCTAAGGAGGGAAGAAAACGAGTCTCAAGAGAGGATTACTGCAGAGTGAGCATCAAGAACCAAGAAAGGGACTTTCTTACTGTAATCGATCTTCGCTTAAGGTACGGTGGGGGAGGGGGTGTTGCTTGTATATGCATGTAGGGGTGCTTGGGTAGTGAGAGCAAGCATAAGACCCTCTAAGACTCTAAATTCGAAATTGATATATATATATTGAGTATTGTATGATGAAAACATGTTGATTGATGATTAATTCTGTGAATCTTGGTGAATCTTGATTGGATTGAATGAGAATATGAGAATAGTGAAAAGAGGTTAATTAAGGGTTTGATAATTTGGGGTTTTGATGGGAAAACCATGTAAAACTGTTAAAGATTGATGATTGTGATGAGTTTGATGAATATTAATGATTATGAATGGTGTTTGATCGAAAAGGATTGAGTAGAGGATGAATAGAGTGAGGTAGAAGTGTTAGAAATCGTGAAATCTGCGATCTGCTTCGCGGGTAATCGATTACCACCAGGAGTGGTAATCGATTACCAGTGTGTTCTGAGTAACCCAGAAGTATTGTTTGTTCGCTGGTAATCGATTACAGGATTGTGGTAGTCGATTACCAGAGAGTTTGTTTGCAGGTAATCGATTACAGGGATGTTGTAATCGATTACCAGAGTGTTTGGTTGCAGGTAATCGATTACAAGGTGGTTGTAATCGATTACCAGAGGCCTTGTTTGCAGGTAATCGATTACTAGAGGTTGATAATCGATTACCAGAGTGGATTTTGAGATCCTAAGTGCTTGATGATGATTGATGTTGTTTGATGATGCTTTATTATGATATTGGTGTTGATGATTAATGATGTTGATGATGATTTGGTGTGCATAATGATCGGTGAATATGCAATGTGATTGATGATGATTGGGTGTGCATATTGATTGGTGAATATGCCATGTGATTGATGATGTTTTGGTGTGCATAATATGCAATGTGATTAATGATGATTGGTGAATATGTATGATGATGCATGATGATGATGAATGGTGCTAATTATAATGATGGATGATGATGATGTTGGTGTTGTACCTGAGTCTAACTTGGGGAGGTGAATAGTGTACCCGAGTATAACTCGGGGAGGTGATGATGGTGATGATGATTTAATTAACCTTATGTTGTAAATGATGCTTGAGTATATATATGATGTTGTACCTGAGATACACAAGCCCGGTGAGGGGTGGGGTGTAACTTAGGGAGGTGATTGTACTTGAGATACACAAGCCCAATGAGGGGTAGGGTGTAACTCAGGGAGGTGATTGTACTTGGGATACACAAGCCCAGTGAGGGGTGAAGTGTAGCTCAGGGAGGTGAATGTTGTACCTTAGTGTAACTCAGGGAGGTGAGTATTGATTATGTTATGGATGATGGTACCTGAGTGTAACTCAGGGAGGTGAGTATTGATTATGTTAATGATTATGGTACCTGAGTATAACTCAGGGAGGTGAGTAATGACTATGATAATGTTGATGATTGTACCTGAGTATAACTCAGGGAGGTGAACACTGATTATGATGAAATTGAATATGGTACCTGAGGTGTACAAGCCTAGAGTGGGTGAAGTACAACTCAGGGAGGTGCATGATGGTGATGATGAGTATGATGATGTTGGTGATAATGATGAGTATGATGATATGATGATATTGATGATTGTGATGATTTTGATGATAATGGGGATTATGATGATTGTGGTGATATTGATGATGTCGTTGGTGTATATGATGATGATGATTATGTTTTACATTTGATAATAGAATAAGTTATATGATGATGTTGTTTACATGAGGGTGAGGATAGGGTAGTCTCCTATGTGTATGTATGAGTGGTATTCTTTTCCTCACCGTTTCTATCTGTGGTTATTATTTACAGGTGATGACGATGGTACCTCAGGTGCCGAGTATTGAGTTGATGGGTGTCGTTCTGATACATGTGACATCAGGGCTTAGTATTAGGAGTTTTATTTTATATTTCTATTTTGGAGAGATTTGTGTAAACGGTTTTAAGTGCCTTATAAGGCTAAGAATGATGTTTTACCGTTAACTTTTGAGGTAGTAATATTTTATTTACTTTGAAAACCTTTTGACTCCAACTTCTATTTTGAATAAGTTGACTTTGAAAGAATTGAGGTTTTAATTGAGTTGAAATGTGAACCTTTTTACCCAATGTGATTCGTTATTTTCCTAAGTCTTCCGCTTCGTTGATTATATAAGAGTTGGGGTAGAAGGGTGTCACACATGGGGTTCCTCATAGGTTTTGCGCAATTCATTTATGGAAGAATTTAATCAAACAACTCATATAGGCCTCCAACTATTATTCTAAGGATTGCTCTAAGGCCAAAATTGAATACTATAAGACCTGTTATTTATCAACAATCACAGTCTCGTGCTATGAGTAACAACATGAGACCTTAACTGGTGTCATATCCACCAATGCCCAACTCCTCTTCTGCACAACCTTTAGCAACAACTTCAGCAACATGTCAAACATCCATGCATTCTATCAACACCCTAAGGACCACCTACTTATCAGACCAAGAAGAAGTGAACACATATGCACCTTCGAGTGCTTAGTAGTTGCACTTGTTGTTTAAAAACCTTCTAGTTATCTTCTTTCGTACTGTTGAAGTCAAGACTCAAATCCCTCACCCATCATCTTTGCTGAAAAGATGCAACTTATTTAAATTGGAGCTAGGGTTTGACAGACCAAATATTGGGGAGGAGGGAAATGAGATTTCAATTTTTTATATAAAAATTCATTGCAAGGACAAAATGAACGGATATAATGTTCATTCTAGTCCATGAAAGATTCATAAACCACATCAGCATCCATCGTGGCAGAATAACGTGTCACATAGGTTGTTCCATTAACTTTAACTGCCTAGAAGTAACGGAGGGACTAACTTGACCGACATCATTATGTTTCAGGGACTATTTTGTTAATTTCATTCTTTCATGTACTAAGTTGACCAACCCCTAATTTTTCAGGGACCAATATGCTAGTGGCAACAAAATGATTATAAGGATATACAAATTAGAGAAAGTAATTAATCACATATCAATCTAATCACGTGTGTATATATATATATATATATATATATATATATATTTGTGTGTGTGTGTGATTATTTATATGAATATATACAAATTATTAAAATAAAAATATAATATCTATTATATATAAGGATATTTTTTTTATATACCTTAAATGAGATTTTCTTTACTCTTAAAAGCAACAAAATGTTCTTTTTTATTTATTAAATAATAAAATTATACATGGTTTCAATGTAAAATCAATTTTATAATATAAAATTAAGAGATATTGAGAGTTGAGACAAATTCCAAAACATGGCTCAGTTGACAATAAAAAATCTGTGGGTTTATCCCCATTAATACACCTTTAGAAAAGGATGAAGTGACTAATCCAGGATTAAATGTCTATATATATTAACACAAAAAGAAAATTTTCAAACCATATTTACCTCATCAAACTTAGCTGTAGACACCACAAAGGTTTGTCCAGACATGCTACGTTAGGCTGACCATTATGTTCGCAAATGTTATGCGCCCATGTAATTTGAAACTTTGAACATTTCAAGCAACCATTGCCGTCATGTTTTGTCCTCGCACATGATAAAAAAACTAACTGTAATTTCTCTTAAACTTAACGCTGACAGTGATCTGTATTAATGAAAAACATGTCAAATTTAAGTGTTAAGATTCTTCACATGCTTTAGCAGTTTGTTTCCAGCTGTTTCACCAGTATATAATACGATGATTTGCAGAATTGATTTTAAATTATTTCATTCAATGTGTTTTGTAAAAGTGTATAGCACATTTCAACAATTGATTTTTAAAATTAATTCTACTCAATTATAAACCAAATCAATGTTTATTGCTTATAAACTACCACTACTGTTAAATTTAATAGAAAATGCAAAATTCTAATTTTTTTGGTAACAAAATTCTACTTTGTTTACCATAAATATAAATATAATTTCATAAAAAAAATAAAGACACAAGAGAATACTAATATGTAATTTATCTTATTTTTTGCAAGAGATAATATGAAGTCAACAAAAGAAGCCATGGAATTAACAATATACAGAAGAAACGTACAGTTTCAAATTTCTCGAACATTTGAAACTAAAAATTTTCAGCCCCCAAACAATAAAAGACCTAGAAGTCAACTTGACTAAAATGGGAATTTTGAGGGAATTGCCTATGCATCATGCATGTCCATTCCTTTTAGCACCTCCATCCCAAGAATGATCGCATGTAACTAACTAAATTATAAAATATGATGCATATAAATGAAATATATACTTTAAATTAACTTTCAAAGTAAGCACCCAAAAAGTCAGCTAAACACCAAAAGAATTAACTTTATAAGTAAAACTTCATGAATAGTCAATGTATGCAAAATTTTCGTTGGTTATTTTCAAAAAGAAAAAATGTAATTGGCATGAAAGATATCACATTCTTATTAACTAAATTGGCATCACATGTCAAAAGTATTGGTCGTTATGGAAAATTATACGGTGCATTACTTTGAATGTCGTCCACCGGTGCACCAATGATCTCAACAGTTGAATCAATAATTGTTTATAGGATGCGTGAGATGAAAAGGGTAACCGGGTCAATTAATAACACTAAACCAAATTTTAAAAATTTCAGACAAGTCCCTGTTTCTTTGTCATTTCTCTCCTCTATTTTCCCCCTCTCTATTTCTCTCATCCTTCTCCTCTGTTTCTCTCATGTTTCTCTGCTCACCCTCCTCTATTTCTCTCCTATTTCTCTCTCCTCCCTCCTCTCTCCTCTGTTTCTCTCTCCTCCCCCTCTCTCTCCTCCGTCCCTCTCTCCTCTCTCTCCTCTATTTCTTTCTCCTCTCCCTCTGTTCTCTCCTCTCTCCTTTCTATTCTCTCTCCTCTCTCCTCTATTTAGAGGCATCATCGATGGGGGTTGGAAGCATGTGGTGGTGGAACGAAAGCGTCATTTTCTTCAACATCATATGCCGTTTCACCAAATGAAAATGCGCAAGAGCAATCTCGCAGAGACCAGAGACCACTATTGACATCTAACTGAGAAACTGAGAAGATGGGAGGGAGAGAGAAATAGGAGAGAAATAGAGGAGAGGGGGAGAGAAACAGAGGAGGGAGGGAGGAGAGAGAAACATAGGAGAGAGGAGAGACATAGGAGAGAGAAACGGAGGAGAGAGAGGGAAGAGAGAGAAACAAGAGAGAGGAGAGGAGAGAGAAATAGAGGAGAGAGGACAAAGAAATAGAGGAGAGAGGAGAGAGAGAATCTTGATAAATGAAAAATAGAGAGAGGAGAGGAGAGAGAAAAAAAATGGGAGAGAGAGGAGAAAGAAATAGGAGAGAGAATCGGGTGAGAGAGAGAAACAAAGAGAGGAGAGAGAGAGATGGGAGAGAAATAGAAGAGAGAGAAACAGAGGGGAGAGAGAGAAAACAGATGGAGGAGAGAGAAACAAACCTACTACTAATAACATAATAATAGGAGGACCACAATGTAAATTTTAAAAGTTCTATTTTTACTCTAAACCCCCTGGTACACAGTATACCACCTAACTATATACTTCACGGTAAAATTCTAATACTTCAGACTCCTTTTGCAAACAAAGAAATAAAAACATGTGGCAACCATTCATTCATGTTACTTATCACTTATCAATCCCGATTATTTTCACTAGACCACCGGTGCACCACTTTCATCCTAGTGCACCATAAAACGACCCTAAAAGTATATCATTGTAACATGATATACCTCACCGTAGAATTCATCATATTTACGGTGAATTCTACGGTGAGGTACCTTAATAGGTGCCTCACCGTGTACCCCTTGATTTAGGGGTATATAAGCAAAAAATATTTTTAGAATTTACAATATGGTCCTTCTTGAAGACCATATTGCAAATTCTAAAAATATTTGGAGGACCATATTGCAAATTCTAAAAATAATTTTTTTGCTTATATACCCCTAAATCAAGGGGTACACGGTGAGGCACCTATTAAGGTACCTCACCGTAGAATTCACCTATATTTACGTAACTATATATTGAAAAACGGTTACATACTAAGATGCCTATTTATGAATAGTTTTTGCTTATATATTAACGATTTAATTAATTGATATGCACGGTCAGTGTACACAGATATACAATGATGTACATCGTTGTATCATTTAATAAATGTGACACCTCATGTCTTATTAAATTCAATAAATAATGTAACAACACATCATTAGATGTCTGTGTAAAATTTCTTCACACTGACAATGTATATATATTAAACTCATGTATTAAAGGAAATGCTAACTACAAAAATGTCTAAGGACATTGATTAAGGAATTAAAATATGTTTTATATGTAATTAATTAATTAATTAATATCATGATTTCTCATAATTTTTTTATATATTAATTTATTAACTAATTTCTTCGGACAGTACGTACTTGTTATTTAGCATAACGTACATCTGTTCTCAGTGAATAGTTAATACTTAATATTGTAAAAGAAGTTATATGTTATAGATACATGAGTTAAGAAGAAAATTTCAAGGAGATTTGTCTTTTGTATATCAATATATAGCAATATTTGCTCAAAATATGGAAAATATTAACAAGTCTTCATATACTAATTAAGACAAAGATAATTTTTTTGTATTAAAATGTGTAATTTTTCATATTATTAAATATGATATAAATTTTGTATTTTTAATTTTAATATATATGATTCCTTAACTCTTAACATATATAGGCCTATACTATAATTAAATAAAAATATTTTTAAGGTTTAATTGCACTTTTGGTCTCTCTAGTTTAGATTTTGTGCAAATTTAATTTGGTCCTTCAATATTTTTTCAAGCAAATTAAGCTCTCGTGCTTTCATAATTAAGCAAATTTGGTCCCTTTGTCAATCCTAAAACTCTCATAATTAAGCTCTCGTGTCTTCTACCTAAAACTCTCAAATTTTCATTTTCAATCCAAATATTTGGAATTTTATGATAGATTTGAGATATGAAATAATTTTAAATGTTCAAAAGTAAAAAGTTAATGAAAATTTGATTTTGTAATATCTCACATTAGGGTTTAAAGAGGGCAAAAATTTGAGATTTTTCATATTAGATGAAATTTGATACTATATATTGGTGAGTTTGTAAATTTAAAAGATTTAAAACGATCTAATCAATTAAATTTATGAGAAAGTTAAATAAAAAGTAAAATTTGAGGATTTTAGGTAGAAAATAATTAAGGAGGGACCAAATTTATTTAATTTTAAAAATAAAAAACTTAATTTACTTAAAAAAACTTAAAGGATTAAAATTACATAAAGTTTAAAAGAAACTAAAATTACAATTAAGCCTCATTTTAATTATGATGCAAGCATGTATAGTAAAAGAAAAAAAAAAGTGGTTTAATTTTTTGTCCACTTGATTCATCAATCACAGAATTTCGTTAACCAACGTGGTTATATAACATTGACTATTGACCGCCAACAACGCGATAATATATACTTCAAATGGTTCTTCTCTTCTTGTTTATATATACATGAAAAGGAATTCTAACCTTTCGGCCTTTCTGTTCTGAAATGAGATTAGTCTAATCAAATTCACACACCAGACCAGAACTTGGTTTTGGACCGTACGTGCATTGAAAATTACAGTCATTTTTTAAGAAGACTCTTAAAATATGTGTGCTTATGTTAACTTTAATTTAATAATGTTATGAGAGTCGATATATTTTATTTTTTAAAAAATCAACGATTTTTTCCCCTTAATTTTATATTATCAAGTTGCTCTCGTGTGAAAACTCTCGTCACCTTCTATCCTTAGACGTATAAAATTTATCGGTAGCAGCAAGTCAACAACGATTATGTATATTATAATCCGTTTCAAACCTTATACATTTTATCCTTGTGAATAAAGAATTTGACAATTTGCATAATATGCGTGGGATATTCCGGCCAGTGTTTCATGATAGCCTGTTTAAGAGAAGTCGAAATTGTTTTATGAAATAAAAAGAATGTCAGCATTAGCAAGAGGGTTTTGTGTTCTTCCTTAAAGGAAAAGCAATCTAACATTGTTTTGATATATTATTGGAAAATGACTCAACAAGTTTAAAAGAGTTTTTTATACAAAAAACAGTTTTTTTTTTAATAAAACTTATATGTCATACATGTTTGGGTTTACATATCAATTTTTATTTTAACAATATGTTATGGAATGAGAATATAAATAAAACTATGTAAAATTACCTATAAGCAAGTGATTTATATTATAAAAAAAAGTTAATAAAACTTTTTAAATTAAAAATTCATCAATATTTTTGGCCCCGCCAATGATTCTTGGATCCCTCTTTGTAGTGTGTAGACCATATTTATCAAAATCGGACCGGACCGGTCGGTTTAACCGGTTCGATGACCAGTTCATATCATGTTAAAAATCGGCTGATTTAATTTTAGAATCGGTGGGAACCAGTCAAGAACCAATCAAATTGATAAAAAAAACTAGTTGAACCAATCAATTTTTTAATTTTCAATTTTTTAATTTTTTATTTAATTTAAAACATTTTTGTGACAAATAAGATTATTTTTTTAAGGATGACACATAAATATTTATTATTTAGTCAATTATTAATAATTTTTTATCTTATAATACATATAATGAGTTACTTTATATTTATTTATAATATTATATATATGTCTTTTATATATAATTTTATATTATTTTATTACTTAAAATATTATATAATATATATTAAAATATATATTTAATTATTACCGGTTCGACCACGGTTAATTAAGCGTATTGAACCATACGTGAACCGGTGTTTTCACCGGTTCAATTCACATGTCCGATTTTAAAAAACAAGACCTATTCATATACACTCTCATACATTAATTATTTTGTTATGGTTTTATATATATTTTGACATTTTTAGCCACGTAATCAGTTTTTAATATAGAACACATATAACCTAAACAAGCAAGTTTGTATTATTGCCTTCTTAATTTATTTTTTTGTCTTTGAAATCATAAATCTTCACAAACTTTGTTAAAAGATTAATCTTCAAATAAAAAATGTGGTAATTAGGTAAGATCACTTAAATAATGCTTTAAAATTTAAACCTTTAACAATTAACATTAATTATAATAAAATTCATTTGAGGTTAAAGTTCATTTCCATGTGATTAACCATTATTAACTATTTACTGTCTATATATTGGTGAATTATTTGCAATCTTTCTTTTTCATCTTTTAATTGGACCACTTATATTAATTAAATATTTTCATATATGTTACAAGGGACGATTCTACAGTGGACCAGATTTTATTTGGTCCACCTAGTCCAGTTTCCATTTTTTACTTTACAAAAGGTGAATGAATAATTTTATTTTTATTAAATAATCTTTATATGACTATTTGAGTTTAATTTAAGAGAAAATATGAATTTACAATACAATCTATGCTAATTTCGTTGAGGATATATCAATTTAAAGTTAAAAGGCAAAATTTTACATTATACGGTAATATCGAATTGAATTTTTATTATTTTCAAGTGATATTTCATAAAAGCAATTTGAAACTATTTTAATATCAATCATTAATAAAAATGAGCATTGAATTTGGTGATTAGGGATTTAAATTACCATATTTTTATATTTTGGACCATGTGAACCATGATCCACCATAGATAGACCCTCTTACAAGTATATAAATTAAACTCTACAAAATATTGTTAGTTCCTATTCCCTATTTATTTTACCAGCTAAATATATACATTCCTTTTTTTTTTGGATGTATAAGAAAAGTAATGAGGTTTGAACCTAGAACCTCATATTAAACTACCCAAACCCCCCGACCACTAGGAAATAACCACATTCCCTGATTATAAAAGAAACAAATTTACAAATTAAAAAAACAAAAACTCTCACACACAGAGATTAAGGGTAAAACAAAAGTTAAAAATAATTAAGTAGGTTCATTTTAATTTATTATTGGTTAAAAAAATATTAATTACGTACATCTCGAATGACTAATTAAAATAATGAAGATGAAAATTTTTAAAATTAATTAAAATATATTTGAAACTTCCTATTTCAAGAAACATAAACTAATAGAAGCATATTTTTTGGTTTTTGACGGGTAATCTCCCGCAGGCATAGTTGTAGTTTAACCATCGGGTAGGGGTGATTGTTAGGTAAAACCCTTTCAATAGTGAAGAGTCCAGGATTCGAACCCCTGACCTTGCAGCTAACCGCTATTTGGTTATAAACCAATAGAAGTGTACGCAACCTTTTTGTAATGCATAAATAGTTTTTGATCCATCTAATATTTTGAATGATAAACTGATTTTAGAAAATATTAAAATAAAAACATTTTTAAAATATAAATATTTTTTATAAATGAAATCTAAAACAAAAGTCTTTGGATAAGTCACATTTTTTTTACAAGAAATTTATGGTTATGGATGGTGCCCTATTCTAAGGCAAGGAAAGCCGGCTCAAGAAACATTTACGAGATGTACTTACATTTACTTCAATCCAAGAAAACGAGTGGAGGTTCGAACCTGTGACCCGTCAATTATGAGACTTTATCTTACTCCACTCAATCAACCCCTTGGATTATAAGTCATTTTTTTAGCCGCAACAAAAAAAAAATAGTTATCCCAAAAATCTAAGCATGAATTATCTATTTTTGACATATTTTTACTACTTCCCTAACAAATAACTCCAAAAATTGTGTATAATCAAATAGCAAAATATAAGACATAATTAAGTGTGTTTGGATTAGTGTCCGTTTGGTTTATAGTTGAGTAGAATTGATTCTAGAATCAATTGTTGAAAATGAATGATGTATGTTTTACAAAGCACGTTAGATGGAAGTATTTAAAATCAATTATGCGGAATTGATTCTCCAATGTTGAGGATTTAAAACAAACGAGCACTAAATACATGTAGAGTTTACTTGGTGTGTGTTGGTTTGACATTGAAACCGGTCAAACTCAAGTTTGGATTCTCAAACGCAATTATTTTTAGCATTGTAAATGTGAGTTTATGACGTTTCAACACTAAATCAAGTATGCTCTTAGTATATATTGTTCACATTATCATTCGACGATATATATCGTCATATTATTTAATGAATATGATATCACACGTGTTATAAATGATATAGCAAGACATCATTAAATAGTAATAGGAAATTTTTTAGAGTGATAATATATATCTATTCAATTCATATATGTATGATAATTTATTTTATTATTTAATGGATTAAACCTTATTAATTTTTAACGCTTTTTTTATTGGGTGCATTTTCTCTCCCGTACTGAGAGAGAATGACTCACACAATATGTTGTTCCCACACAACAAGTGAGACCTACATATTAGGTATGTTCTCTCTCGAACTGCAGAAATCTAGTTAATGGAGATGATCTCCATCTTCTTTATCTGTTGAGTAGGATTGAGTGAGTTGGACTTCCAAAATGGTTAAACATATTAACATATCATGCAAGATTACTTCACTGGTGGAGTCTAGATCTCGCAAGGTTACATCTGTCCAATTGTCTCAAAAAGTTAAAATACAGTGTCAATTAATCTCGCGTATCGCAGCTCCCATGTTACAAAACTGCAGATGCAAGTGCAAGTGTGCAACAATAAGACCCAAACCATTTGTAGAAGAAAATGTTTTGTTTAATTTAATTGTTCCCACATCTTCAATCATGATAATAATATTTTAATTTATCTAAAGGGAGGCAATACCGAGCTAATGGCCAGATAATTAAACAAAAGTTTTAGGTCTCCTTTTCCATAAGACTTCAATATTTAATCAAATGTTATATTCACATAGATAGTTGAAATATAAAAATATAAATTTTCTCTTAAAAAATATATTTCTTATTTCACAGTAATTTATTTCTATCTTCTTAAAAAACAAGTCTTTTATCTCTTAGAAATCAATCTATCATCTTATTTTAATTAATTTAAAAATGTTTCATCTAAAAATTTACTTCAAATCTAAAGATATATATTAACCCAGCTTTAAGTGCAAAGGTAAGAGATGATTAAAAACTTTATCTTCTAAAGTAAACAGTATACTACTTTAGAAAATCCAAATCCTAACAATCCACTTCCTTTCCTTCCACCCCACCAGAAACTGGTAGGTGCTTTATCAGATTGGTGGCAGCATAGCTGCGTTTTTCTGTATCTTTTGTTGTTTGGTGGATCCATTCATCGATCCAGCTCCACACGTTTATATGTTTTTATATATTGTTATTGTTATTGGCATACATACTTGTCAATCATGATTTTGATGATCATCGTAGAGAAATTCCACTCTCCCACTACTGGCCGCCCCCTCCTTCCATCAAAAACCAAAAAAGTAAACGCTCATTTTTATTAATGGGAAGCAAAGCAAAGCATCCACTGGTCCTTTTATATTGTATTTATCTTCTCTCTAGTTGTCAACGTCATCCCCACTGCCTCTCTCTCTCTCTCTCCCTCTCCCTCTCCCACCCTTCATTTTGCTGGGTCAATGGATGGTCATCCTCATTGCCATGCCTTCCCAAATATCTTCTTCCCCATTGGCTCATGACACCCTTATGTCTCCTTTCTTCTGCTCTTCTTCCTCCCCTTCTTCTCTTCTCACCAACACAAAAAGACTCCATTTTTACCTTCTGGGTATCTCTTTTTCTCTCATGAGATCAACCCCATCAACATCACCCCCACCACCTTCTTCTTCCTCCTCTGTATATTCCTCCACTTGTAGATACAAATTCAATTACATGGTTTCCAAGTTGATGGTATCTGTCATAATACCCTTACTTTTTTTGTCCTTGTTGGTTGTTCAAGTCTCTTCCTCTTGTAACCAGATTGATCAAGACTCCCTTTTGGCCTTCTCTGGGAACATATCCACTTCTTCCCCTTACCCTCCTCTCAATTGGTCTGCTTCTTCTGATTGTTGCTATTGGGAAGGCATTACCTGTGATGGGGATTCACGTGTCACTCATCTTTTGCTACCTTATAGAGGTCTCACTGGCTTCATCTCCCCATCTATCACAAGCCTCGCTGCTCTTTCTCACCTTAATCTCTCCCATAATCGGTTATCTGGTAATCTCCAGAACAAGTTTTTCTCACTGCTTAATCACCTGCTGGTTCTTGATTTAAGCTACAACCATCTCTCTGGTGAGTTGCCGCCTTTTGTTGCTGATAACAGTAGCAGCACTGGTACTGGGGTTATCCAGGAGCTGGATTTGTCTAGTAATTCATTCAATGGAACACTTCCATCTTCTCTACTTCAGCACTTGGCAGCTGCAGCAGGAGGAGGGAGTTTGGTATCTTTCAATGTTAGTAACAACAGCTTCACAGGTCAAATTCCAACTTCTCTCTTTTGCATTAATGACCATAACTCCTCCTCTATCAGATTCTTGGATTATTCCTCCAATAATTTTGATGGTCCCATTCAGCCTGGACTAGGAGCATGTTCCAAGTTGGAGAGATTTCGAGCAGGTTTCAATTTTCTATCCGGGCCTATCCCAAGTGATATTTTTAATGTTGTTTCTCTCACAGAAATATCATTGCCCCTAAATAAACTCACTGGAACAATTGGGGATGGCATTGTTAGCCTTACCAATCTCACAGTTTTGGAGCTATACTCCAATCATTTCACGGGCCCCATTCCCCAGGATATTGGCAAACTTTCCAAATTGGAAAGGCTACTTCTTCATGTCAACAATTTGACAGGTACTCTGCCCCCATCCCTGATGAACTGTGTCAATCTTGTGGTGTTGAATTTAAGGGTCAACGTCTTGGAGGGAAATCTCTCATCCTTCAATTTCTCAGGACTCCAAAGACTTGCAACACTTGACCTTGGCAACAATAAATTTACTGGTGTCTTACCACCAACCCTTTATGCATGCAAATCACTTGCAGCAGTAAGGCTAGCATCTAATCAACTTGAGGGACAGATTTCCCCTGAGATACTTGGACTTAAGTCTCTTTCTTTCCTATCAATTTCTACTAACAATTTGAGGAATGTCACTGGGGCTCTGAGAATTCTCACGGGGCTCAAGAAGCTTAGTACCCTTATGCTCTCCAAGAATTTTTTCAATGAAAGGATACCAAATGATAAAAACATATTAGACCCAGATGGATTCCAAAACCTCCAGGTTCTAGGTTTGGGTGGTTGTAACTTCACAGGTATCATACCAGGCTGGCTTGCAAATCTGAAGAAGCTTGAGGCCTTGGACCTGTCCTTTAATCAAATTAGTGGTTCCATTCCTCCTTGGTTGGGTACACTTCCTCAGCTTTTCTACATGGATTTGTCCGTTAACCTGCTTACAGGTATATTTCCAACGAAGCTCACAGGACTCCCAGCACTAACATCACAACAGGCAAATGATAAAGTGGAAAGGGCTTACCTGGAGTTACCTGTCTTTGCTGCAGCCAACAATGTTTCCCTTTTGCAATATAATCAGCTTTCCAACCTACCACCAGCAATATATCTGGGAACCAATCGCCTTAGTGGCAGTATACCAATTGAGATTGGCCAACTGAAAGTCCTGCACACGCTGGACCTGAAGAAAAACAACTTCTCTGGCAATATACCTGTGCAAATTTCAAACTTGACCAACTTAGAGAAACTGGACCTCTCAGGAAACCAACTGTCTGGTGAAATTCCTGATTCACTCAGAAGATTACATTTCTTGTCTTATTTCAGTGTAGCATACAATAATCTTCAGGGACAGATACCAACTGGTGGTCAGTTTGATACTTTCTCCTCCTCCAGTTTTGAAGGAAACCCACAATTGTGTGGTTCAGTTATTCAGCGCTCCTGTCCTTCTCAACAGAGTACTGATAGTACTGCAGCTAGTAGCAGCTCAAACAGAAAAGTATTGATTGGGCTTATAACTGCATTCTGTTTTGGCTTTGCTGCCTTGGTGACAGTTTTGGCACTGTGGATACTCTCCAAGAGGAGGATCAATCCAGGAGGAGTTTCTGATAAGATTGAACTGGAGTCAATTTCTACCTGCTCCAACAATGGGGTTCATCCTGAGGTTGACAAGGAGACTAGCCTAGTGGTATTGTTCCCCAACAAAACTAATGAAACCAAGGATCTTACCATATTTGAGATCATAAAAGCCACTGAAAATTTCAGTCAGGCAAACATAATAGGATGTGGGGGTTTTGGTTTGGTTTATAAAGCAACTTTACCAAATGGAACTACACTAGCCATCAAGAAACTTTCTGGAGATTTGGGCCTTATGGAAAGGGAATTTAAAGCAGAGGTAGAGGCTCTGTCAACAGCACAACATGAGAACCTGGTGGCATTGCAAGGCTACTGTGTGCATGATGGTTTTCGGCTTCTCATATATAATTACATGGAGAATGGAAGTCTGGATTACTGGTTGCATGAAAAGGCTGATGGTTCATCTCATCTTGATTGGCCAACTCGTTTGAAGATTGCACAAGGAGCAAGTTGTGGTCTGGCTTATTTGCATCAGATATGTGAACCACACATTGTGCACCGTGATATAAAGTCAAGCAATATACTCCTTGATGAAAAGTTTGAGGCACATGTTGCTGATTTTGGTCTGTCCCGATTGATTCTTCCATATCATACTCATGTTACAACTGAACTTGTAGGTACATTAGGTTACATTCCTCCAGAGTATGGACAAGCATGGGTGGCTACCCTGAGAGGAGATGTGTACAGCTTTGGGGTTGTCATGCTTGAGCTACTCACTGGGAGGAGGCCTGTTGATGTATGCAAGCCAAAAATGTCAAGAGAGTTGGTTGGATGGGTTCAACAGATGAGAAGTGAAGGAAAACAAGATCAACTTTTTGACCCTATTCTAAGAGGGAAGGGCTATGAAGGAGAGATGCTGCAGGTACTGGATGTGGCCTGCATGTGTGTCAGCCACAATCCTTTCAAGAGACCAAGCATCAGAGAAGTTGTTGAATGGCTAAGGAATGTAGGATCAGGCAACCAACACAGAAATAAAGACTAGAGAGGAATGTTTGTCCTCCAACAAATCGTGACAGTAGTAGATATGTATACTTGTGCAAAAAAATTTTGCTTTTCTATAAATACAGATGATCATTTTTACCATTGTAAATGTTGACTCCCCCTGTCAGAATATTATTGCTAGAAAGATTTTGTGAATTATATGATGTGATCATCCATTTTCAACTGCAGAACTTTTTATTTTAAGAACCAGTGTATCTGCTTATGCAGAAACTTTTCGTGCACATTTCAACAGCTTCAAATAACTCTATCTGATGAAGAATGCAGCATCTTTGGCAATGCAAGCCTTTGTTATATCAATTCTTTGCAATCTTAATACAGCAGTGCTACAACTTACTGATTTTAAATATCACCATTCACATTACTATTTATCTATTTCATTCTTCTTAACAAATTATATTGTTAGACACTGCATATTTCAAGAGCAATTGAACTGAATGGTAACTGGTATAACAAATTCCACTCTCTAACTTCACATTTCTGTATATCTCCTGCACAACAGAATGTAAGTGTGTGTTAATAGATCAATGAAGCTATTTACAATACATACTGGAATTTAAAATCTCAAATTGAAGCCAATTTCACATTCCAAATGGTTTACTCTTGTTACTAAAAGAAATGCCACAAAGAAATTTGCTATCAAAAGATATATGGAATAGCCTCAGTTCACACATGCAGTTTGTCTTGTTTTCTATTCTATGAACCAGTGATGAAAAGGATAATTATTAAAACAGATAACAGTTTCTGCACCTTTTGCCTGCACATCCCTAGTGTGTTTAAACATGTATATTAGTAGTCTTGGTTTTGTGCATACACCAGTGTGTAATCTTGTGACACCAGAACCCAGAATAGAAAACTATTCATGTCCATTCTCTCAGTCAGGTATCTAAAGGGGAATATGTTTGGATTTGTTTTTTCAGAAGATGTGTGTGTGTGTGTGTGTGTGTGTGTGTGTGTGTGTGTGTGTGTGTGTTAATCATATGAGGAGCAACTAGTAATGGCTAAATTGGAAAAAAAGAGAGAGCATATTTTATCTAAATTTATTAATTAATAGTATAATAGTAGTGGTATAAAGCGATCCATTATTTATGTATATATAGAATATAATGTGTGTATTCAACAGAAAAACCTGTTGGAAGCTTATTGGAGATATAGCATCATTGTGACTTGCTCATGATTACTTTTTTGACTCTCCATATCTATCTTTTTGGCTGTTTTTGGGTAAAAAATAGAAAGTCTTTCTTGCCCATTAAACGTGAGGTTCGTTTTGAGTGGTGGGGCACTGAAAAACATAATGGCTGTGTGTGCTGTGCGTGATATATGAAATAGTATTAACCATATTTTCACCAAACACAGAATCAAATGGAAAATTCAACATTGTGGCTTTCAAAGTGCATGAAATCAAATCTAAAAACAGAGGAGTGAACAGAGTAGTACATAGTGGTGGCTTGGGGTACTATCCTTCAAATTTCAAGAGAAGAACGTGCAACGTAACGCAAGCAAGCTTCCTCTGATAAGTACGGATAGCTGATATTGAGATTCGGGATCATGTCGTGCTACAACTTCAAATTAAAACTATGATTTCTAACACAATTAGCAACCCTATATACTATCCAATGCGAAAAGGCTCTTCAAATTGAATTTAGAAAGTCTTGTATAAACTAATAATTGTGGTGCAGCAATTTTCCGTAAAATTGTAGCTACAGAAATATTTCGTAGCTAAGGTTAGTAACTATTTTTTACCTTTTCCGTAGTTAATTCTGCTGGATGATAAGCTCCAAACCCAGCATATTCAGAAATCAATGGGGGTGACATTTTCATTCATTTTTTTTTTCTTTTCCCCTATTAGTTGCCTTTTATATTTCATAACTGATAACACAATGATGCCAACTTCTCAAGCCATGGCGCTAGGGGCCCAATATTTTTTCTCACAACCAGCACTAAAGTGCTCAAACTCCAGTGTCATATGGTAATGACATTGAGTATGTAGCGTTAAATTTTAAGTTATTCCTTCAACACATACTGCATGTTTGAGTTGAAGTTGAGAAGTAGTTAAACTCAATAGGTTAACACAACTATTTGTAACGTTGAAACTGTAAATTTATTACTCTCTCTGGTCCTATTTATAAGATTATTTAGATAAAAACACATATTAAGAAAAGTAATTAATGCATTGATTTTTAAGAAATTACTTTATAAGATTACAACTTTATCCCTATTTAAAATTTAACTCCACTATCATGGTAATTGTGTCACTTTAAAATTTTTAATGGTCAACAAGGGCAAAAATGAGAAAAAATTAATAAATGCTTCTAGATTTATGTACTTTGTCTTATAAATAGGACTATGGAAAAGCTTCAAACGTTGTCTTATAAATAGGACCAAAGAGAGTATGTTTCAACGCTAAATTAAACAAAACATACCCCAACTCCTAGATATGGATTTTGAGTGTGTTTAGTAAAACTAGCTGAAAAGCTAAAAAATTATTGAATGTATTTGGTAAAACTAGCTGAAAATGGTAAAATGACATATAAGTACATCATTAATTATTAAGAGTGTGTTTGGCTTGCCATTTCAGCTAGCTGAAAGTTGAAAATAGTAGCTGAAATCATTTCAGCAATGTTTGGGAAAGTAGCTTTTTTAGGTAGCTACAAGCTTTTCTTAAAAAGCTACTTGGATAGTTTTTCAGCTTTCAGCTAGCTTTAAGCTTTCGGTGAGCTTTTAAGCTTTCAGCTAGCTTTTCAGCTAGTTTTACCAAACACACTCTAAATAATGATAAGTGAGGGTGGTTGAAGGATAAACTTGTAATTAATTTTCAGCTACTAGCCGGAAATTGGAGCTTTAAAAAAAAACTATCTACAGTACCTTTTCAAGAAAAACTAGTAGCTACCCAAAAAAGCCACCTTACCAAACACAATTGAAATAGTTTCAGCTACTAATTTCAACTTTCAGCTAGTTGAAATGGCTTACCAAACACACTCTTTGTCACTTTTAACTCCTTAAAACTTTTCTACGTGTTTTTCCCACACACAAACTTGAATATTATAAAACACTTGAGAACAAATAACTCTGAAACTCAAATAAAGAGTCTTGAGTCCCTTTCAAACTCAAAATTTGCATAAGCTCCCGCTTTAAAAAAAAAAAAAAAAAGTGAAATGTTGGATGTGATGAATAAAATACATTTCATCTTATTTCAATATCAATTTTTTTAATCACAAATAATACTTGAAATACCCATTTATTTTATTCGAGTCATCTGAAATAGGGTTACATATGGGTTGGGTAGACCCGATAAATCTGACCAATCCAATTTAACCCAACCCAAGCCAAGGTAAAAATTACGAGTCGAGTCATCGGGTTAAATTGGATTCGATGAAGTTGAACCTGACTTTATTCGGGTTGGGTACCAGGTTTCTGCATTTCCAACCCGAATAACACAACTCTACCATAACCATAAAAATTACTAAAAATGATATAAATACTAAAATATCTAAAATTTTATCAATTAGACCCGACCCAACTTGATTCAACTACATATTATTTTTGTGTTTCTTTCTATTTGTTTTATTTATTTTCATTTCTTTTGTTTTTTATATGAAACCGACTACCCAATCCAACCCAAACATAATTGGGTTAGTTCAGGTCGGATTTCGATTAAAAACAAAGAAAACTGACCTAACCCGGACTTCTTTAATCAGGTCGGGTCCAAAATACTTCTAAACCCAACCCATAAACACCCCTAATTTTAAGTATATGGTTTGCATCTTTTTTTTGTCAGCATTTTATGTAATTAACATAAAATTAAAATCCTTGAATCACATGACTTATGATATTGATTCTCTCCTAAACTGCTAATGTGTAGTTCCTATATTAAACTTACATTTTTATATCCTCCATTGATTGAAATTATTAAGTAATACAACTCTCCAAAATTTACACATTATTATAAAAAAAAATGGATCTGTTTTATTTAACAAGAGAAATTACTGATTGGTAATTTCAACAGTGCTAATATCAAAATTACTTTGGGGGAAAAAACCCAGAACAGAAAACAAAGAATTTGATAGAGTGAAGCTCCTAGCCCCGTGATGATTCAAGCATTGATTTGATTCAATTGAAGGAGGATCAAGAAGGTCAGTGATGAAGCAGCAGGAGCTGACTGTGTTGCTGTGCCTCACATGGGCACTGACCCTCCTCTATGGAGAGATGTTCGCTTTCCGGGTTCCACCCCTCTTCACCTGTTCCTGGCCTCATCTCCGCACCAACACTCCTTCTTCAACGGTAACCATAAAGTCTACAACTTTTCACTTCCTTCATTTTTGGGTCGCATTCAAATTTTTAGATTGTTTATAGTTCACAAGGAAAACCAGAAATTTCTTATTTTTGTTGGAAGTTGTTTATGGGTGGAGATTTAATGAACAATGAATCTGTAGCTAAAAAAATTATGGGTTTTGTAAAATTATAAAATTTAAGACACTTTGGTACCTGGCATCTTCAAATATAAGCTTTTAGTATTTACATGTAATGATTCTACCAAGGAATTTGAGGGGATTATGGGGTGGATCTATAATTTTTTTTTGGAAATTATTTATGGAGTTTTGTGAAGCATTGAAGAGTTTGATCATTCCTGGCTGCTGTAGCTAAAGAGGTGAACATAAGTCAGCATGACTGCTTCTTTTACACCACATTATAAAATGTGTGCACATTATGGTTTCATATTGTAAAATAAGTAAAACGCATAACTGAATAGCTTGATTTTGTGAATTTTTGCTTGCAGGTTCAAACAGAAAGTGGAAATTATCAAACTGATTATGTAAAAGTTGCTGTTATTGCAGATCCACAGGTGAACTTTTCTACCCTTTGAATTTACCTGCATTGCATATTCGTGTTTATGCTCATTTGTTAATGTATGTGTCTGTGCATGTGCACCTCTCTTTTCTTCTGATATGTCTTGTTTTTATAAACATAACAGCTCATGGATAAAACATCTCTTCGTCTTCCTGAAAATTCACTTGCACTGGAGATTGCAGAATTCTACACTGATTTAAACATGCGTAGATCATTCTTTGCATCTATCCTGCCTTTCAAACCCGATGTCATATTGTTTTTAGGTGATTACTTCGATGGAGGTCCTTATTTATCGGATGAAGAGTAAGTCCTGAAAGTAAATATCTATTTGTTGATTTGGCTTTTAACAATTTTATACTAAGCTTTTATGAGTTGGGTGTCTATTGTTCTTTTATTTTCTTTGCTTCCAAGGAAGAATTTTTTGGACAGTAAGGTCAAAAGCAAAGAAAAAGATATTTTCCAGCCCCTCTGCATGTAAAAAATCAGATGAGCACCGCAAAGAATCCAATTGAAAATTTATAGACAAGAGTATCTGGTCAAACACCTGAGCATTATACTCAAACCAAACTCATGACAAAACCTTTAATACATATATCTCTGCTTTGTAATACCGGATGTTTTCACAATTTGGCTGGTGCTTAATGTTAAATTTTAATCCTTTCCTTTTCCCTGAATCCTGTATTTCAATTTTCAATTGATTATTTAATCATTTAATTTCATAATTAGCTCATATATCCATATTGTTGAAAAAACACAAAAAATAAAAATAAAAATAAAGCGTAGATTGCTATAGTCAACTTCTTTTAAATGATTATATGCTAAAGAGAAGTCCCTGATTATTCAAGTAAATTGTTGTTTGACTCATCTATCTTGAAAAGATAGTTTCCTTTGGTTGTACTTGTATCTACAGCATGTTCACTCAAATTTCCTAATATGAAATTCTTTTATGAACTTTTGGATGGATAGATGGAAGGAGTCTTTCAATCGCTTCAAACATATTTTTGGTTTGAATGCTCAAGGAAAATATGCAGACAAGCAAGTTTACTACATTCCTGGAAACCATGATATTGGTTATGAAAGTCTTAATTCTCGAAAGCCAGAGGTACTTCATCATGTATTGCTCAACTTTTGATGCCCAAGTTCCAAGATCTATATGGTTGCTTGCATTGATGTGTATGATATATAGCTGTGGTGGAGTCAAATTCCAAACACATGACTAAGAATGTTGTCAGTGTTATATTTAAGTATTAGGGATGATAAATTAGATTTATTTTACCCAGAGGAATGCTAACAATACACTTTTTTCAACGCACTCTTCATTATTGGTTGAGATTAATGTGAGTCCCACTAAATCATGTGGGTCCCATTTCTTATTTGGTGGGACCCATATGAATTTCAACCAATAATGAAGAGTGTGTTGGAAAGTGTGTGGTGCTTAGATTTTCTCTCGTGTTGTGCCTAAGGGTTGTTGATTTTAAAATTTGGACTTATTGATGATATATACAGATTGTTGATGGAGGAGATTTTGTATAGACTAATCTCCTCGACATTAATATATTATTGATATTATCTGAAGATGATGCAAATGAAACATGGGAAAATTTTATTAGAACAATGAAATGTCTTCATCTTGTGTTGGTTGGGGATGTCACAGAAATTTTTGAAAGTTTCCTGATGATTGATTTTGACAACTCCTGTAAAATGACATTTGGCACTAAAATATTTCAGATAGCTGTCTTTTTTATTGTGATTCACATAATCCAAGCTTTATCTCATATTAAGTTTATCAAAATGCTTTGTCAAGAGGTTCTATTCTCAAGGTTTTCTGTTCAGTTTTTACATAATTCACAATCTAATTCATGGAATGTGATAAATGTATTTACAACTTTTACACTTTCTGTTAACTGCATGCTCTCCTTTGTTGTCTTCTTTGCTCTTAATGTTTTTATCATTGCATGAACATAGGTTATCCGGCGCTATGAGGAAACATTTGGGATTAGGAACTACAGATTTGCAGTTGGAAAAGTGGATTTTATTGCTGTTGATGCACAAACTCTGGATGGTAAACTTGGTTTTGCCTTATAGATTTGAGCTGTCAGGTTTCTTAATTAGTGATACTGTCTCATATTCTGTGGTACCAAGATGTTATTCTTTCATTCCTTTCAGTGTATTATGCATCCCTGATTTATCGGATATATTCAAGTTTTTTCATTTGATCTCTCTCTCAGCTGTACCTTCTGCAATAGATGTTTTTATATCTGTTTGCTGCCTCATCCCATTTACTAAGTTTCACATGGAACTTGTTCCTCCTTTGTCATGCCTATAACAATGATCGTTTCTCCATATGAATGGGGCTTTCTTTATGGATTATTTCTTTCTTTGACAAAAGATTCTTTGTTAAACAAGCAATCATACTTAAACTATTTAAATAACTAACATAATTTATATAACTAAGTTTCAATCATATGATATTTGTACAAGTCACTGCTTGCAGAATTTTGAAAAAGTTGAAATTACTGAACCCATTATGTTTTCTACAGGACACCCACAAAAGCATCTGGCTTCCCAAACTTGGGAGTTTGTGAAGAACCACTCTGTCGGTATAAACTGGTCTATACACATGATTCATTGTTAGGTTGTATCATGCATCTCATTATAATCCATAAATCTTTTGTACTTTACTAGATGATGTAGTTCATCCCAGAGTCCTATTGACACATATTCCTTTATATCGACATGATGATACTTACTGTGGCCCTGATCGTGGTTCCCCAATTATTAATCAGGTAAATTTTATTGTAGTTTCTTGAAGTGAATCTATAGTAAGCATATTGGATTTGGTATGGCATTAACCCTCACAATATTGTGGTGCAGTAGGTTGTGTCTGAAAGCTGAATTTTCTCTTACGTGCTATTCTTGAAACTACTAATGAGTCTTTCTTTCTTTAATTTTTAGAGGATACATCACGCCATGTATGATAATACTAATGATATAACGTAAGTTACTCATCTCAGAAACTATACAAGAACTGTGAAAATTGCACGAACTGTGTATAAATGGTTTGTAGATACTGAGGTTTGATTTGACTTTTGGTTCATACAGGTATCAGAATTATGTTTTTGAGGAGTCATCAAAGTTTTTACTGGATACAATCAAACCTGTGAGCCATCCATCTTCTCCTTGGATTTTTGTGCATGGCTTTTTTCACCCTGATATGGATGTGGGAAAACAAATTAATCCATTGCCAACAATTTGTTTATGTTTGTGTGTAGTGTGCTATTCAGTTTATGTCTTTCATTTTTAAAAGACCCTGTGCTATGGTAATTAATTAAAATATTTGGGGTCATTTTCATTAAGTATTTTCTGTCATGATGACTGGAAATTAGAAGATGACTGAGTATAGAGGGGATATGACATTTGAGAGTAGAGATGATAATGAGGGTTACACCGTTCTGACTTCTGATCTTCCCCTATTGGTTTGGCAGAAGCTTATTTTATCTGGCCATGATCACGATCAGTGCACCGTCACTCATCAATCTAAATTTGGGCCTGTAAATGAGGTAAGAACCTAATCTTCTCATCTGGACAGTCTTGTTCAGTGTTTGGACACTTAAACTGACAGTAGAGTGCAGCACACTTTAGGTACTATAAGTTGGCAACAAGGAAACCTGTATCCTTCTTTCATGCTGTTATCAGTTGGCAACTCAACTCGTTCAAATGCTTCCATTCCAGAAGAGGTTTTGTTGACTCATCTATGTTACCTTCCAATGCAAACACACATTTATATATGGTAGCTCTAAATGCTGATAATGATTTTAATATAATTTTCACCTGAGCTTTTCAGTCATCTTTTTTTAATGAGTTCATTTTTGCCATAATTGTCAGGTATGCTGTGCTATTTGTTCTGACCCTTCTTGCCCTCCTACTTTGGCCAACAAGTAGCACAAGTTTCTGGCATCAGTGTTGGAGCTTGATGGGCCATTTTGAACAACTAATAGCTTGCATTGTATCTAGAAATGAAACAAAAGAGAAGGACGAGGATGCTAACTATGAATATGAGATGATGTGGGATGCAGAAGGATCAATGCATCTTGTAAAAAAACCCTTGAATGCATCTATTGTAAATTCAAATGAACGGAGCTCAGGAGAAAGGTAGACTTTGATTGTCATATTCTCTGCTATTACTATTTACATGGAAAATATATTTGGCAGTTCAATCCTGTAGAAGTGTTATCTCTTGGTTTGTCATGAAACATAAAACCTTAGCATCTTCCTTTATGTTTTAATCTTCTGTCAGGGGTAATGTTGTGATGCGGCCAACTGCTAGAAAAAATACTGCTCAGGAAGCAGATCACTCTGTGAATGTGGATATTGCTTCAGGCATTGGGCTCGATCCTCTAGCAAGAATACCTCCCAGAGCAGGAAAATCAAAGACAACATTCATAATCCAAAGATTGCTGCGCACACTGCGAATGCTGACGGTTATTGCTGCAGTGAATGTTCCTCTTTACATGATGTTCCTATTCAAGGATTGGATTGACAAATGAAGACAAAATTCCTTCTGGAGTGATATCATTCAGGTTTTCTTTTAATGAAGATTTTAAGATCCAGTTAGATAGATAGTTCAAGTACGTAATTGCTATCAACATGATCTATTCAATCATGTGTTGATGCTTCTGTATGTTTACATGATAGATGGTTTTGTATTTGAATTATTGTCTCTGCTGCTGCTGCGGCGGCGGCGATTTCCTTAACTTATTCATTTGCAGAGTTTGCTCAAAGTTTACTTTACTTAGCAAAGTAATTTGGTTTTCAATGCAATTTCCGTAATTGCTTACATTGAATTTAAGCTTCCCTAATTCGGAGCTATAAGTAAGCTTTATAAAATGGTTAACTAAGCTCCAGCAATTATCATCTTAGCTGAGTTACAAGCTTATAGATATAGATACTCTCTAAACATAAGGACTTTATTTTTCCCGCTATTTTTCTTTTGGCTAAGCTGTAAATATATATATATGAATTGACATAGTGCTGCAAAGGCACAATAATTATAAAAAGCAATTTTTTATAGTGAACTATAGTGTAACACATGAGGATTTCATTGACAAACTCTGCTTATTTGAGATGAGATGCAAACCACCAGCTCACGCTTGGTTGGACTCTCACTCACACACACCTAAGATCTTATGTCGTGAAATTGCGATGACAAAAAACATGGATCAATATATGTGCCTGCCTTTGCAACGCCAGGCATTATAATGGGAATTTGGACTATATAGATTATAGAGCCAATACGTATATGCTGTCAAATCAACATTTTGTCAATCATTCCATCATCCCTCCCACATAATGCTGTCAAATCAACTCATCTCACTATCTTTTTTTACCTCTGTTACAAAACTAACTATCATTCTATCTATACAACGTACAACATGTACAATCAAGATAAAAGAAAAAAATAAAAAAAAATAGAAAGAATAGTGTGGAATGTCATATGAGATGTGACACATGAAGATAAAAAGAAAATATGTGTTGTATATGTTATTGTATATTTTTTGTTATATGAATACTTAATCTCTTACACTGTGTTTGTTTGTGGCGAGAAAGGTGAGAAAGAGAGATAGATGAGACAAATCCATCTCAACCCCGTTTAACAAGGGAGAGTTAAAGGAGAGACTGAAAAATATGTGGGTCCCACTGTGAAATTGAATCATCTCAATTGAGGGGAGAAAAGGAAGAGAGATATGCCCAACACTCGGCCAAAACCAATATACCCTCACCATTGAAACTGATCAGGGATCAGCCTTCAACCATCAACCATGGTCGTTCATGTTATGTATGACTGCACCATCTCTGTCACAAAGCGCTCGACTGCTCCCCAGAAAACAACCACCGTGTTTGCTCTACAATGCGACTTGTCAACGTCACGCGACTGCTGCGCCAGAAAACGGCATCGTCATTCGCACTGCAACACCGCCAGCCCGCACCGCACCCCGTCGGAGAATAGCATCGCGCGCTCGCACTGCATTCAAGCCTCTTCAGTTCTTCCCTCGTGTGTTCCAGAAGCTCCAAAAGCTGCCGCGTTTTGCCTTCTATATCATATTTCTTCCCTATCTCTCTCTTCCCTATCTCTCTCTTATTTATTTCTCTCTTTATACCAAACAAAGGCTTAATCAAAACCTTCTCTTCAATGTTTGTTTTGTATTACATTATGCAGAGTGAAATCGCCGCAATATGCTGTATTGCTCAAGGGATTGTATGTTGTCAAGTTAACTATAACAAATTTATATAACAAATCATACAATATATTTTTTATATATATTTCTCCGTTACATTACTCATGTACTTCTCTCTTTTTTTGTTATACCACATCTTATATAAACATGTTATACAAATACAATTTCTATGTTAAGATTGTTTTCTAAGTTCTAAATAATTAAATAGGCTTTTGGATTCAAATATTATGAATGAAAAAAATGCTGAGACAACCTTTCATTGAGCTCAACTCAAATCAATATAGTTCAAAGTAATTTCCAGAATGGTTTTTATAATTTTAAACCATATGAAAACTGAAAATTAAATCCCCAAGAAAGAAAGATTAAGGATTCATATAAATTATTTAACGAAAAATGGCCCTTAAGAAAGAACGAATAATCAACAATCTCATTATAGTGGTAAAAAAGTCATTATCATCCCTTTTTATATGCATCATCATTTTATTCTATGATAACGATCTTGTCCTTAGATCAAATAGCTTGCTTGTGAAGATCACTCTATCCCTCATAGCACGACAACTTTCATATTAGAAATTTCTTATGATGAAGGGAAAAAAAAAAAGCAACTTTATGTAACGATTTGTGATTTTAGAACTTTGTCTTCTATAACATACAACATCGAGTTTCTCTTGTGTATTTTTCAACCTCTGCATAGAGACTCACCAAATCCTAGTTCTTTAGTTATACATGTCAACAAAGAGCAATTGATGTAATACAAGAAAAAAGGTTTTGGTAAAAAGGAAAAGGCCATGGGGTTATAATAAAATAGTAGGAAAAGTAGGGTCCATGTGAAGGACTACATTCCAATTGCAATTATTCTAGCATCAGCTGAAAAAAAATCAGTTAAATAGATCCTTGCCAGCTCCATAGTGACCTGTGACCATGCCATGCCTGCCCATGTTGTAGAAAAAGCAGCACTGAGGATGTCCATAAAACTCTCACCCCCCACCCCCCCCCCCCCCCCCCCCCCCCCCCCCAAAATAAAAACCCATTGGGTTTATCCAAATGGGTCAAAAAGAGGAAAAAAAGCAAAAGGGAAGAACTGAAGGAGACTAGAGTAACAGAACCACAGTGAAGCCCATAGAACACAACTGGGCTGGCCTCAAAGGTGTCACCTTTTGGAAGATAGATGGAAGAGAGAAAACATTAGGATATATATAGCTAAGGAAAAGACCAAAAGAAGGTGAAGTCAGAAGAGTGAATTTTGATGAGTTCAATTAATCATCTCCTTGAATATACCAACATAGAAGCATAGTGGCACATCGGCGTAGGATGTAAAGACGAGCACGTTGCTCTTTAACCAAAGATGCACACTTGCTGCTAATCCCATATCCCTTTCTCTTTGAACGGACCTTAGCTCCCTGCTTGCATTTGTAGTTTTGGAGCTCAGCCATGTAATGGTATATGATTATAGCTAGAGCTTCTTTGTTTTTCAAAGGGGAACCCCTAAAAAAACAGGCTCCTTAACACAGCCTGAGGAAGGAAGTACTTGTTGGGAGTTAAAATATACTATCTATATATATATAAGCAAAGGCCACACCACACCACACACAATGGTTGACTGAATTAACAATGAAGAGTGAAAAGGAAGTGAACGTGGGCAAGCTCGAAAACTGAGGGATTTGCAGTCTTTTGAGGTTTAAATTTCAATGAAGTGAGTGAAGGAATGAACGTGGGTCTTGAACATTTTTTTCTTAATGTAATAAAATAATGTTACCAATGTAACTCAGAATTGAATGGGGTGCAAAAGCAGAGGAAGGTTAATTAGAAAAGTGGCAAAGGTGAACATAAAAAAAAAGGGGGACATTTCTGTAATCTAGACAGAGCATGGAGCCAGGGGAACATGAACCCGGCAAGGTTACCTCAACTCTGAGGTGGATTGGAGGTTTTGTTGGATTCTAACTTCCCTCATGTTGTCAAATTCCAACAACATCTTTCTTTTTTAACTTCAAAATTATTAAGGCAAATGTGGCCAGCTGGTTGATAACAAATTTTTATCCATTAATCAGAGTTTGTTAATATATATTAGCAACTATACTAGTAGTACTAGTGATTGGTCTTGTGCCAAAGATACTGTCTCATTTGTTTAACCCCTTATCCTTGAATGAATCTTGATTATGTTGGTGGATGGAATATTTATTTTCTTGATTGTTTACTAATATATATTGGTCTAATCCTGTCCCTTTGTGAGACTGATTATTGATGATCCATGTTCAATTGTGATGCAAAGCCAATATGTCATCTGGAGTACTTATATATTATGTGTGTGTGTGTGTATGTGTATATATATATATATATATATATATATATATATATATATATATATATATATATATATATATATATATATATATATATATATATATATATGTTGTCTGTGAGGATATGCAAAATCAGAATCAATAGATCCGAGCTAGGTGGACAGAGGACTCATTCATAGTTAGTCAAATTGAATTCTTCAGTTCTGATGGAATTAGATGGCTGGCTTCCAGCTTTCGATGATATCCCAAAAACTTGGATTCAAAGCATAATCTTGAGAAGATCCTTGTAGGAGGCAAAAATTTTTAACATGAAAATATTTACATGATTTGACTATGACATCTAGTTCTTTTTCTCCTGCTTCTGATTTGAACTTGATAAAACAAGGGTGGAAAATATGATCTTGATCTAGAAAATAGATTCTATTTACGTTTGGAATTAATTGTAAAAATACAAACATATGTATGCAAGGAAATTTCATATCTAAATATAATAGAGATTTTTTTTTTACCGGAAATCTCCCACGAACATAGCTGTGGGTTTAACCCTCGGGCCGGGTGGTGGTTAGGTAAAGCCCTTCAAAGAGTGGCTACTTCAGGATTCGAACCACTATTTGGGGTCACAGTCCACTTCCATTGCGACCAACCACTATTTAGTATAATAGAGAGATTGTTTTATGCAACAATCTCATACAACTATAAGAGATATGGAAATAAAAGATAGAGCAATGTGAAATGTGATGAGCGATATGATTAATATAAATAATGGGTTATATATGAATAATGAGTCTCTAGATATTCAATTAACCCGAAACACATCTATATTCTTACTTGTACATATTCAATCAAACACAGCAATAATTGATATTAATTGCTTCAAAATACACACACAACACAACTTCTTTAGGGGCTAGCTAGAGATTGAATACTATGAAAAGACACTAGCTAGTTATATATTACTTATTAATTAACAACTTATATTTCTATTTAGATATGATAGGAACGGGTTGTACAATTAACGATAGCATGTGACTCTTAGTTTCATCACCTTGTATTGTAAAGCCATCGCCGTTGCGGTAAAACAACATTGATACTCTTGCAAGGTTTACAGCAATATCTATGAAACTCTTAGAGAAAGGAGAATTACGAGCTTCTTCATTCAACTTCTTCCATGTTGTATGTAACATGCACTTTAAGTGCTCACGAGAATCTGCTTCAGAAGCTCCACTTTCATTCATATAACATTGAATTGATTTAGAAACGTCACCTGCACTCTCTATCTCACGCTAAAAATGAAAGAGGAAATTAATTAAACTCCATAAGGAAATGAAAAAAAAAAATGTAAGGTATTACATTGAAAGGAATAAAATTATTGTGATGGTACCTTAGATGATCCAAGGTCATCCACTATGCGAAAAATGATTGATGAAGAGCGAATTATGTCAGGGTACTCTTGTAAGCTACCCAAATCCTCCTTTTTAAATATTTTTTCAATCAAAACGTAAGCATGCACTAGTATAACTGGTGCACTTATGGATATCCATGAGTTTTCCAAGTATTCTTGGAGTCGTGGTATGTATCCACCGTAATACCATTTTGCCTCCATTAAATATGCTTTGCATACATCAATCCACTGAAAAAATTATGAAAGAATTAATGAGTAAAAAATATTAATTATATCATAAATGAATATTTATAATAAATATATATATATAATAGGTTTTTCGTACTATAAATTTTAAGGTAAGAGAACGATGTTTCAATGTAAGATATGGAAAGTCTCTAAATTTAAAGAGCATTTACAAACAAATTACATTATTTGACTTATTTTAAGAAAATTAATATATTTTCAATTTCATCCCCAAATTGACATATCATTTACATATTCATTAGTTCCCAAGCTAATAAACTTTGCTTAAAAAGTTTTTTAACTTTCATAGCATATCAGTCAAATTGGTCCTTGTGAAGGACTGATATATGAGATAATATGAAAATTAAAAGATTGACGTGACAAATATTTTAAAGTTAAAAGATTACTTATATAATTAATTTAGTTTAAATAAAGATTAACGAGGAGAAAGATTACAAGTTTGGGGATGAATTTGAGAGAATTTAGCCTTAAGAAAATGGGTGTGTGGTTCGAACCTACCTTCTCTTATATATGAGATCCCTTTGCTCCCCATCCTCTATGGAATTAAATAATACAAATTTAAAAATGAGTAGAACCTTTTGTTTGTCCTAAAAAAATATAATTTATTAATTTAAATTGTTTAACTTGAAATCTCCCAATTTTTTTCAATTACCAATCTATGTAATTAAATTTAGTGTTATTAACTTTAGAAGCTTTTTTCTATAACATTAAATTAAAATATGACATTGACTACTTATATATAACTCAATCATTTATAGCATAAAACGATATCGTTTTAAAATATATCTCCTTTAGATGAATTTTAATCAAATAATATGATTTTGGCCCAATTGACTGAATTATATATTATGTAAATTTTTAAATCACAACGTTAAGTTGAAATATAAATAAAGGGTGAAAAAATTAAAATTCAAAATTTTATGGATTCAATTGATAAAAAAAATATTTTTTAAGAACCAAAATAAAATTTACTCTAAAAAGGAAAAAAAAAAAAAAGTGATCATCATGATAGCATACCACTTTCTTTAAGGATGGAATAATGTTGTGCCCATTCTCTTTAAGGATGTCATAAGCTACTTCATTGACAAAATTATAGAGTGATAGGAAGCATATCTTCATGTAGTGCGGGAGGCTATCCATGGCATTGATATCCCAACTAGAATGATAATTCACTAGATGTAAGGAAATTTTAAAGAATAGATCAAAAAGGAGAATATAGGATAATTCACTAACCTGTCAATTGCTTTTGTGAAGAGTTCTAATTCTTCCAAGGTACCATATACATCATAAACATCATCAAGGACGGTTATGAAGGAAAGGACCTTTGTCATGACCTTTCTGAAATTTCCAATATCTGGTCTAGACTCCATTCCCACACTCCAAATGAAATTCTCCACCAATCTATCCCTAAAAAACCTCAATTCTTCAACGAGGCCAATTTTTTTCCACCATCTTAAAATGAAAAAAAAAATTAAATATTAGTATGTATAAAAAATGTTATTCTCCAAATTCTTTTTTGTGACATAAATTTCTAAAACTCAAAGGTGAATTATCAACCTAGCTTTAATATTAAACTATATGTCACTCAATATATATAATTAGTTAATTACCCATCACCTTGATATATACTTTAGTTCTTCTTGGTGGACTCTTTGAACCATATTGAAATCCAATTTAGCAAACTGAAGTAAAGCATGACTTGCATTTTGCCTTCTCTCATACCCAAAATTGATGAACCACCAAGCCTCGAATCTTGGCACCCTCCATTGCAAAGGAAACTCCAAAGCATGATTGATAAAGAGTGAGGTGTCATTATCTTTATTCTTGTTCACAAATTCTTTGAGAAATTTTGAGGTAAAATCTCTTGCTTCATCGAGTATGGGTTCATCTTCTATTGAATGAAATGAGGCTTCATACAGTGATAGCAACCCCTCGACATCACCATACTTGAAATTACACATCCCATCTTGAAAACTAACAAAAACATCTGCAACAACATTTTTTTTAGGAAAATAGAAAATTAAAATGAAAGTTATTCCCAGTGTGTTTGTGTTTAAAAAAACACTTTTTTAAAATAAATCTAAATTAAAAAATTGATATTTTTTATTCTGCTTCTTAAAAAAAATCTTAAAAAAATTTATAAGTGGTTTTTTTTTTAAAAAAAAAATGATTTTTTTCAAGAAATAATTTTAAGCAGACTCTCAATAGTTATACGACAAAAAATTAGTTTATTAGAATAATGAGTCATCACATATATTCTTGTTAATAAATTCTTTGAGAAAATTTAAGGTAAAATCTCTTGTTTAATCCAATATACATGAATCTTCCATTTGATGAAAAGACGATCCCTCAACATCAACAGATAGACAAACATTTCTTGAAATTACACATTTTATCGTGAAAACTAACAAAAAATTATGTAACAATAATTTTTATATTTGGGCAGCTAACAAAATTAAGGTATTAATTAGTTAAGTGATAATCTTAATCAATCAATATTAATTTTTCTAAATGCAAACTTAGAGTGTATATATCCAATCCAATAATAAAGATCAATACCTGTAGGTATATTATATCCATGTTGCCTTAACAATCTAAAAGCAAGGGCTGTAACATTTAAATTCTTCTTCCTCTTTAACGTGTCGATATTGTTGTGAACATTTTCCAACATGCTCCTTATTTCATTTCGAAAATGATAAGCAACTCCAAGCCTTTGCAAGACATCGATCATCTCAAGTTGATCAACATAATCTACCACTTCACGAAGCATTATCCTAACTTCTTCCTTTAGCACTCTGCTTTGCTTTGTGTATAATTCCTCCTACAATTAATATTAATTTAACTATTATTTGAATAATATATATTTTAGTGGCTGCATATAAATAAAGGACCAATATAGGGTGCTTCTGTTAAAGATAATACTATTATATAAAATCATTAATTTATATTATCTCCATCCAAACAACTTCAACTTTTGAAATATGATTCGTGCTATATATAGTATCAGAAAAAAAAAAAAAAAAAAAGAATTTCTGTAACCAATATCAGAATTTTCCCCCTTATCAGCTCCGCTCTAATTTCCTGTCTCTTCTTACTACTTCAATGGTACTTCTTCTAGTCTCTTCATGTAATTTTTATAAGACCATCTTGTAAACTTTATTCCGGCCCTTTTTATAAGATTATTTATAAAATTTTAAAAATATTTATTATTTTTTTCTATCTTTACCTTTATTAAGCCATTTTTAATGGGGGTTGCTCAGGAGAATTCTTAAGGTGGAAGAATTTTGGGAAGTAACTTAGATACATTGGAGGAGAATGATGTGGCAATTAGAGTGCTTAATTTTAAGCACCAGATACTTGCCAAACAATTATACTTCCACAGTTTTTAACATTAAAAAATAATAAAAATAATAATTTTTGGCGGGTGAAATACAGAATGAGTTGAGGAAAAATAAAACTCAAAATCACAGAAAATTAAAAAAAAATACCAGATTACAGAAAATTGATTAAAAAATTAAAAATAAAACAATAAATTACAGAATAATTATAGAAAATTACAGAAAATAAGTATTTGAAATATTTAATCTTTGTATAAAGTAAAATAAAATATTAATTTTATTCTAAAAAATTAATAAAATTATAAAAATTAAATATTTAAATCTTTAATTATTATATGAATTTCATGTTTTAAATTAGAAAATATAATAGTATGTTAAGTTGAACTAAAATATTAAAATAATAAAGGTGATGTAGCTTGTGGGATCCCTTTGGAGTTTTTGTAGAGTTGCTCTGTTGGAGCGCAGAGTTGCTTAAATTGTAAAAGTTGTTAAAAGAGTAAAAAAATATTATGTGCACAAGTAAGACCCACATAAAAATTAATATAATAACTTTTAAACAACCTGGGAAGAACTCCCCATTGGAGATGATCTTAATAATATTAATAAACTTTGTAATTTTCAAGATTTAGTTAATATGGGAAATTGAATAGATGTTTAATATTAAATAGGGATAAATTTGATAGTTTGAGAAGATGTTTAAATATTTATGCGGACATAGGGGGTGCCTAAACATTAAATAAATTTTGAGGCGGCTGGCTATTATTGATTCAACACGAATGAAACACTTAAGATAACCAAATTCACATGTTCAAGATGCACACATGGGCTGATTAATGGCTTATTATTAATAATGGGCTGATTAAGCAAACATATTTTCTTAACATGCGTTTTGAATCAAATAGGGTATTATAAAATATGATCGGAGGGAGTATAAATGTGCGTCTGGTTTGGCGTTGAAACTAGCCAAACTCAAGTTTGGATTACCTAACACAACTATTTCTAGCGTTGGAAACGTGAATTTATCACGTTCAACGCTAAACCAAACATGTATATTTATTAAGAATATTAATTAATCTCATTAAATTTTCTCAAATATAGATAAAAAATCAACTCTCCTTCCTAATATTTTTTATAAACCAATTAAAATCAAAAAGTACATATGAATGATTTAACCCTCTACCTTCCCTTAGACTTTTTATTTCACGCGTTTTATTTGTGTGATGTTTCAAATTTGAACATTTCTCAGCTTAATTTTTTTAGGTTTAAATAACTTTTTGGTCCCCGTAAAATATGTGATTTTTACTTTTAGTCCTTATAAAATTTTTATTCTTTTGATCCTCATAAAATTGAAAAATTTTGAACAAGATCCTTATTGATACTTGTCATGCATCCAACCATGCTACATAAGTAATCATGCTGAGGTGACATATGATGTGGCGTGTCTAGATGCATGGCACATCATCAAAAAATGATGATAAGGACATTTTTCAAAATTTTCAAATTTCATGAGGACTAAAAAATAAAAATAATTTTATAAGGACCAAAAGTAAAAACCACATATTTTAGAAGGACTAAAAGGTTATTTAAGCCATTTTTTTATTTCACATTTTTATTTGTGTGAATTGTTAAAAAATGAAATAACAACATCGCCTCCAAATTTTCAATTTTTTTTTTTTTGGCATAATGAACATAAAAAAAGACCGTAAGTCCTGTTAAATGGGCTTGAAATCCAATTTTTCTAAAAGACTCGTAAGGAAAACCGAAAACAGAGACCTCCAATTGTGTGAATATTTCTTGAAATTTATGCCTCTTGAAATGAATGAAGAATTGTGTTTGGTTTACTCCAAAATCACGTTTTAAATTTAGATCTAACATTATAAGTGTAAAAGATAAAAAAAAAAATAAGGAAACAGAGACATTTTACATGAATGAATTTCCTTAAGCATTTTTACGTGAAAGTGAGTCTTAGGAAAGAAACAAAATTGATTATTGAAAATAAAATATGAATTAAATAAGGGTATTATAAAAAATGTTATCATTTAATAAGATAAAGTTAATTAAAATTTATTTATATTTAAAATTATTAAAATGAAATTTTGAATTGTTTATATTTTTTATCAATATACTCTCAATGATTCGGAAACTTCTTTTATTAACATTGTTTGTTCAAGCTTTCATCACTGTGTCACTTTTTGACTTTATTTCATTTTGTAATTATTACTTTTTTTATTTTTTAATTATTACTTTTACATAATTAACAAAGATAGAATGGGATTGATCATATCCGTGATCTTTTTCTTTAATTTTATTTTCTTCCTTTTTTATTATAATATGTGAGAATTAATATTAACAATAATATTAAAATTTGGATATGAAAATATATAATATTTAAATAAAAATGGCTAAAAATATGGTAATTAAGATTATTTTTAAAAAAAAATTGGGTGTTCAAAGCGAGAGGTTTTACTAATATCAGACAAGATATTGTACGAGAGATTGTGAGATTGTGATATAATAATAATAATAATAATAATAATAATAATAATAATAATAATAATAATAATAATAATAATAATAAAAAATTGCCCAACTACCATGGTTTCCCAATTGCTAGAGTTGATATATATGTATAAAGTTGTATAATTAATTAAGGAGCAAGGGTTGAACACCCGTTTGTTTTAATATCGTTACAGGATAAAATTATGATTTTATAAAATTAATTTTAAATTACTTCATATTTCGTGAAATATACATCATTTACCTCAATGAAAGAAGAAAAGAAACTTAGGGTGGCGTGATTGTTTTTTAATGAATAAATAAATCTAATTAACTTTTAAATGGAAGTAATATAGAATGATGAGATTGGACACAAGCTAGTATATATGAAGTTTAATTCCATGCCATGTATGGTGTTGTGTTTCAGTGTTCTATATATTTCAGAGGACATGCATATATTTGAGCAGTGCATAAAGGTTTGATAGATTGACATTATAAAGCAACAAATTAAAATGACAACATACCCAACAAATTAAATTAAAATGAAAACAAACCGTATATTCACTTGACAATGACTGGATATAATCATGATGCCAAATTGTAGGTTGGAAGTTTGCAGATCGACGAAGAACAACATCGTCAGTCATTAATGCCTTGCATTGGACCTTAAATTTGCTGGTTGCTAGGGATATTGATGCTTTTCTTTCTAGTCCTGGAGGAAACATTTTACTAAAACTGATGGAGACCAAAGGAAGTTGAAGGCCGGCCATTAGTTTCAAAGGCTAAAGAGATCGATGATCATCAATATCTAAAAGTCAATTGATGTTTTTGGCTTCACATCGCAACCAAAGAAGCCTTTATATAAATCCCAAAGATTAATCAAGTTGTCTCATATTTGAGAAATCGCAATCTATTCTTCTCTTGAGCTAAAAAAACTTTTATGAGAGTTTCACTATATTAATTGTTTAATTTGTTTTCTCTTTCCTAGATTTTGTCTCTTTCCTGGTAGCTTTGGAATGGGCAGTGTCTGAGTCTTGGCCCTTTTCACAAACTACAGCACAGAAACCAACCCCACAGCATATGGTGCCAGTTTAACACTTCGTTTGGTACCGAAGAAGTAGAGGGAAATAGAGGGTGAGGATGGAAATAGGGGAGAGATGGTGCACTTCCATAGTTTGGTTTAACAGAGAGATAGGAGAGAAGTTACAAAACTCATGGCACCAGCATTCAGAAACTTCTTTCTCAAATAGGTGAGAGGTTGTAGAGAAATACAATTAACATAGATGATAATCGATTATTTTTTCATGATAATCGATCATTTTCATGTGATATAGCTTTCAATCATTATGACTAAGCCAAAAATCGATTTCTTTAACTTAGAAATCGATTTTCAGATTGTTGGTGGCGGAAATTTCCAGCTAAATTAATTAAATATACAATTTCTCCCTTATCTCTTCAATCAAACCAAACAACTCAAATTCACATTTCTTTTATACTTCTCACATATTTCTCTCCTACCAAACAACTCATAAATCATCTCCATCTCTTCTCTATTTCTCTCTTTCCTACTTCTCTCTTCTCTATTTCTCTCTTCTCTATTTCTACACTACAACCAAACAGAGTGTAAATGAAACTTTTGCACAAATATTTTAAGGTGAAAAAATAGAAAGAATTAAATAAATCAAAAGTATTTAATTTTTTTATAAGTTGAAATTAGTTTTTGTAGTTTATCTATTCCAAAAGCTCTTTCACATTTAACTCTCCTCTGTAAGTAACTAATTTCAACTTACGGAGAATTTAAATTTACTTGACCTTTTTAACCCAGTTTGGATACAACTTCTGGAGAAGAACTTCTAGAGAAAAAAAGAGAATAAATTAAAGAGTTCAAATGAATTTAATTTCTCCATAAGTAAAATTAGTCTTTGTAGTTCACATTCTCTAAAAGTTCTCTCATTTAACTTCTCCATAAGTAACTAATTTCAACTTATGGAGAAGTTAAATTCATCTTATCTTTTTAATTCATTCTATTTTTTTTCTCTAAAAGTTCTTCTACACAAGTTGTATCTAAACTAAGCCTTGATTCATTATTAGAAGTTCTTCTGTAAAAGGTGTATTTAAACTAGTCATGGTATGTTAGTTTCCGAAAAGGGAAGTAATAAGTTAATAGTAACATTATTTGAAGACTAGCTAGCTATATTGGGGAAAAAATTATTCTCGGGGTATTATTCTAAAATTATTCCTCCTTTTCACACGTACACTTAGAAGAAGATATCTAACTCCATCCAAGGAATCCTACTATATTAAAATTCCTGTGATTTTTCTATAAATTCTAATTTGCATATTGCATACATATTTTGAAATCTGAGGAAGAAGTGCTAATAAAATTTAATTTGTTGGAGTGTTTTCTAAAAAAAATCAGGTAAAATCCTACAACAAAATATCGGCAGAAAACTTTAGCTGGAAAATTTGCTACAATTTCATTTTCTTTGGGATTTTTAGCGGTGATCCTGCTCTTTTATTTTTTGTCAGTTTGGTTGATAAGAATCATCATCATCAGTGCAATTAATTGATTGATATTGTATATATAATAATAATTAATGCACTGTTTTTGATAGATTGATAGATAGTGGTTAATTATAGCAGCTTTTATCTTATCGTTTACGCCAGAAGTCCCTAGTCCCTACCTCTACAGGAGAGGTGTCCAAATACGCTGTGCTGGAGTCTGATTGTGGCACAGCTACCAACTTGTTGTTGGAAATCGAAGTTGAGAAAGGAGAAGGTGAATAAAATAAGGGTACGGTTGAAATTTCTTTCACAGCTTCAGCCTTGTCTTCTTCTCTCGATTTTTCTTCGCAACCATGGAGGATGAGGGAGTGTAGAGATCCTCTTCAGTATTCCAGCCTCTCCAATAAGTTTCAGCTACGAAATAATTATGAATTAGCTATAAATTTTAGTTTTTTAATTATTTTATTTTCATAGTTATTCCGTAACTAAAGTTTACTGAAAAGGCAGGAGAAAAAGTAATGGATTCAGATCCAGAAGAGGGAGAGGTGAAAAGTTTTTGCGTTAGTACTCACACGATTTTTTCTCTGAACGATTAAAAATGTTGTACACATTTTTCCGGTGCACACGCCCTCTTAATAGGATAGAAAAAACATGAAAATAAAGAGGGAAAAGACACTAAAAAAAAGTTAAGTGTGGAGGTGTAGTGAAAAGATAAATAAAACAAAATAAAATAAAAAGAAGAGAGAAAATGTGAGAAATAATATAATGTGATAATAAAGGAACAAATAGATAGTGGCTAATGAGGTGGTGGAAGAGGTCAAGTGGAAGAAGAACAAGTGTATAATGTTTAAGGTCGATTTGAAAAGGCCTATGATTCAATGAATTGGAATTTCCTACAATTTATGATGAGTAGCATAGGATTCCCTCTTAAACGGTGTGGATGGATTGCAAAATGTTTGCGGACTTCTAAAATCTCAGTATCGATCAATGACGGTCCTATAGAAGAGTTCTAATATAAGGGGTCTGCGTCAAGGTGATCCCTTGACACCCTTCCTTTTTCTTATTGTAGTTGAGGGCTTGAGTGGGTTATTTAAAAAAGTAAATCAAGTAGGATGGTTTCAGGGGTATAAGGTTGGTAGGCAGCATGTGCAGATAGATATCTTACAGTATGTCGATGTTACTATCATTATGGGAAGAGCTTCTGAGTCTAATGTTTGGGCTATTAAATCAATTCTCAGACTGTTTAAGGTTGCTTTAGGCTTAAAAGTCAACCTTTTGAAAAGCAAGCTTTTTAGTTTTCATGTTGGTACTCATTGGCTACAATCAATGGCTTTTTTTTTTTTTGCATTGTCAGCTAGGAGCCTATCCATTTTCCTATCTTGGGCTTCCAACTGAAGCAAATCCAAGACGTATTCAAACATGGCAAGTAGTTATTGAGAAGGTAAAAAAAAAGGTTGTCTGCTGGTTCACAAGAAGGTCTTCTCTGGAATAGTCGGAGTGTCTATCCTCATTAGGAGGATTCTGTAGTCATCAGTGTTCACTGTTATCACCCTCTCTACATAGTCTCCTTTCTTTACCTGAGGATTGCTTCCCTTTTAGCTACCACTTCCATCCTTCTTTGTAGCCCTTCCACTCCTCGTTGCTCCCAAAATCACTCACCTTTCTACCCCATCCTAGTCCCCTTTCTTCACCCTTCTCTACCTCATCTTAAACCTTTCACCCTCCCTTTAACTATAAATATGTCCCACCCATATTCCCCCTACCCCCTTTTGCTCTAACTACCCTTGTATCCTCCCAAGGGGAGGGTCCCAGCCAGCTCTCCATCCCAGGTAACCCTACCCTTATTGAGGACATTACTGTAGAATTAGACACAGGAAATTAACAGTTACAAGCTAGCCAAACACTCTTTAGTCTGTAAAATCTTAACCAACAAAAGTCTGAACAAGAATGCAATGAAATCCATAATTCTCAAAGCTTGGGGAGATCTTCAGGATGTCCAAGCTACTGATATGGGAACCAACATGTTTATGCTTTCCTTCAAGGACAAAAAACAAGTTGCGGATATAGTCCGCAAAGGCCCATGGTATGTCGTGGGAAACTTAGTATCCAGTTTTGGGTTCCCCAAGCATTTATCTATGAGGTCAACTTTGACTCTACCTCCTTTTGGATCCAACTGCATGGGCTACCCCTTGAAGTCCTCAATATCTCAAATGCAGCAAAAATAATAGGTAAATTTGGAGAAGTACTGGAATTTAAAAGTCCAGTTGTGGAAGGAAGATTGTTGCACACTTTTATCCAGGTTAGAGCATTGCTAAACATCAAGAAACCCATGCCAACAGGTTGCTGGATTCCCAGGAAGGAGTTGCCAAAAGTCTGGGTATTTTTTAAGTTTGAAAGATTACAAGGCCTATGCTTGGTTATTGGCCATGAACAACGAACATGTAAAGCTGATAGAATGATCTCCCATGTAGACCAATCCTTACCAAGGTATGGTCCCTCATTAGGAGTACCTCCTGCAAAAGAAATTTCAGTTCTAATACAAGAGCAACAAACCTGGCATTCTCGTTTCTCCAACTATGGAAATAAGGATAAACCTCGTGAAGGTGATACAGAAGGTGTACAGACCCAGGATAATGAAGAAGATGTGGGGTCCACTATCCTTAAAGCACTATTGTCAGGTTATAAAATCAGCACTGGGAGAGAGGCGACCCACTCATCTGACACTCATGGCCATATGGAGGTGACAAACTCTGGAAAAGTTGTTGTGATAATAGGCCAGATGGGGACAAAGAAGGACACATTTGGAGATAGTGGTGTGGAGGATTATGGAGCCAACACCTTTTTACAACGGAATTCTTTGCCACCGGGTAACCCTCATGACCCCACTACCTCATTATTTATTCCTCACAAGGCCCCAGTCCACCCTTTTGCCCCAAATCAAGATGAAGAACAAGGAATTGGGCCTCAACACACACCCAGCCCAGTACTGGTTACAAACCTGTACAATAAGGAAGCCCAAACTTCTATATCAGGTTTAAACAACTTGGAAGGCCTAGACATTATCCCATAATTTATTGGGCTCAAAGACTAGGTGGTTACCTTGGATTTCCTTACCCCTCCCCATATGAGGTACTTTGGAGCTAAACTGTCAGCCCGAGACACCATGATATGCAGGGATCATTTTCAAATTCAACCAAAGCTATTGAAGGATAAAAAAAATAAAGTTCAGATGAAAGAAGAGAATCTGGGGTACTTTGTAGAATTTCCTGATGACAATCAAGGGGAGGAAGGGGTAAGTGAAAGGAGCACCTCATTAAAGGAAGGAGAGGAGGATCAACTTATCCAAGGCTGGAACAAAGAACTTTCTCTTGAAGGAGGACATCTAGATTTTGAGAATCTCAATTTTGAACAGCACCATATAAGCATATCAGGGGCTAATTATATTAATAAAATAAGGAAGACTATATGTAATTTAGGAGAAGAGAGTAAGGATATATCTGAAGAGAAAATGTTGGTTGTGGCTCTTAAAACTGAACAATTGATGGCTGGTGTGGCGGGCCTTACCTTGCCCCACCCCCAGCGATGAGTTGGCTATGCTGGAATTGTCAGGAGTTGGCGGCACCCTCAACAATTCGAGAACTACAAGACTTATGCAAGGTCTATAAGCATGCCCTTGTATTTTTATCTGAAACTAGAGCTCAAGGCCCAAAGATTGAGGAGATTAAAAGAAAACTAAAATTCCAGAAGGTTTTCTGAGTGAATCCAAATGGAACTTCAGGGGGTCTGTGTTTATTATGGGATAGAGTCTTGAGATAGAAGTTGATGAATACTGCCCAAACTACATTAATACTGGGATCTCTAGCAAAAATGAGGCAAAAAACTGGGGGACAACCTTTATTTATGGTAATCCGAGACCTTAATAGCGCAGAAATTTGTGGGACAGACTGGAAGCTCTTCAACTCTAGTATAACAGACCTTGGCGCTGCCTTGGAGACTTTAATGAAATCCTACACCAATCTGAAATAACAGGTCTACATCCCCAACCACAGTCAGGTATTAATCAATTTTGGCAATTCTTAGATAATACTAGATTGATGGACTTAGAACTCAAGGGTTGAAAATTCACTTGGTTTAGCAACCCTAGGAATGGTTTTGTTACCAAAGAAAAACTGGATAAAATAGTAGCAAACTGGACTTGGAGAAGTCTTTTTCAGAATGTTATGGGTATGGCCCTTCCCGCAGTTAGCTCATACCATTCTCCATTAATCTTCTGGCCAAACCCCCCAATCAGTAGTGGTCAACAGTTTAAATATGAGTCATATTGGGAGGAACATGAAGAATATGGTAGGATTGTCAAAGAAGGATGGCAAGGGAACAGTCAGGAGGATGACCCATGGGAAAACGTCTTACTACGAGCAAAAAAATGCAAAGATAATTTTCAAAGATGGCATAAAAGGACTTTTCACAGGGCTGACGAACAATTTTCCCTCTTAAAAATAGCTTAAGGAGATCCATAGCTCCCCCAATGGAAACATAGACTAGGGCAAAGTATCAGAAATTAGGGGCAAGATTGACAGACTTTGGACCCATGAGGAGATGTAATGGGGACAAAGATCACAACTGAAATGATTAAATTTTGGTGATAAAAACACAAAAAGTTTCTATGCAACAACTACTCAAAGAAGAGACAGGAACAAGTTATTTCGAATGAGAAATAACGGGGGGGAATCGATTGAAGGCCAATATGATTTATCCTCAGCAATCCTGCAACACTTTGGGCAAGTTTATAAATCTAAAAGCCCTCTAAGGCCTGAGGTACTTAATATCATTCCCCAACTTATTACCACTGACATGAATGACCATATGTTAAAACCTACCTTTCCCTGGCTGCTGTTTTTTATTTAGGGGCCTTCAAAGCCCCTGGACCAGACGGTTTTAACGAGCTTTTCTACCAAAAAACTGGGAAGTTCTTCAAGAAGACATTTGTTGCATAGTTGAACAGTTTTTTAAATTTGAGGAGATAAATGATAGGATAAATGAAACAGTGGTGGCACTAGTTCCAAAAAATTCCTATGACTGAAAGTGTTAATCATTTGAGACCAAATTCTTGCTGCAATTAATTTATTTACAAAATCATCTCCGAGATCATGGTCAAAAGATTAAATTCATTCATAGATAAGTGCCAAATATCAGTAAAATTACATATGGAGTTATGGCACTTATGGTTTTACATGTACTTATTTGATATTAATTTCCCCTAATTTAAGAACTGTTGAATCCAATTAGATGTTGCCCGAGTCTTGAGCTAATTGAAGTCATTTGATCCCTATTTGTGTTAAATTTCAGGTATTCAAGGAATGAAGAAAGAAAAGAACTAGAAGAATAATGGAGAAAGCAAAGAATCAAGCAAAAGGAGAGCTTATGCCTTATTCTCGCTCAAGTGAGAATCATCTCGCTTGAGCGAGCTTGGTCCAAGAGGGTAGATTCTGAATGTTATTCTCGCTCAAGCGAGAATATGCTCGCTTGAGCGAAAGCACGATTCTTCATCATGGAGTACTCTTCTCGCTTGAGCAAGAATTGGCTCGCTCAAGCGAGAATTCACTTATCCAGGGACAAAACAACGTTCGTAGAGTTGGAGAGGGAATCCTGAAATGAAACCTTTTTTAAGAGAGATGGAAGCAGACGAGAGAACGAGGCACAGTGGAAGTTGATTTATTCACTTCTTTTCCAAGTCTTTGATTGTAATGGCTACCATGAGTAGCTAAACCTTCCTTTTGGGATTGAATGTAGTTGATTCGAACTCAAATGTATTCTGGTGATATTCATATATAGTAATTTCGTTTTTATTCAATATTGGTATTTTCGATCTGTTTTTATTGCTTGATTCTATCTGATCAATATATTCTTGATTTCAATTTTTAAGATCCAACTGGAAAGTATTTCTGAAAATCTGATCTGAGCGAAAATACTCGGTTTATTGGAATACTAGGAATAGATTTCAATATATCGCTTGCTTATAACACTTGAACGTAATGCTGGATAATCTGTTGAATATTTGAGGAATCAATATTCAAGGGATTAATCTTATGAATTTTATATATGAGGAATTGGTATAGATGATTTTTGTGTGTTGCATCAGTATTGTTAGTTTCGAATACTATGTATAATTATTAACCAGAATACAGAAGAGTGAGATAGATGAAATTCAATCCCAGCTTCTCTCATTGAATTTCTCTTACACTTTTAGATTGTTCGTTGTTACTTTTATGCATTTTAATTTAGTTATTACAAAAATCAACCATAAACCAATTTATTTCTTTTATATACTTGGTGAGCTAATCCTAGAATTTTTATTGATTCAGTTCCTTGTGGGTTCGACACTCTTACTTAAAAAATCATTATACTACAATTGACGATTGGTATGTTTGCCAAGAGATCAACAATAAACTAATCACTCAGAATCAAAGTGCCTTTGAGGTGCGTAGACAAATTCACCCTTCTCTTTCTCAAGATGGTCTTGGGTTTTTCTTGCATACTTATATTCTTCTAAAGTAGAACTTTTTTGGCTGGTAATTCTTGTTATGACTTTCCTGTTAAGATTAGTTGTTTATTTTTGGATTATGCTTTTAATTGAATTGTTTATGTCTCTAATTCATGCAACATTATTGATCTTTTAGTGGTGCTTTGCTTAGTACTCATGTCTTATAGTGTCTAATATTATTTTAAAAAAGTTGCAGTTGATATGGTAGATAAAAACCAGAATATGCAACAAACGGGAACTGCTGGGATAACTGAGACTCAAGTGGCGAGGACTCCCCTCCAATCACTATGATTACTTCTACTCCACAAAATTCAATGACTATTGATGATGTCCAACAACCAAGTCAAGCCTCCCTCTCCACAATTTGTTGAAGCTCCAACATAAGATGCTCCATCTACACAGGAGACAGAGACAGGTAACAAAAGAAAATCTAGTAGAATTGCATCTACTGCTTGGGATCATTTTAGAATAGGGATGATAAGGTTGCTATAATTATTGTGGTAAGGATTATGCAAGCAATAGTGTTAATCATGGAACTACTAATTTTCTTAAACATCTTAAGGTTTGTTCTAAGAACCCCCATAGGGAGCATGATAAGAAGCAAAGAAACCATTGTACTTGGTAAGCAAGTTGAGGATGATTCCACTATTTCTTTTAAGCTTGCTGAATTCAAATAAGATTTGTGTAGAGATGTGCTTGCTAGGATGATTGTTACGAATGAGCTTTCTTTTAAGTTTGTTGAGAATATAGGTATTAAACACTTTATGAATGTTTCTCAACCTCGTTTTAAAATTCCTGGTCGTTTGACCATTGCTAGAGATTGAATGCAGTTATTTAGGGAGGAAAAAACTGAAATTAAAATCTTTCTTGAGTCTCAACAATCAAATAGTTTCATTGACTACTGATACTTGGACTTCGATTCAAAATATGAATTACATGTGTGTGGTTGCTCACTACTTTAATGAGGGGTGTGAATTAAATAGGAAAATTCTAAGTATTGGATTGATTGCTGACCACAAGGGGGAAACCATAGGCAAAGCCTTATAATATTGTTTGAAAGATTATGAGATCACTAAAGTATGCAATGTTATAGTTGATAATGCTAGTGCTAACAATTTGGCTCTAGCTTATTTGACTAGGAACATGAGTGCTTGGAATGGTACTACCTTAATGAAAGGTGAGTATATGCATATGAGGTGTTGTGCACATATCTTGAACTTAATTGTAAATGATGGGTTGAAAGACATTGTTGCATCCATTGTTAGAATAAGGGCTGCTTGTAAGTATGTTAGGGCATCTCCTGCTAGACTGGCTTGTTTAAAGAAGTGTGTCCAATAGGCAAATATTATTAGTGAACTAATGCTTGTACTTGATGTTCCAACAAGGTGGAATTCCACTTATTTAATGTTGGAGGTTACTAAAAAATATGAAAAGGCATTTAATCGCTTTGAATATGATGATCCTTCTTATATGAATGTTCTTGATAGTGACGAGGGCCCTCCAATAGTGATGATTGGAACCGTGCACGTTTGTATATGAAGTTTTTAAAGATATTTTTTGAGGCAACCCTTTCTTTCTGATCTAGTTCTTTGCATGTCAGTGCTAACACTTTCATCCGCAAGTTTGTTAAGATTCAAACCGCATTAAAATCATATATTGAAAGTGATAAATTATGGTTGCAACGAATGACATCAAATATGAAATTGAAACTTGACAAGTATTGGGATGTTGATGGGCACATGAATTATCTTCTATTTGCGGTTGTTTTTCTTGATCCAAGATTGAAATTAGAATATTTTGAATTTAGTTTTCCAAAGATTTATGGTCACGAGAAATGTAAGGAGATAATGAAAAAACTGAAAGATCTTGTGAAGTTGTTTGCACAATACAAGACATTGTATCCTTATCTCCCTGATAGTCATGATTCTAGTGGTGTTTCCTCTGATGTGACCTCCAATATTAGTACTGATCTTGACAATGTTGACTTGGATGGTGATTATAATTTAAGGGTGAAAAAGAAAAATGAGTTGGAGAGATACATTGAGGATGGTGTTAAGCTTAACCATGATGGTTTTTGTAGAACACACAGGGAAACGCTAGAAGGGGGTTGAATAGTATTTCTATAAACTTCAGCGTTTTTAGGAAACCTTTTTGAAAAACTTAGTTTCTGAAAGTACTTCAGATAGTCTGACAACTATATGAAATTAACTTACTTTCTAAAGTTACTTCAGAAGGTTCTAAATGTGTATCTTCAGAAAGTTGTTTAGAACTTTTAGATTTATAGACACAGTTTAAATTCCCTTCTCGTTAGCATATAAACAAATTTAAAATGGAGTTAAGGGATGAGAGAACTTAGCCAAAGATTTATACTGGTTCACCCACCACCACTGTGAGCTAAGTCCAGTCCCAGAGCAAACCCGCTATTGGAATTTCCACTAATCTCAGAGATTACAAGTATTCTTTCTTATCAAGCCTCTTCAGGCTCTACAACATCAAGTATTATTTTCTATCAAGCCTCTTCAGGCTCTACACCAAGTATTGTTTAAACCACAAGCCTCTCCAGGCTCAACAACAAGTATTTTTTCTTTCACCAAGCCTATCCAGGCTCTTAGACACTTGAATAGTGTTTACAAAGGAATTTGTCTAAGTTAATGAACTAAAGAAAAGTTCCTAACTTAAACAGGGATGAAGTTGTACAAGATAACTAAGTACTACTCAGGATATGAAATTTTATGTACAAAGAAACAAAGTATTTTTCCAGCGAAAAACTTGCAGAGTATAGGCTCTTCTTTTCTTGACTTGTTCTCTTTTTGCTTGGGATCTTCATGAAGTTATTTATAAAGATGAAATTTAAGTCCGTTGAAGATTTTTGTATCCACCATTGAGAGATAGCATTTAATACTGTTAATACCATTGTGATACAATCTTCTGATAGCTTCTAACAAGGTACGGAGTAGCAGTGTCGTGCTGACCCTGTTCTGATCCACTGTAACAGAGGTTTCCTTTTCTGGTGCTTATATTTCAAATTAGTGCAAAAAGTCTATGTACTTCATGCCTAAAATAGGTAAGCTTAAAGACGTGTTGTAGAAGACATTGAAAAGCTTTTGGTTTTAATCGGAAATCTTCAGAGGGCTTCACTCTTTTAGATGATTTCTGACTTCAGACAATATGCCACGATGGATGTCTTCAGAAGGTCTTCAAACTTCAGATAGTTCTTCTCTTTAGAAGGTTCTTTTACTTCAGCAGTGTTAGACAAGTGGTCTCACTAACTTAAGAGGGGGGTGAATTAAATTATTTGATTTATCTAATCTTTTCGATTATTAATTTATATTGCCTTTATTATTCTTAAAATGCCTTTTCTGAGATGAAGTATGAATGCTTATTCTTACTATAATGGAATTGTAATTGCAATAAGTAAATAAGAGTTAAGGAAAGAGGAATTGCAAACTCGATTTATACTGGTTCGGCCAATCACTTGCCTACGTCCAGTCCCCAAGTATCCACTTGAGATTTCCACTATTTGTAAAGTCTTTTACAAACGATTAATCCTCCAACACCTTGGAACCCTTCCTTGTGTTGAGAATCAATCCACACATCAAGAGAGGCACCCTCTCTTCAATTCACAATACAATTACAAATTGAATCGTTGAATACAAATGGTCTCTCCTTTTGAGTAGACATTACAAGCTGAAAGCCTATAAGAACTCTTAAGATTTGCAAGTGTTTTGGCAGAGTTTTGATTGATGTAATAAATTTTCTCTTTTGAATTTCACATGAGTAATCTAGTTTGATTTCGAAAATGAGACATATATATAAGGATGTTAATGAAACATTGTAAACCTTGATCAGAAGTCATGTCTCTTCAAGATTTTCAAAAACATAACTATGGTAATCGATTACAAGGGTTTGGTAATCGATTACACAGTTCAATTTGCGAACAGTTGTGCCTGAAATTCAAAATTTGAATTTCCTGCACTCTGGTAATCGATTACACGATTTGGTATCGATTACCAGTTCAAAATTTTTTGAAATTTAAATTCTGAACTTCTGGTAATTGATTACACCATGTTGGTAATCGATTACCAGTTCAAAAATTTTAATCTTTGAACTGATTTTTACTTTATAAAAAATATTTTGTTTAATTTTCTTTTTAGTGCCAAGTTCCTTGCAAATACTAAGATTTCTTTTGACATTTTTAACTAACTAAATCAAGCTTAACCTAATAGACCTTGTTGCTTGACTTGACTTGACTTTTGTTCTTGATCTTCTTGACTTGAATAAGTTCTTTCCTTTTGTCATTGTCAATCTTCCTCTTTTTCTTTCTTTCTCATTTGGCATTATCAAAACCTGCAATCCAGGCATCTACAAGCAGGTCTTTACTCTTCATAGGGTACGTTCCACCACTTCAAATGGTTGATCTACTTCAGAGAGTCACTCTTTCAAAAGGTCCAGAGTTGCTGAAACACGAAGAATACCTTTAAGAGAATCTGTACTGATTTCCAATATACTTTAATCAAATTTGTTACTCATTAAAACTTAGGGTTATGAGACTTAAAACATTATTAATTACTTAATAATATTTTTGAGACTCAACAATTTTGACATTTTAAAATGGTGGAAAGGCGAGACAAATCAATATTATATTCTTTCACACATGGCTAGAGATATTTTAGCTATTCCAGTGTATCATCTGAGTCTGCATTCAACACTGGAGGTCGTGTTCTTGACCCATATCGTAGTTCTTTGCATCCCACCACTGTTGAGACATTGATTTGTACACAAAATTGGTTGAAGCCAATTTCTAAAAGTATCATTGATCCTCAAAAACCAGTTGATGTGGTGCAAGTCGAATCAGGTATGCTCACATTCACATTTACTGCTTAATATTTATATTTAACTTTTTATTATACATTTAATGAGCTTACTTTTAACATTTTTATTTTTATATTCTATTCTTAGAAATGTCAAGTATTACAATTGTTGAGGAAAAGGAGATTCTTAGAGACATGGGTAATTAATTCTTGCAATATGGTAATGTTAATTACTCAATAGCCTCATTTAATCTAATTTTTTTAACTATCTCTTGACAGTGAGAAATTGAAGCATTTAAGTAATTCAATTTACATTTTAGTTTGCAGGATGAAGAATGATGAAGTGATGAACTATGGAGCTTTGTAGGTGGTCGTTTGATACATCATTTCTATTTCGGTATTTCTGGACTTGTTTTGTTTAGTGTTTAATTGTTTGATAATTTATGTGAGACTATGTAGTTTATTTTAATTTGGACTTTCTGATGGAGTTAATTTTTGACTTATGGCTGATAAGTGCAAATTATATGATATATTCTTGTATTTTTACTGCACTTATCAAGGGTAAAATAGTAATTTATGCCCCAAAATAATCCTTTTTTATTAATAATTGTAATAATTGTGTTTATTTAATTTGAATTTGAATTTGATGCTATTTTAATAGAAAACCTGTTGATTTTGCAGATTTATAAGAGAGATTTGAATGAGAAAAGAAGATAGCATTAATTGAGGATGGGATCTACAATGGCCTTGTGGACTTTCTGTTTCTTGGTACAATTCTCATGGCCTTGTATTTAATTTGTATTTAAGCCTTATGGAGTTTCTGTTTCTATGTACAAATCTTTTTATTTTTGGACAAATATGTTTTTGTGTACAAATTTGTTTTTGACTTTATGAGTACAAATCTGTTTTCTAGAGCTATATTATGATGGGAGAGTGTCCAAATGGACCAAATGTGATTTGCATGGATCCTGGACTGTTAAAAGCAACAATAGGAACCATTTTTTTCAATTTTTTAAACAGCCCAACAGGCCTAAAATGAATAGGCCCAACTCGACCAACCCACCCGAACCGACCCATTCATTCTCGGTAATTTTTTTTTTGCCCGAAGCGACCTGACCCGCATGCGATGCTTGGTTTGGTTCCAAAAAAGTTGTGAACTTGACCCAACCCGACCCGAGAACAGCTCTACTGTAACGCTTAACCAAACATACTCTCAGTTTGAGACTTTTACCACGCTACCTCTATGGATGATAGGGTAACGGTAACAAGGCGGGAGGAAAGTGCACCCTTAACCACCGTCCCTTGCAAGACTTGTGAAGAGAAGACAGATCAAAACTTCGTTTGGAGCTTGTTTGCCTGCAACGTTTATAGTGCATGAAGCTGCAGATCATCAACTGCACTCATTGAAGGTCCAGATCTAGTAATTTCTCGCCTCCTTTCATCGCTAATAGGTACCATATTTGTTGTGTTTTTGCTCTCCTGTGATGTTCTTCTCATTTTCGTTGTTCTGTTAAGTTTTCTTTGTGGCTTCTTCTCGCCTTCTTGACTTCAATTTCTGTTGTCCAGAAAAATGTGTGTTGTCCATAAATGCATGATGTCTTCATTTGTCTCGGCTTCTTGTTGTTTCTCATAATCTTGTTGCTTCTTCCCGGCTTCTTCTCTAATGCGTGGTTTGATTGATTCATTATTAAACTCATCAACTTTGTTGAGCAGAGTGTGTGAGTCACTATAAAATGCAAAGGATTTTTCATGTCTTGTAAAGTATTTCGACCAAATATGTTTAAGTTCCAACCAAGAATAGTATATAAACATTAATTTGTTTGCTCATATGTTAATGAAATTTATCACTAGTCATCTTAATTAGGAACTTTCGTGGCTATTATCATTGTATGCTATAAAAAAAAAAAAACAGGTATATCAAATGTTCTCAAGAAAAGTTTTAGCTTTAAAAGTTTCAAAAGTTATAGGTATATCAAAATGAAAGAAAAATAAAGAAATTCATATATCAAAACCTTTCTAGTTGCTGAGGTAGGCTTCAAAATCAAGATTTTGTTAAAATGTAAAAACATGAAGAGTTATAGAATTGCTCAAAAGGCATTGTATCCTTCTTAATCATTACTGGACCTTTTTTCTTTGAACCTTATAGGCTTGGGGTGCGGTGTGCTAAGTAGAAAATAGAACCACTAATTGGCCCAGCAACCCTAATTATATTTTGTGGATTAGCATTAATCAATTATTTAGAATTATATTTATGTGAATTATTAATATCAATTATAAATTAATTATTTAATTATAGAACATAATATAATTATATAAAGATGGATGATATATTTGGTTTTTATTGTGAATAGCCCGTGATGGGTTGGGCTGTTCAGGCCGGTTGAGAGGTCTCTGATCTCTACTGGTAAGGATATAAACTGATACCTCATTAGTTAGTTAAAGACAGTCAGAGCTTAGACCCTTCGTACTCTGTATTTTGATCTTCCAGAGTAGTATTCCCTTGCTTGTCACATTGACACCACCGTAATGGTTGATTCCCTCGTTCCATGTACACAACTCCAATTCTACTATGGTATTATATTTCATGAACATGCTATATTCTTGTATCTATCTGAATATCATTTAGGCTATTGTCGTTTAAATTTATCAATTGGTATCAGAGCCTAATAGGTACAAGCTATGGTTGTTTATGTTGATTTTACATAATTGAATTGAGAATATTTCATAGCCTTAAATTGCTAGTGAATGACGAATTTTTGAAGAACGAAATGAAAACTTTCAAATTTTTTATTCTCATTTTATGTCTTCGAAACAGAAAATTGATTTGGGTTTTTTTACGCATACAATTTCGAAACATAAGCCAAATTTTGTGCGATTTTAGTTGGTAATTGGAGAGAAATAAACTGTTCTTCATCCTTCGAAACCAAACTGAAATCGATAATGGCAACTCAAGATTAACCCAGTAATTGAACAAATTGGATTGGGGGTTTCTCTTCTGCATACATTTTGAATCATGTGTTAAAATTTGGTGTGATTTCGTTGAATATTTTGCGAGAATTGAACCGTTCTTCCTCATGGATTCGAATAAAAATCCCGGTTTTTTTTCGATCTGTAAATTCTCCCACTTGGCTGAATTATTCTGAAAATTGATTTGGAGCTTCTCCCTGCCATGATGAGGCGGCCCTCTGGACGGAATACGGTCGTGCGCCGTCACCTGTGATGGCCATTCCGGACGATTCTTCCGCGCGGGTTCGAAAAGAAACCCAGTGGTTTTTCGATCTGAAAGTGCACAATAATGGAAACTTTAAACAAGAAATTGATTTGGGGCTTCAAGCCGCCGTACCTCCGTGCGTCTGTGACCGGAAAATCGTAGCCAGTCGTCGCCTGTGGTGGCTGTTCCAATCAGGCTTCCTTCGCAGATCTGCGTGACCCGTTTTCCTATTTTGCGGGTCAAGAAGACCCAGTTTGTTGGACTGTGCATGCCCACTCGCGGGGCCATGTGCGTAAGGCACGTGGGCCCATTTTCCAGGCCCAAAAAAATTAATTTTTTATACCAAAAAATAAATAATTAATTTTATGATTTTTTGGTATATTTTTTGTGATTTTTTGGATGCCTGGAAGTATTTAATTTAATTATTTTGAGAGTAATTTATAATTTTGGAAATGCTACTCTCAGAATTTTGGCCTGAAATTTTTTGTGTATATTTAATATATTATTAGAGAGTTTTTGGTATATTTCACTCTCTCTGGTAGTGAGCCAAATGTTATGAAATTATTTTTTTTTGGCCATTTTGAAATTATATGTTATGTATTTATAATACATATAATTTGTTAATCATGCAATTTATTTATTCAATTAAATTATGTTTGGCATGATTTTTATATTTTGTATGAGTGTGAGCTCGCCTATCGTAGGTACAATTATGCAAAATTTTATGAAAAATTAGTTATTTTTTAAATTATATTTATATTCCACTAATAATAATTATACCCTATCGGTGTGTTGTTATTAATGTGATTTGTTTTTATGCAATGTATTGGTGTTTAACTCGTCAAATCTTTATTTTAGTACCCTATCGGTATTAGAATTTTATTTTGGGACATGAGAATTATATATTGTATCATTTATTTCTTATTTATTGTGATTCGGGACCCTTAGGCGGATCATTGTAAATAAGAAATTTTGGTTAATGGGTATCTTATTATTTTGGCTTGATACACAGATGCATTTAATTTTGTGTTAGCATGTGATATTATGCATATTAAATGTTTCTTTGTTATTTTGGAGTTAGCCTTTATGCCCATTTCTGTCAATATTTTAAATAGGACTTACCCTATCGGTATTGTATTGCTTGACATCATTATTGTGTGATAGAGAAAATAATATTTTTATATAATTTTCATATTATATTATCTTTTAAATACTTTTCTCTATCAAGTGGGAGAAATCTACATATATTATGTAATGATTTTGTCAAGCAAGATAGTAGTAATGCAATGACTACTTTCATATTCTCAACCCTTTATTGTCAAGGCTTTATATTGAGGATATTGCTTGTGAAGTCTCTTTGAGAACAATATAGTCAAACTCCCTATTATTGTCTTATATTATGGGTAATTAATTATACCAGACAATATGTTGATGTCCCAAATTAACTTGTTATTGTTTGAAGAGATTAATTTCTCTATTACATACCATTAATCTTCCTTATCATCAATGGTATGCCAAACTATTTTGGGATATATATGTATGGATAAATTTTGTATATAATACAATATTGTTATCCTGTAATTTTGTAATTATTAGAACAGTGGGAGTTAGAGACATCTTAAAATCTTTTATTGTATCCTCAATAAGAGTCAAGGGTCTTATGCACTTTCGTTTCCGCTTCTGCTAAAGAGTGCTTTGCTATTATTTAAATTGTAACACTTGAATCATGGGAGTGAGTTATTGAATTTTTCTATGATCTCATTTTTAATTATGTTGGAGATTATAATCTTACTCATATGTAGGGATGTCAACGGGGCAGGGCGGGGGTGGGTATTTTCTACTCATATACATACTCGCTAAAATTAACGGATACCCATGCGGGTAACGGGTATCCGCGGGTATTCACGGGTATCCATTAATATTTAAAAATTTAAATTTTATAAAAAGAAATAGAGGAGATGTTATATAATATATTATAATATCATACTATATATATAAACAATCATTATATAATACCATTACATGTTAATATATTAAGAATATAATCAAAAAATAATATAAAATAAATTATATCTCATCATAAAATAATAAAAAATCCTAATATTCAAATATATTTAATAGAAAAATATGTTTTAATGAGTATGCAAATGCCCGCGGGGCAGGTAGTATAATACTCGTCCCCACCCATTTAATAAATATACGGGTACCCATTGCGGGTATATCCACGGGTGTCTGCGGGTGCGGGTTTTTTTTACATTCCTACTCATATGTTGGCATTTTTTGAAATAGCCACCATATTTTATAAAATTGCGTGTTGCAATATTTTTTAAGGAGATTTTCTGTTTTGAAATGTCAAGTCAACATTTATAATTTCCTTCATTTTGTAATCAAAGTATATGGTTAACTATGGAACTCCTTTGTAAAACCATGGTTAAGATTCTATGTTGAGTTTCATATTTTATTTCGTAACTATGTTTCTCTCTAATATCAAATTTTTAAGAGAGAAAAATTGTGAGTTTTAGACTCATAATGAGTACCTTAGCAAAATTATAATCCCACTATTAATGAGAATCATAATAATATATTATTTTGGATTAGTGGGAGTGTGCACACAATTGTTTGTCTTGAGACAATAGCATTGCTATATGTTCTTATGTGCACTTTTGTATTAAAATATTGTTTTTTGAGCTTTTTTGTTGTCATATGTTCTTACGCGCGCTTAATCATGTGACATGCTCTTAGAGATTTTTGGGAAGAAGTCTCATTCCATATTACTGAGATGTATTCTTATGCACAAGTTGTTGATATATATTATTATGTGCAATTTTACTGAATCTCAATAAGGCACATTAAGTGTACGCTAAGGTTATTTTGTTGGTATTGCACATTTGGTTTGCAATTTTATTGTGCTTCTCTCTTGACCAACATTCCACATTTTATAAGGTCACAGATTTATAAGTATCTTATATGAAATTAATACTCCTATCGAGTATGATTTCTTGGATCCATAAGGTGCTTGTAAATCTTCTTATTTGGACCAATAAAGTGCTTATTCTTTGATACCATTTTATAAGCCCATTTTGTAATTACTTTGGTTATTGGGTTATGCCCATATGTAATTACTTTTGTTATTTGTTATAATTGGGCTATTATAGGCACTTGAATTTATGTGGACTATGTTATTATTATTATTTTGGCCATTGTGTTATGAAAGACACTTCGATTATTTTAGTATACAACTTTGTTGTAATTTTCCTTTAACCGATATTCCACATCTCTTAAGGTTACAGATGTATGGGTATCTTGCATGTATGATATGAGTACTCCTATCGAGTATGATTTTCTACATTGTTGAGATACTTGTATTCTTTTGTTTGAACCAATTGCTATAAGTGCTTGCTCATTGTTGACTTTTTTGTCTATATTAATCTCGAGTTTTATTTTGTTTAATCTAAGTGTCTATGTTGTTCAAGTAGGATATTTGTTAAATTTATTTATTCTAATTGAACATGCATAGTCACTTATTTACTAAAACTCAGATTAATTAAATGTCAATTGTTATCGAGCATTCTTTATTTTGCCCATGTGTAATTAATTACTTTTGTTATTGGGTTTTCTCCTTATGTAATTACTCTCGATACTGGGCTATTGTGTGCACGTATGCTCATGTGGATCAGGTTTTGTGGCCTATTGTGATGGTGAAAGGAGCTGTTTTTGGATTAGTGTCGTAAAGACATTCACAGCAATTTTCATGTATGTTGAGCATTTTAGTAGATCCACTGACCAAAGACTTGATTATTAGAGTTTTTCATAACTCATGTGTGTTTGTATAAGTCTTTTGGTGTTTTGGGTTAGTGGGAGTTTGATTTGTATTTGCTCATTTTTTGAGATATGTTTTAAGTTTATTTTTCTGATCATATCTCTTATAGCATCTAAGATGCTGGGACCATTATTGGATTGCAAATTGTTTTATTGAATTATGCTTTCTCTTATCCATGATTTTATGAAATATAAGCATATGGTATGTATCCCTATCGGATGCTATCTTCTACATTGTTAATGCTCTTATTTCTTAGAATTATTGAATGTTATGTGCATTGACTATAATTGATACTTTGGTTTTAATAATTCCTAGTAGTTCTGATAATTGACTAATGCTATCCAAGTGGGAGAATGTTAGATTATCCCTAATTATATTTTGTGGATTAGCATTAATAAATTATTTGGAATTATATTTATGTGAATTACTAATATCAATTATAGATTAATTATTTAATTATAGCACATAATATAAAGATGGATGATATATTGGGCCTTTATTGTGAATAGCCCGTGATGGGTTGGGTTGTTCAGTTCAGTAGCCCGTTGAGAGATCCCTGGTCTCTACTGGTAAGGATATAAACCGATACCCCATTAGTCAGTTAAAGACAGTCAGAGCTTAGACCCTTCGTACTATGTATTTTTATCTCCCAGAAAGAGAGCAGTATTCTCTCGCTTGTCACATTGACACTACCGTAATAGTTGATTCCCTCGTTCCAGGTACACAACTCCAATTCTATTATGGTATTATATTTCATGAACATGCTATATTCTTGTATCTATCTGAATATGATTTAGGCTATTGTCGTTTAAATTTATCAGATACAACTTCAGCAGAAATTTAAGTCTAAAATTTTCCATTAGGCAATTGCTAATCACATGTATACACACAAGTGAAGCAATCTCCATTAGTATATGCTCCACGCATTAATTGAAGTGCTTTATTTCTGTGAGCATCAGTGGCCTAATTCCAAATTTCCAATTCAAGTTGGTGTTTTAATTAAGTAGCTAGATCTATATGTTTGATTTTGGGTGTAAGCATTACTTTATTTGCAGACTTCCAATTCAATATCGGGTGCCTTAAGTAGTCACATTTATAGGTTTGGTTTTTGGTGTGATCATTTCTTTTAGGTGGTTTTTATGACTTAATTAAATCATTTTATGTGCTCCTAAAAATTCATGAAAGCCTTCTGGACTTCGATATCCAATATACAGGTGACCTTTCCATCATCTTTTCTAGCAATTACTTCAAAATAAGTATTTAATATTTGAGAATATATGCCACCAGGGAGTGGTGCACAGAACTATCTATTCCCATATTATTATTATTAGAAAAGTGCTAGTAACACACTCTTTAACACACTATTTTCAACACACTTCTTGTGATTGATTGAAAGTCACATAGTTATTATTAGTATTATTATTATAAAAGCTCTTCAAGTACAGTTGTGCCTCTGAAAATCATATTGACTTTGCTTACACCTAACCAGGTATAATCATATTATTCAAGGACTTTTAATCAATTTCAATTTCTCATGTAATGTAGCTAAATTGTGTTATTTTGTATTGGGTTGAAATACCTCTTATGCTTTTTTTTAATCAATTTTAATTTTCTTAGCAAAAAAAAGTACTCAATTGTTCAAGAATATAACATAACCACTATCATATATGACACAGTTCTTTCTTAGTGTCAAATTTTCCCGAAGTATTTAATTATTTTCATTCCAGCTTAAGATCACTATAGAGAGAAGTGTTGGAGTATGGAAAAATAGGTTTGTAATTATTCTTCATATGCCTAATTTCAAATATAAAGCTCAGATTCAGATAGTTTATGCCACAATGGCAATACACAACTTTATTAGAAGACACGATATCTCATATATTGAGTTTCAAAACGTGGATGAAAATGACATTAATCTTGAAGAGGTTCATAATCATTTCAACTTCAACCGAGTCATAGATGTGGACATTGTTTCTTCACCTGAGATGAATGTTATATGAGACTCAATTAGATATGATATGTAGCCGCTCAAAATGCAAACTAATTTGTATATTTGTTACTATTTATTTTTTGGATTTAATTAATATATACTGTCAATGTAAAGAAATTTTACATAGACATCCAATGGTGTGCCACCACATCATTTAATGAACGTGACACCTCATGTGTTATTAAACTCAATAAATGATGTGGCAACATATCATTGAATGTCTGTGTAAAATTTATTTACACTGGTAGTGTATATATATATATATATATATTAAACTCTTTTTTTTGTTCCACAAGTTGTTGGCTTGTACGTCATAAAATAAAGGTGACAACTCCAGTGTCGGGCGCGTGCATTGGGTATCGCTGCCCTATTTGCACGCACCAATAACATTTTGCCACTTGTCAGATCAGATGATAAATTAAAAACTATCACATATATTATATTAAAAGACCCAATTATATTCTGCCAGATTAAATTACAAGTGAAAAGTTGTCACAAATATTACATTAAAAGCCCGTTTGACCACCTTATTTGCAAGAAAGGGCCGCTGTCAATTATCTTTCTATTTTTTTCTTTTTTCTTTTTTAAAATTTCTCTCTCCAGGAGTTGCTTTTTTTTTCCTTTTTCTTCTTTTTTTTTATTTTAAACTTTTCTCTCCAATAAATGTTTGTTTGTCTTTCTCTTTCTTTCTTTTTTGTTTTTTATTTTTATTTTTTTCATTTAAGATGTTTTTTTTTTCTTTTTTAAATATATCATTTATGTCATTATTTTATTTATTAATAATTTCACTTATTATCTTTTTTATATACTTAATTTATATTAAAATTATTTTCTAATACATATGTCATGTTTTCTCACTTATTTTTTTTAGTTTTTTATTCCTACTTCAGTAAAGTGGATTTTTAATGAATTACGGGTATCCTCCACGGGTGTCTTACTTTTGCCGCCTGTCAACATCTTCTTTTATCACACTTTAATTTTCTTTTTTATTATTATATTTAACAATTTCTATAAATATTCATTCATATTTACTTTTTTCATTACATAAAAATACAGATTAAAAATTCCCAATTTTTTCACTTTTCAGGTGAATTTCTATTGATTTTTATATATTTTTTAGGTTAAAAATTCACGGTAATTACATGCCGGGGAGAAAAATAACCAAATTTCACTAGGAGCCCCCTGGGGTGAGCCCCGGTCCATGGCACGAGTCACGCAACCATCTGAAATAATCAAGGCGCTCTCACCACACCCTTTTCGACCCTACAATTAACACCCCAAAATCCCTTCAATTGGGAACACCTGAGATCTCATATGGTTGCGTGGCTCATGCCATGGAATGAGTCTCATAACGAGGGCCTCCGGGTGAAATTTTGTGAATATTCTCCCCAACATGTAATTATCGTGAATTTTTAACCTAAAAAATAGAGAAAAATCAATGGAAATTCTCCTGGTAAGTGAAAAAAATGGAAAGTTATTTTTCATGGACCATATATCCTTCCAGGTGACCCTGCATGGCCGGTGTGCGAAGTGTGGATCCCAGGCATGCCCAGTGGGAGGAACTTTGTGGTCCTAGTTATAGGGTCGAAAAAGATGTGGTGAGAGGGACTTGGTTATTTCAGATGGCTGCGTGGTTTGTGCCATGGAATGGGGCTCGCCCCAAGGGGCTCCTGGGGAAATTTGGTGATATTTCTCCCTAACATGTAATTACCGTGAATTTTTAACCCAATAAATAGAGAAAAATCAATGGAAATTCAGCGGAAAAGTGAAAAAATTGGGAAAAATATATTTTAGGACCCATATGTCCTGCCAAGTGACCCATATGTCCTCCCAAGTGACCGTGCATGATTGGAATGTCAAAACTATGTCGACGGTGGAGTTTTTCTTACATCTTAGTTGATTTGAGGATTGTTGAAGTTAGGGTTCCTGAAACTTCATCCTTTACTTTCGCCGTCACAACTATCTCACGCACAATTTTTTTTCCCGACTTATGTGGTGACACGGTCACCAGCCAGGACATATGGGTCTTGAAAAATAATTTCCCCAATTTTTTTTCATTTTCCCGCTGAATTTCTATTGATTTTCTCTATTTTTTGGGTTAAAAATTCACGATAATTAAATGTTAAGGAGAAAAATCACCAAACTTCACCGGGAGCCCTGGGGGGTGAGCCAAGTTCCATGTCACGAGCCACACAGTCATGTGAAACAACCAAGTCCCTCTCACCACATCATTTTCGACCCTACAATTAGGACCCCAAAGCCACACCCATTAGGCATGCCTGAGATCCATACTTCACACACCGACTAGGGCTGAGCAACAGTTGGGTTCGGTCGGATTCGGGCTAAAAAATCCTAATCCGACCAAAACTGACTGAATCATTTTAAGGCCCAATTCCGACCAAAAATGCAGTGATTTTGTCGGGTTTCGGGTCTTTCGGTTGGGGTGTGGATGGGTGGGTTGAAACGAATATGATCAATTTTGGTCCAGATCCACTTTTTTAGAAACTCTTTTAGCGTTTTTTGTTTTTGTTGATATATTTTTTTATTTTTGGCCCATATATTTTTGGTCTAGATCCCATAAATTATTTACTTTTTGTTAACAATTCGGTTTGAACAAAGAACTATTTTGGCAACATTTTTGCTCAATTTTTTAAAGTCAGAAAAAAATCCAAAGAACAAATAAACAACTTAATACTTGCTACTTGCTGGATCTAGAATATGAAGATTCTGAACACATTTTCCTCTTTTTTTTTCATGGAAAAATAACAAATCCAGAACCATTGCAGAATAGGAATACAAGAATCTAGAAAAAGAAAAGCAAATACAGAACCATTATAGAAGAAAAGCACAGCCATTACAGAAGAAAATAACAAGAAACAAAACAAGAAAACCAAAGAAAGACAAAGAGTGAGGGAGAAGGAAGAAAGGGAGGATAATGGAGAGGGGAGCCGCGGACAGGGAAGGGGAGTAGCCATGGAGGCCACAAGCAGTGGCCGCGTTGCCGCTTGCAGGGAAGGGGACATGCAACTGAGCTGGGCGACGACGCACGGGAACACCATGGATTTGCGGTGGCTGGCTGGTGTAGGGCGGCTGGAACGCATCAACGCGGCGGTGGTTGGCTGGCGTGCGACACCGCGGATCTGCGGTGGCTGGCTGGTGTGGGGTGGTGGTTGGCTGGTTGTGTTTGAACGAGAGTGAGAGTTGGTGGGTGGGACTGGGAAGCAGAGAAAGAGAGGCTGTGGGAGGCTGTGAAAATGAGAGGCTGGGACAAAATGAGGGAATTTATACCTAGGGTTATGAAAGGGGGCTTCTGGTAGTAATTGATTGGGCCTGGCCCAAATTTAATGTTTTTAATTTTTGTATGTCTCGGTCGGGCCGGTTAGCAATAAATTTTTTTTCTCCACTCGAGCCCGACCGAACATAACCATTCCAGACCGGTTTTTTTAACCCGCTGACCCGTGAACCCGCTTCAACCCACCCAATCAGTGTTTTTTTTTTTTCGGATATAGCAGGCCGCGGTCGATATTGGGCTTTTGCCCACCCCTATCACCGACCATGCAAGGTCATCTGGAAGGACATGTGGGTCCTGAAAATTATTTTTTCCCAATTTTTTCACCTTTCAGCATAATTTCCATTGATTTATCTCTACCTTTTGGGTTAAAAATTCACAGTAATTACATGTTGTGGAGAAAAATCACCAACTTTCACCAGGAGCCCCCCGGGGTGAGCCCCGGTCCATGGCATGAGCCACGCAGCCATCTGAAATAACCAAGTCCCTCTCACCACACCCTTTTCGGTCCTATAAGTAGCACCCAAAAATCCCTCCAATTGGGCATGTCTCGAATCTTAGATGGTTGCGTGGCTCATGACATGGAACGAGTCTCACCCCGGGGGCCTCCCGGTGAAATTTTGTGATTTTTCTCGCCAACATGTAATTACTGTGAATTTTCAACCCAAAAAAATAGAGAAAAATCAATGAAAATTCACCTGAAAAGTGAAAAAATTGGGAAAATTATTTTTCATGGCCCACATATCATTTTAACGAAGTGAGAAAGCATGACACATGTACTGCAGAAACAATTTTAAGATGGAAAATAAATAGAATAGTTAAGAGAGTTAATGAGATTTCTTATGAACATTTATAATAGTATAACATATCTTTTAACTTCTCTCATATCCAATCATTCCCTCCACCAACTCTCCTATCATGGAACTCTTATTTCAATTTTTCTTAAGTCTTATTCCCTTTAATATTCTCTTTTATATCCCAACGCTATTTTCCATATTTAACTAAAAGCATTTTACATAAAAAAGATTCACATGTGACTAACATTCTTCATTTTCATTTGTTAAAAATGCTTAATTTAATAATTTCTTATTATTTATTGTTATCATCGCCCCACTTTTTTTATGCATTTTATCGCAATTATTTTAAGACACTTTCCCTTACATTTCTTCACCACCCTTACAAAATCTCTCTCTATTTACTATTAATGTAATTGTAAATTAAATTTTATTTAACGCTATATCACGTGTCAAATTTGATATTATATTTTCATTCATATTATATATTTCATAAAATATGCCAAAATGTCATTTTTAAATAAGTATTTATTTATTTCTTAAGATAAAGATAAGTAAAAGTTGTATATTTTTTCTTCTCAATATATTTAATACTAAAATGTAAAAATGGCTTTAATATTGATATAATTACTATAACTAATTAATAATGATTAATAAAGTTAACATTTTAATATGTAAATGTGATTTACTATTTTTAGAAGTTTTATTGAAAGGAATTTACCATTTTATCCTCTTTTTAAGTTTAAAAGGATGATTTCACTACCTTACTTTTATATATATAAAAATACGATATGATATGATATAATATAATATAATATAATAATAATATAAAAAGCGAATTTGCTTTTTACATTTATTATTATTATTATTATTATAATATTATATTATATTATTCCCAATAGAAGGATATCACATTTGTAATTTACTTTTTGCACCCTTTTTTTCGCATCTCTTTGTTCTATTTTTTGCAAAACTGTTATTTACTTTTTTTTATTAAAAAGTAATTTTTATATTTTTATTTTATTATTATATTTATTTTTATTTATTTATCTTATCAAATAAAAATATAGATCAAGAAAATACAATTAAATGATCATATAAAAATTATGTTAATTAATCTCATTTACAAATATACTCACCGTTTTTGTTAAATTAACCAAATATCTCACTCTGTTAACCAAATATTCCACTCTGTTAACCATCAATGTATACACCATTAACCTCATTTACAAAATATTCACTATTTCTGTGCACACAATTAACTTCACAAATTCAATTAACCAAATATCTCACTCTGTTAACCAGATATCTCACTCTGTTAACCACCAATGTATACACCATTAACCTCATTTACAAATATATTCACCGTTTCTGTGCACACAATTAACCTCACCAATTCAGTTAACCAAATATCTCACTTTGTTAACCACCAATGTATACACTGTTAACCTCATTTACAAATATATTCACCGTTTCTGGTCACATAATTAACCTCGTGTTAACAGGAGTTGCAATAACCAAGAATCTTACTCTGTTAACTACAAACGGAAACACTATTAACCTCCTTTTTTAACATATTTACCGTTTCTAGCCACATAATTAACCTCGTGTTAACAGGAGTTGCAATAACCAAGAATCCTACTCTGTTAACCACAAATGGAAACACTATTAACCTCATTTTTTAACATATTCATCGTTCCGGGACACATAATTAACCTCGTGTTAATTAACATTTTTTTATATGATCATTTAATTGTATTTTCTTGATCATTTAATTGTATTTTCTTGATCTATTATTTTTCCTAATTTTTTCACCTTTCAGCTTAATTTTCATTGATTTATCTCTACTTTTTGGGTTAAAAATTCACGGTAATTACATGTTGGGGAGAAAAATCACCAACTTTCACCGGGAGCCCCCCGGGTGAGCCTCGATCCATGGAACGAGTCACGCAGCCATCTGAAACAACCAAGTCCCTCTCACCACATCCTTTTTCGCCCTATAAGTAGCACCCAAAAATCCCTCCAATTGGGCATGTCTCGGATCTCATATGACTTCGTGGCTCATGACATGGAACGAGTCTCATCCCAGAGGCCTCCGGGTGAAATTTTGTGATTTTTCTCCCGAACATGTAATTACTAAGAATTTTCAACCCAAAAAATAGAGAAAAATCAATGAAAATTCACCTAAAAAATGAAAAAAAATGGGAAAATTATTTTTCATGGCTCACATATTATTTTAACAAAAAGTCATTTTAACGAAGTGAGAAAGCATGACACATGTACTGCATAAACAATCTTAAGATGAAAAATAAATAGAATAATTAAGAGAGTTAATGAGTGAAAACATTATTGAATAAAAAAGAGAGATAAATGATATATTTGAATAAAATCACTTTTGTAACAAAACAAATTAATAAGAACTAATAATGAGAGAATTTTTTTAATATAACAATAATAATTATATTAAAAAGAAAATAAAAGTGTGATAAAAAAAATAAATATACCATGAGCAAAAGTTCTTCTCGTAAAGGATATTCGTGGTTCATAAACAAAAAACATTTTACATGTCATATGTTTTTATGTAATGAAATAGAAAATCAAAAATGAATAATGAGTAAAATTTTAAAATATTATAATAATATAATATAATATAATATAATCCAAAATAATATAATAATAATATTAAAAAGTGAATTCCTTTTTAATTCGCTTTTTATATTATATTATATTATATGTTGACAGTTTAACTTACACCAGTGTAAGTTACACCAAATTTTACACTGCTAATAACTCTAGATCGAATGTGATTTTTATTAATCCAACCGTTGTATTATATTTATTCATCATCTTGATTATCTGTGTAAAATTTCATAAAATTTGAACACTAATAGACTGATAATCAAATGGTTCATTTTTCATATATTTCAAATGTATATATGACGTTAATTTTGAGACATCTCAATGACATATCAAATAATTTCGGATTAATGTAAAATTTTATATGTATGATCTAGATTCAATAGTGTAATACTTGGTGTAACTTACAATGGTGTAAGTTGAACCCTCCTCATATTATATTATATTATATTATAGCTATAAAAAGCGAATTCGTTTTTTATAGCTTTCATTTTTTATATTATTATTATATTATATTATGTTATATTATAGCTATAAAAAACAAAATCGCCTTTTATAGTTATAAAAAACTAAATCGCTTTTTATAATTCACATTTTATAGTTATAAAATGTGCATGCTCATTTTATTGAATGCATAGTTGTGTTTTGATTATTATTTGAAATTTTGCATGAAGTAAAGTTTATATGAGAGGACCCACGTGGTTAATTTTCATGTACTTTTGAAGGGTTTTGTAATTACTCTGAATTAATTAACTAAAAAGAATGAAAAATTAATTAAAAATAGCAAACATTAGTTAAAAATTACGAAATTTTGTTTTTGATGGCTCCTAAGCATTAGAGACCACATGGAGAGTTTTCATGAAGAAATTTAAAAGTGCGATTTTTGGTCTAATGGACATCTAAGATAAGAACCCTAAATCAGACTAGTAACTTTGATGTGAAAACTCATGCATGCATAGTTATTTTTTGAATTCTTATTTGAAATTTTGCATGCAGTAAAGGTTACATGAGAGGACCCACGTGGTTAATTTTCATGATTTTCTGAAGGGTTTTGTAATTATTGTGAATTAATTAGCTAAAAATAAGGGAAATTAATTAAAAACAGCAAACAATAGTTAAAAATTACGAAATTTTATTTTTGATGGCTCCTAACCATTAGAGACCACGTGGAGAGTTTTCATGAAGAAATTCAAAGGTGTAATTTTCGGCTTTTTTATGGCTCCTTGTTGGGAGAGTTATCCCCACCATTATGTGGGTGCTCCTAGAAGGATCGAGCATGACTATCTCATGTGGAGAACATTTCTTATTTGTCAAAAATTCATTTTAACGAAGTGAGAAAACGTGACACATGTATTGCAGAAACAATTTTAAGATAGAAAATAAATAGAATAGCTAAGAGAGTTAATGAGTGAAAGCATTATCGAATAAAAAAGAGAGATAAATGATATATTTGAATGAAATCACTTTTGTAACGAAACAAATTAATAAGAAAAAATAATGTGAGATTTTTTAAATATAATAATAATAATAATTATAATAAAATGAAAATGAAAGTGTGATAAAAAACCAAAAAAATGGAAAAAAAAAAAATTAAAAGGCCATAAGCAAAAGTGCCCTCGTGAAGGATTATTCGTGGTTCATAAACAAAAATAACTTTACATGACATGTGTTTTTATGTGATGAAATAGATTTAAAAAAATGGATAATTAATAAAATTATTTTAAATTTATAATATAATATAATATAATATAATATAATATAATATAATATAATATAATATAATATAATATAATCGTACCAAACTAGCTAGCTATATAAACAGCGAATTCACTTTTTTATATATAAAAAGCGAATATAATTCGCTTTTCATATAAGAAATTAGGTAGGATTATTTTATATTATAATTATTATATTATATTATATTAAAATAATTCCACTAATTATTTATTTTTGTTTATCTATTTCATTATATAAAAACACATGATATGTAAAGTGATTTTTGTTTATTAACCACGAATATCCTATATGAGAGACACTTCTGCTTATGGCCTTTTAATTTTTTTTCCATTTTTTTGTTTTTTTAACACACTTTCATTTTCTTTTATTATTATTATTATTATTATTATTATTATATTAAAAAAATTCTCGCATTATTTCTTCTTATCAATCTCTTTCTTTACAAAAATGATTTTTTTCAAATATGTCATTTATCTCTCTTTTTTATTCAATAATGTTTTCAATCATTAACTCTCTTAGCCATTCTATTTATTTTTCTATCTTAAAATTATTTCTCCATTACATGTGTCACGTTTTCACACTTCGTTAAAATGACTTATTGACAAATAACAAATATTCTCCACGTGAGATAATCATCTTCGATCATTCTGGGAACATCCACATAATGGTGGGGATAACTCTTCCAACAAAGAGCTATCAAAAATATTAAATGCGCATGCGTTGGTTGTATAATATTAGGAGCCATGAAAAATAAATTTTTGTAATTTTTAACTATTGTTTGCTATTTTTAATTAATTTTACCTTCTTTTTAGCTAATTAATTCACACTAATTACAAAATTCTTAAAAAATTCATGAAAATTCATCACGTGGATCCTCTCATGTAACTTTTACCGCATAAAAAATTTCAAATAAAAATTCAAAACACAACTATGAAAACACGAGTCCTCACATAACTACTAGTTACGTTTAGGATTCTTATCTCACACTCATATGTGTTCACTATGCCGAAAATTGCACTTTTGAATTTTTTCATGAAAACTCTCCACATGGTCTCTAATGGTTAGGAGACATCAAAAGCAAAAATTCGTAATTTTTAACTATTGTTTGCTATTTTTAATTAATTTTCCTTCTCTTTAGCTAATTAACTCACAGTAACTACAAAATCCTTCAAAAAATCATGAAAATTCACCACGTGGGTCCTCTCATATAACTTTTACCGCATAAAAAAAATCAAATAAGAATTCAAAACACAACTATGCATGCATGAGTTCTCACACCCAAGTTACTAGTTAGGTTTAGAGTTATTGTCTCACACTCACATGTGTCCACTATGCCGAAAATTGCTCTTTCGAATTTCTTAATGAAAACTCTCCACATGGTCTCTAATAGCTAGGAGCCATCAAAAACATAATTTCGTAAATTTTAACTATTGTTTGCTATTTATGATTAATTTTTCCTTCTTTTTAGCTAATTAATTCACAATAATTACAAAACCCTTCAAAAAATCATTAAAATTCACCACGTGAGTCCTCTCATATAACTTTTACCGCATAAAAAAATTCAAATAAGAATTCAAAACACAACTATGCATGCATGAGTTCTCACACCCAAGTTACTAGTTAGGTTTAGGGTTATTGTCTCACACTCACAGGTGTCCACTATGCCGAAAATTGCACTTTCGAATTTCTTAATGAAAACTCTCCACGTGGTCTCTAATATTTATGAGCCATCAAAAACATAATTTCGTAATTTTTAACTATTGTTTGCTATTTATAATTAATTTTTCCTTTTTTTTAGCTAATTAATTCACAATAATTACAAACCCCTTCAAAAAATCATGAAAATTCACCACGTGGGTCCTCTCATATAACTTTTACGGCATAAAAAAAATTCAAATAAGAATTCAAAACACAACTATGCATGCATGAGTTCTCACACCCAAGTTGCTAGTTAGGTTTAGGGTTATTGTCTCACACTCACAGTTGTCCACTATGCCGAAAATTGAACTTTCGAATCTCTTAATGAAAACTCTCCATGTGGTCTCTAATAGTTAGGAGCCATCAAAAACATAATTTCGTAATTTTTAACTATTGTTTGCTATTTATAATTAATTTTTCCTTCTTTTTAGCTAATTAATTCACAATAATTACAAAACCCTTCAAAAAATCGTGAAAATTCACCACGTGGGTCCTCTCATATAACTTTTACCGCATAAAAAAAATTCAATTAAGAATTCAAAACACAACTATGCATGCATGAGTTCTCACACCCAAGTTACTAGTTAGGTTTAGGGTTATTGTCTCACACTCACAAGTGTCCACTATGCCAAAAATTGCACTTCCGAATTTCTTAATGAAAACTCTCAACATGGTCTCTAATAGTTAGGAGCCATCAAAAATATAATTTCGTAAATTTTAACTATTGTTTTCTATTTATAATTAATTTTTCCTTCTTTTTAGCTAATTAATTCACAATAATTACAAAACCCTTCAAAAAAATCATGAAAATTCACCACGTGGGTCCTCTCATGTAACTTTTACTGCATAAAATATTTCAAAAAAGAATTCAAAACACAACTATGAATACAAGAGTCCTCACATGAAAGTTATTAGTTGCGTTTAGGGTTCTTGTCTCACCCTCACAGGTGCCCACTACGCCGAAAATCGCACTTTTGAATTTTTTTCATGAAAACTCTCCACGCGGTCTCTAATGGTTACGAGCTATCAAAAACAAAATTTCATATTTTTTAACTATTTTTTGCTATTTTTAATTAATTTTACGCTCTTTTTAGCTAATTAATTCACACTGATTACAAAATCCTTCAGAAAACACATGAAAATTAACCACGTGGGTCCTCTCATGTAACCTTTAACGCATGAAAAATTTCAAATAAGAATTAAAACACAACCATGCATGCATGAAATTATGACATCGTTACTAGTTTCCGAAATTGTGCCTTTATTTTCACATCGACTAATATGTCACAACAAATCCATCGTCGACATTGTTTTCACATCTCGACCAGACACAGTCACATAGATGGACATTTCGGACCCGAAAAATAATTTTTCAAAATTTTAAAACCTTTTAGGCTAATTTCCATTGATTTTACTCAATTTATTCAGTAAAAACCTCACTGTAATTACATGTTTGGGAGAAAAATAATCAAACTTGACCGGGAGCACCCCGAGGTTAGTACTGGTCCAGGGCAGGAGCCACGCTACCGTGTCCAATCATTGACACGCTTAATGGGAGGGATGTTGTGGTCCTAATTGTAAGGTCATGAACGGAGTGCTAAGAGGGACCCTGCTTGTTTCAGATTGTTGTGTGGCTCCTGCCCTGAATAGGGACTAACCCCTGGGTGTTTCCGGTCAAATTTCGTGATTTTTCTCACACACATGTAATTACCGTGAATTATTGACCAAAAAAATAGAGTAAAATCAATGAAAATTAGCCTAAAAAGTGAAAAAAATCGGGAAAATTATTTTTTAGGACCCGAACGTCCTTCCGAGTGACCCTGTGACAATAAAAGTGTGTAAAAAAATAAATTATGTGTGACGTAGTTGTGTAGGCGAATGTGTGGGATGACGTTTCAGGAAACCTAACTTCAACCTTCCTTAAATCGACTAATATGTCAGAACAAATCCATCGTCGAGATTGTTTTCACATCCCGACCAGGCACGGTCACATGGATGGACATTTCGGACCTGGAAAATAATTTCCACCCATGTGGTTAATTTTCATGATTTTCTGAAAGGTTTTGTAATTACTGTGAATGAATTAGCTAAAAAGAAGGGAAATTAATTAAAAATAGCAAAAGTGCCTCTCGTGTAGGATATTTGTGGTTCATAAATAAAAATCACTTTACATGACATGTGTTTTTATGTAATGAAATAGATAAACGGAAATGGATAATGACTGAAATTATTTTAATATTATTATAACAATATAATATACTATAATATAATATAATATAAATAATATAATAATAATAATAGAGAAAATTAAGTATGATTTTAAAAAAGAAATAAAAGAAATTTAAGTATGACTGGAGCAGTGCCCTCACCACTGATTTGATATCATCCGTAGCATAAGGAAAATTTTAACAGCTCATCCATCCTTCTATATCAGTCATGCTTACAGGGAATCCAACCGTTGTGCTGACCATCTCGCTGACCTTGGGCACCAAATCCCCAATGGAATGTTGGAGCATTTAGTCCCTCCCCCTTCCTTAGTTAATCTCTTAATTGAAGATATCACGGGTGTTTGTTTTCCCCGCATGATAGACTGTAGCTAGTTTCTTGTTTCTCTTTGGGCTTTTTGCCCCCTCAGTTATCAAAAAAAAAAAGAGAGACAATACATTTATATTTATATATAAATTTGTCTCTTTCTATTTATCTAATAAAATAAATAGTAAACCCATTTTAGTAATTTTATGTCTGAAAGTAATTCCACTTTATCTCATCCAAACAAAATTAATTTGTGTCAACATACTTTTAGAATTATGAACTCGTTTGTTTAAAATTATTTCTTAAAAAAATCACTTCTTTTTTTTAAAAAAATCACTTGTATGAATTTTTAAGATGTTTGTCTAAACTTTTTTCAAGAAACAAAAACAGAAAATAATCAGTTTTCTGCTATTTTTAAGAAGCAACTCAGAGTTGCTTCTTGAAAAAAACAGTTAAAATAGAAGAAGAGAAAACTTTTTAACAATGTGAAAGCATTTATTGTAGCAAATAAAGTGTTTTTTTATTATTGTAGCCAAACGAAAATTTATGTCTGATTATACAATAATCTCTAAAATAAAATCAATTTTTTTAAACAATTAAAAAAGTACTTTTTTAAGCACAAACAAAATAAAAATCAATTCTACCAAAATCAATTATATCCAAATCAATTCCTACCAACTTTAAACCAAACAGGTACGAAGTAATTGTTTGGGGTGAGGTAAAATGTAAGTACCTCTGTAAATGCTCTTTGAGATTGGAGACATTTACTGCCTTGGACTGATGCACCATACACTCATCCTAAATTTTCCTTCACAAAAAAAAAATTACTTGATTTTTTTTAAAATTACGAATGAGCGACAGAGGGTTACAAAAGGTAAATAATTAAAACAATGAACACTATAATAACTTCTATTAGAAAAACTTAATGGAGAACACATGGCCCATAAATACTGGAACAAATATTTAAGTTACAGCTACCCAATAATTTATCACCGTACCGGTGCAAACACCTTAATATTATCCAAAATTTCTAAATTGATAAATAAATAAAAATATTTTATTCGAATGAATAAATTAATATGAATAGAGATGCCAATTAGAGCATCTCCATCACTAAAAAAAATGAGTTGCTCTCTCTTCCAGATGCGCTGCTCTTCAAAGAGGGGCTGATGGAGAGATTCATCTACAGTTTTCAAAACATTTCAAGTTGCTGGCTGCAGCAACTCAAAAAGGGGTTGCTCAGGCCTTTTTTTTTTAATATTATTTTAAAGAATAAATAATAAAATATACAAGTGTGGGGTAGGTTGTGGGGTCCATTACAAAATCTCTTGAGAATTATTGGATTGGAGATAAAAAGTGAATGAGTTGCTTAAAGTAATAAAAATAATATAATAATATGGAGAAGTGTGAAAAATTATAAAATATTAGTTTAAGAAACTTTGATAAATTGTTGGGACAAAAACGCTCTTAGATATTCACATTTCTTTGTTATGGAAGTAGCTGGCCACGTCTCAGTCACGTTTCACAGCTTCTCTGAGTACTAGCCTGTTTGGTTTGGAGTTGAAAAACTCAAAACCATGGTTTTGCATAATTGATTTTAAATCACTTCTGTCAAATATGCTTCGTAAAGTGTGTATTACTCATCTCAACCAGTGATTTTCAGAATCAATTCTACTCAACTCTAAAACAAACGGACCATACTTCTTTATATTCTTGGGAATCAAGATGACACAATAATAATTGAATAATTTTCCTCAATTGGATGACATAATTTAGAGACAGAGCGCCGTTAATTTCTGCAGATCTGAGGTCATGGAAACATTCAGATTTCAACACACGTCCTAAATAAAAATGCACTAAACTTGTTTGGATTGACGGTGCAATTAATTGAACATGCGTTCAAATTGTTAACGCCACCCATCGTGAGAATGTTTGATCAGCGGTGTGTTTGTTTTCTACTCCAAACTTAGCACTTTATTTATCTTTTTAGGAAAATAAAATTGACCCATTTTATTTGTTATTCTACAATTTTAAAAATCATTTAACTTTTTTTTTATCAAATATATGATTTGTGAATAATAAATGATAAAGTGTATAATAAAAAGTTAGTTAACATATTTTATAAAATCTAGATAATTAATTATATTTCTTAATTTCTGCATAAAAATTTTAAAAGACAAGTAAATTGGGATGGAGGAAATATCAAAATCAGGTTATAAATATAGATAATGTTATTTTCTAGATCCATGTTCCTAATATGTTTTTGATAAAATACAAATTTAGTGTGTGTTTGATGAAAATCACATTTTAAACATGGATCTGAGTTAACGCTACAGTAAGTAGTGTTCAATCTAGGTTTAAAACGTGATTTTCAAAAAACCAAACACACTATTAGTGTTAGAATGTGGCAAAAGTAAATCACATTTCAACGCTATAAATAGTTATATATTAAGAGATGTGAACACAAGTTTAGTTACTTACCTAAATTAAACCCACATTGTGTCGTGTAAGTCCGTGGGTTTGCGGGCCAACCCACATGGCAGTCCACATATGTATTTAAAAAAACAAATTTTGGTTAAATTTAAAAAAATTCTAGAAAAAATTCTAGAAAAAAACATAAATTTTAAGGAGAAATTTATGTGCATATAACATTTGGCTTCCATTACCACCAAATAGGAGTATGCTTCTATTAAAAAAATCATTTCGCTTCCATTACCACCAATTAAAGTGCAGAGAACAATATATGTTCTTCGTTGACGTACTTAATCTTTAAAATCCAGTGCTCTAACTAGTTTGTTTATGGAGCATTACATGCATCATGGTAGGACTTTTTTTAAAGAAATTCGCAACAGTGGTATACTTAATATCTCTATCGCACCGGCTTGCCTACGCGAGGAGTTGCTGGACGCTGCTTGAGGAGACGTCGCGCTATTGGACGGAGATGCGAGGAGCTGCTGGACACTATTGAACGGAGACACCGCGCTGCTGGACGCTACTAGATGATGGAGCGGCGACACTTCTGGTCCTGCACTGCTGCGACGAGCGAACAACGGAGGATGAAGGGAGATGGAGGGATGACTGTGGAGAGGAGATGAAAGAAGAAAGAAGGAGAAATTGGAAGGGATTTGGTGAAATTAGGTCACAGGTTACTAGTTTTAGTTTTAGGATTTTTTTTTTCAATTTTTTAAAACTTTTTTCAACCGTAGTTTAAAAAAAAAAAAAAAGAAAAATAATTATAGGTTTGGGGACCAGCCCGCGGGTTTGCGAAGAAACCCATTTAAGACCGCGGGTTACATGGTTAAATCCATTTAGCCCGCTTCTTAAATAGGCCTCTGATTTTGTGGTCCAGGCCCGTTACGTTGCGGGTTTTGCGGAACGGCCTGTGGACCAAAACCCATATACCCAGTTCTACCCCTTATGTTAATGTTAGTGTATGCACCGGAGACTTATATATTTTCGAACACTCATCACTTGTATCACACTATTTATCTTATAAATGCACTTCAATTTTATTATTTTTTTCAATAGAGTATAATAAATGTCCTTAGAATAGTAAGTTTAAACTTCATAAGATATCAAGTAGACGATTTGATCGTGAGATCTTATGAAGAACTATTCTTAAAATAGTCCATAGTCAAATATTATCTTAGGATAATTTGATGCATTAATATTAGTATGTGATTTTATTGATGATCACATTTCACGGATCATGGATATGAGATATTAAATATTCACATAAGTAAATATTAAGAGTACGTAGTGATGTACTAGACTGGCCCACCATAAGAACATTGCATGGTTTGTTATATGAGTGTCATTGACGATTCTTAAATAGATAATGTTATATGAAGTCCTTTGACCTATTAAAACTGGAAATTTATTTTAAAAATAATTAATGGTTGATTTTTTATTTTAAAGAAGATAATTTTTTTTATATATGGTTAACATCTTATTTATCATTAAATAAAATTTGTGTTAATCTCACTAAAACAATGAGCTCGTTCATGTTTTTTTTTAATAAAACTCACATAGGCATTAATAAAAAAATAGAGAATCTATTAAAAGATATATTAAAAATTTCTTTAATTTAAAAAATACACACTTTTGGTTGACTAAACTGTCAATTTGATCATTGAAAGATTGAAGGACCTTTATTTTAGTCCCAAAAGAAGGAAACTGTCAATTTAGTCCCTGAATGTACTTTTTGTCTTTCAATTTAGTCCCTCTGTTACAATCTGTCAGTTAACCTTAACGGAGACGCTGACGTGGCACGTTAAGTGCCACATGTACATAATAACGTGTCAATAAAATAATTTATTTTAGTCTCTCATGATTAAATTAGTTCATTTTAATCCCTCATTAATGTTAATGATTTCATTTTCATCCCCCCTTCTACATTTGTCTTTAACAACTTATTCCTCCCAAATTCAAACAGAAGAAACCCTAACCCCCAAATTGAAAATAGATTTTTTAGACCAAAACGAAGAATTTAAATTGCAATTTTTGGACTAACCCCTTATTTTTACCCTGAAATATTTGGAGTCAGACATATTAGTCCCTAAAAAAACAAAATTGCAATTTTCGTATAAAAAGTTATTCAATTTAATCCTTGAAAAATGAAAAATCGTTCACTTTAGCCTTGAAAGATTTTTTAAATGTCAATTTAGTCCCTTAAAAATGACTAAATTGAATGAATTTTTCATCTTTCAAGAATGAAAATGCAATGTCTTTTATTAATTAGTTCTAAAAGATGGAAATTACATTTTCGTTCTTGAAAGATTAAAATTCATTCAATTTAGTCATTTTTATGGACTAAATTGACATTTTAAAAAATCTTTCAAGAACTAAAGTGAACGATTTTCATTTTTCAAGAATTAAGAGTGTTTGGTAAAACTAGCTGAAAAGCTCGCTGAAAGCTTAAAGCTAACTGAAAGCTGAAAAACTATTGAATGTGTTTGGTAAAACTAGTTGAAAATGGTAAAATGACATTTAAGGACAACATTAATTATTGAATAATGATAAGTGAGAGTGGTTGAGGGCTAAACTTGTAATTAACTTTCAACTAGTAGCTGAAAATTGACCTTTTTTAAAAAAGCTACCCCAAGTAAGTTTGTAAGAAAAGCTGGTAGCTACCCAAAAAAGCTACCATCCCAAACACTGCTGAAATGGTTTCAGCTACTATTTTCAATTTTCAGCTAGCTGAAATGGCAAGCCAAACACACTCTAAATTGAATAACTTTTCATCTTTCTAGAACGAAAAATGCAATTTCATTTTTTTAGGACTAATATGACTGACTCCAAATCTTTATGGGTACCAAAATGAGGGGTTGATCCAAAAATTGCATTTTAAATTCTTCGTTTTGGTCTAAAAATCTATTGTCAAAATTTGTGGGTCAGGGTTTCTTTTGTTTGTATTTGGGAGGATTATGTTGTTAAAGACAAACGTAGAAGGTGAGATGAAAATGAAATAATTAACATTAATGAAGGACTAAAATGAACTAATTTAATCATGAGAGACTAAAATGAACTATTTTATTAGTGAGTGTGAGGGATTAAAATGAACAATTTTATTGACACATCATTATGTATACGTGTCACTTAACGTGCCACATTAGCAATTCCGTTAAAATTAACTGACAGAATTGATTTTAAATCACTTCCGTCCAACGTACTTCGTAAAGCGTGCATCATCCATCTCAACCATTCATTTCTAGAATCAATTCTACTCAACTGTAAACCAAACGGACACATAGTGGGATTAAATTGAAATACGGAAAATACATTTAGCCACTAAATTTACAAATTCCAAATTCACAGTTTAGTGATTTTTGGTCATATGCATATTTTAGATCCTTGATCCTCCTAATTAACTAGAATCAATAATGCAGAGACAAAACACCCAATAACAAAGGATGATTGGAAGAAAGAGAGACGCGAGTAATGTGAGGTTTTGGTGTGTGCGATCACGTTGATGACGGCCTAATTTTTCATCCAAGTCTATCTGTCTGCCTCTCTGTCCTCCATGTTGTTATTCTCTTCTATTCTACTTTCACTATTTTATTCTTTTGCACCTCACTCGCTGGCCTTTCCTCCATTTGCCTATAAAATTAAACCAACTCTTTACTTCCCTCAAAACCTCTCTTAATTCAACGTAACGTGCACTCAACCACACAATTAAACTCAGGTAGCTACTTACTGATCCATCATCCATATAAGGTTCTTTAATTTTGATCGATCATCAATCAGAAAACAAGATCGACGATGAAGAGCAACAACAACAACAACGTTGGACAATTTGGGGACACGACAATGACCAAGGTTTTTGTTGGGGGGTTAGCCTGGGAGACTCCTACGGATGCCCTCAGAGACCACTTTGAGAAATACGGCGAGATCCTTGAAGCTGTCATCATTTCCGATAAGCTCACTGCCAAATCCAAAGGCTATGGCTTTGTAAGTAAAGTAATATTAATTCACATAATTAAATTAAATATTAATTCAAGCTAGCTAGTTATAATTATATTCTTGTTTAATTAGTTTGTGATTTTGAAACTGAAAAATAGGTGACATTCAAGGAGGCAGAGGCTGCGAAGAAGGCTTGCGAGGATTCAGAAGGTCACATTATCAATGGCCGTCGAGCAAACTGCAATCTGGCTTACATAGGAGCTCGTCGCCCAAGGTCTTCTTCCCCTGCTTCACCACCACCTCCACAACCACAAGGTACTAATTAATACTATACACCACTCATTTATCTTTTCTAACTACATTAATTCTCATAATCTATCTATCTGAAATCATTCTTAAAATTAATTTAGTAATTTACATATATATGCACTTAATTACATTTTCGGTTTATGTGGGAAAATAATTTTATTTGAATTAATAAAATGAATTGTTGATGCCACTGGCAGAAGGATCAAACGGCGGAGGACCGAAGAACAACGCATCAAGGGCACCAGTCAATCACGTGCAGTGGTATTATCCGGTAGGGACACCTGCATCGCCGTTCCATCATCCCCACGCTCACGCCCTTCCTTTCTATGGGTACGTGTCTTGATTTTGTTAATTTTCTTATTGTCATTTCTTTATTTTATTTTATTTTTCTAGTTGTAGGATTACCTAATTAGAAAAAATTGTTAAATGGTTTCTTAATACTCCTTTGTTATTATTTACAAAAGAAAAAACTTTAATTTCTAATCGTTTATTCAGGTATGCGCCCACCTACGTTGCGACGGATTACAGTTACAATTACAATCAGGTAAGGTAATTTTAATTAATCTAGGTTCATGAATTGGTTCATTCGAGTACTATTTTATTCTTTTGAAAAGAGATAACATGGTTAATTACAAGCTGATTCACTCAATATATATCCAGCTTAATTTACGCATTACCCGATTAAAATTAGAAGCATTAACCAATAAAATTGACTAGCAAATGTGATGTGGCAAATATATATTAGCATTTTGCACCCTTCAAATGGGGGTCTGGATCTCAAAGTTTCCTTCCCATGTCAGTGATCCACATGGAAAGAGAATCAGAGTTAGAGGGGCTTAATTTTTTTTCTTCCAGTTAGTTGTTTTTTATTGGGAGTGCTAGCTAACTGCCACTCTAATACAGTTGTATCATCCTTAATTAACTTTTTATATATATTTTCTTTAGTTAATTAGTTTGATTAGCAAGGAAAAAAGTGGTATTTTAGATAAAGATTAGTTTAATATTAATGACAGACACATAAAAGTAATAATAGAATCTTCCGTTTTTAATTTATTGATTCTACCCTTTCAAATTAAATAAAAAAAAAGTATAAAACCAACAAAATTCGGTACAATTAATATATAGTTGGATCCCTAAAGATTCAATACTTGACTATCTGTATGAAAAACCAAACCCTTCATTAAAAAAACAACGGCTGTACCTACCTCAATATCCATACCCAAAAAAAAGTAGAATGTGAATTATTTAAGTGATAATATGCACTTTGACCAAAAAAAAAAAAAGTGATAATATGCACTAATCTTGTGTGTTTTGGATTTGTTTCTGGTATTCAGAAGCTGAGCTACGGCAGTGGTGGGGCCTACATGAATGGGCACCACCTGTCCCACGTGTACCCGAGGCAGGCTATTGTGGGTACGAACCCATTGATGCCAATATACCCTGTCTATCAGTGTTATCATCCAACGGAGACCATGGGCGTACCTGCTCAAATCTTTTATCCAACGGCAGCGAGGCATTTTGCGCCAGTGCCAGCAGCATCAGGCATCATGTGCAAACCCGCATCCATCACTCCTCACACAGGTGCATCACATGAAAACATGTCCAAACCAGTCAATGCCTAACTGTAAATTAACTGTCTTTTGGTTTGTATTGAATGAATAATGAATAATATTAATATATAAGATTACGGGTACACATACATATGTCATCATATATTTTTTTAATATTAGTATATTCTCTTCTCATTTTTTAATTCCACTATCTCTCATACACTTTCAGGCAATGTTTCTCCTTTATTATTACTACTTTGAAGCTCTGTTTGGTCTGTTTATTTAGTTTTATTTATTTAATTTAAACTTATATATATGGACAATTGTGTGGAATAGGTACTGTTGGCACAGGTGATTGCTTTAAAGGGGTTGTGTGAATGATTGGAGCTTAGTTGGCTGAATAACAACAGAGGGAAGGGATGGTGGCAGCTGCACATAGCAACATTATTATCTGACCTGTTGTTGCTCTCCTTTACATTTTTTTTAAATATTATTTCATTATTAATTGTTAATCTTAGGCCTTTGGTTTTATGAGATTCTTTCATTCCCTTTTGCTGTCTAACATCTCAGCATGTGCTGTGAAGTGTGAACAATTTACATTGAATTGAAATGATCAATTTGTTCACCAGAAGAAAAGGACAGTATGTGCATGTGCTTGTGTTCAATTACCCATACCTTAAAGGCTGTGCTTATTTCATAGGGTAGTTTTTCATTTTTGGGAATGGTATTCCAAAAAATCACACTTTTGAAAATCTATCAAACCTATGGTTGATTATTTGACTATTTCTAGAAATATTATATACTATATATTCTCATATTTGTTTAAAGTCAATATTCCCATAATATTTGGTAATAATTAAAGAGTATTCTTAAAAATTTGGAAATGAAAAATAACTTTTGAACAAAACGCTCCGCAAGGGGCGCTTAATTTGGTTACTTTATTTATATCCTTTACTTTTGAGAACAGAGTGTACAAGTTCCAGGTTGGGTAGCATCACCTCAAGACCTGAGTAATTATGAAATGCAAGCAATTAATCAAATTATGAATCTACCATGTGAAAGCTAGCTAGATTGGGGAGAATATCTTCGAAACACACACTGCCAAATTCATGGAGGAGAAAAATAAAGAAGAGATTATATATATATATATTGTTGATTATTTTATTGAAGTAAATAATTTAATTGTATTGAAACTAATCATATATCTCTTTCTTTTTAATTGTAAAGGAGGAAAAGAGGATTAATAGAGGCTTTGTTTTTCGGGGGTACAATGAAGATGTTCAATTAGACTATATATATAATGATTATATTTGTTGATTCATAAGAAAATATTTTTTGTGAAAAGAAAGGAATTTTTCCCTCATTTAAAAACAGACATATAACACGGTGAAGACTTGTATTAGTACTCATAAACTGCCAACCGAAGTTAAAAATGCTTATCCAATGAAAAAGTTACAGGTAAGAAAAATCAAGCTTAAAAAACCTTAAATAAATACAAACAAACAAATCCTTTCCACAAAAAGATCTCATCACCCCCTAGACAAAGTTATGTATTCATTCGTATATGATTTAAAATTTCAAGATGCGTTGAGCTTTGCAGGGTGGGAGATTTTTTTTTTTTTTTTTTAGAGGGGTGGGAGAGTTACACAGTTTTAGAGTACATTAATGTATGTCTATTGTGACTTGTGAGGGTTAAAATTTTAGGGCCTTTATTTTCCCACCGCCATTTTTGCTATTTTCACCACATAATATTTTCCATCCAAAATACCCCTCTCCCTCCTCCACCCCTACGGATACTCCCTTCCCCTCCCTTTTTCCCTCTTCCCTGCCCCTTCCCCTTTCCCCTCCCTTTCCGGCCTTCCCCTCCCCCTTCCCCTTCCCCATAGTCCCCCTCCCCCTCCCCTTTCTCATTCTGGCATCCCCACCCCACCTCTTCTCCTTCTCCTTTCCCTTTCCCTTCTTCTTTTCTACCAAAAAAGAATGGAAAAATAAACTTACGGACACAGTTGTTTGAAAACAAATTCGAATACTCTTGTTCGTAAGCCAATTTTTTACACATTGTCCGGGAATTGTTCCGGACACTTGTGTTCGTAAGCTAATTTTTTTTTAAAAAAATACTTATGAACACCGTTATCCGGGATTAGTTCCCGGAAAACGTTGTCCGTGAATTAATTAATTGAAAGGAGTTTTGGGTAGAGTTGGGTATATGGGCCTGGGCTCGCGGGCCGGTCCGCAAAAATTGGCCCACATGCGGGCTTGGACCACAAATATTAGGCCCATTTAAGTTGCGGGCTAAATGGGTTTAACCGTTTAACCCGCGGGCTGCCCCGCGGACTTTTTTTTGGTAAAGTGCAACTTTTTTAAAAACTAAAAAAATGTTTAAGTTACGTAACCCTAAGTTCTCTTTGTGTCTTTTCTTTCATTTCCAGATTTGTAAACATGATTTGTAATTTATAACAAGAAACTAAAATTTATGCCTTTTTTCTAGATTTTTTTTTCATTAAAACCATTTTTTGAGTTAAAACCAATTTTTTTGAAATAAAATAATGTTTAAGTACTTAAGCGGGTTAGTCCGCGCGTTGGTCTGCTAACCCGCGGGTTTACGCGGACCACAAAAAATAGGACCATTTAACATGCGGGCTTAAACGGTTAAGCCTGTTTGCCCGCGGGCTTAGGCGGGCCGGTGCGGGTCGGGCCGTTACCCAGCTCTAGTTTGGGTTCCGTAATTTTCCAAAATTAAAGGGGGTGGGAATAGCAAAAACCCTGGTGGGAAAAGCAAAGGCCAAATTTTAGGTCTAAAACTACGATCCAATCAACCCATCTAGTCTAATACGAACAAGTAAAAAAGAAAGCTAGTCTAATACTGACAAATAGATACAGTATGAACCAGCTGCACTAAGCCCAAGATTAAGGCATGGCCATTGCTTTTCCCACCGAAAGTTTTTCTATTCACACCTTCTTTATATATATATATATATAAAGCTTTTTCCCTAACTACCCCATCCCTTACAGACACCAAGTATCCGAATGGGAATAAAAATGGCTTACAGACACAGTTGTTTGGAACCAATCCCGTACAATTCGTAAATCATTTTTTTTACGGACACGTGTCCGGAATTGGTTTTCAAACAGTTGTATCCGTGACTCATTTATAAAAAAATACGAACACAGGTGTCTAGTAACCAACACCGGACAACTGTGTCCACGAACCATTTTTTTTAAAAATAACTTATTGACACAGTTGTCCGCAATAGGTTTCCAGACAGTTGTGTCCGTAAGCCAATTTAAAGGAAAAATTGACTTACGGACAACTGATTCTATAACTCAATGTCTCAATTCATTCAATTTCTCCAACAATACCCCATAGGTAGAACCAGCATATCAACAACAACAAACCAATGATATGAAGTGCAACATGCTAATAAATGAGATGAGTTCATGAAGTGAGCAATTGTTGGCAAACGGAAGACGAGGTGGGGTGGGGTGGTGAAGGACGTGGGCGGTGAAGGTGGGGTGGGTGGTGATGTGGGTGGGGTGGTTATGGGATAGGGAGAGGAAGAAGGGGTGGGGAAACGATGGTCCAGTGGGGAACAATGGTTTGGTGGGGGGGGAGAGAGGAAGGGAGAAGGGGATGGGGTAAGCCGGGAAGAAAAATCGGTGGGGTGGGTATAAAAAAAGTTAAGGGTGGGAAAAGTAAGGACCTTGAGACAATTGCTCACTTGGATATGGTTGAGTGTTGACCCTTGGGTCTTAAAGCACCTAAAATCCTTCCTCCAAACCCATTATTTTTATTTAGAGCTGGTAAAATGACCATATTGACCCGATTAATCTAAAAAAAACTTATAAAAATAATGAACTAGAGTTTTAATTTATTTTGAAAATTTAAATAACTTCTGAAATTTTTTAGCATGCCTTAATGAAATATATTACTCTTAAAGAAAGAGTACAAGGTGAAGAGAATATATTATTCGGTTAAATACGTACCTTGTTGGCCTTGAAATATAATTAAGATTTACTTTTAATTCCTATAATTTAAAAATGGTGATTTTAGTCTCTATTATATAATTTCCCTGTAAGTTTTTTGACATACTTTCTTATGAATTTTTATCAAAAGTAAATTTCCTCTTTTTAGTTATTATCCATAAAAATTTACTAAAAATTCATAGAAAAATTTACAAAAAAAAATATATGATAAGAAATAAATTGATATATTTTAAATTTTTGAGGATCAAAACCACCAATTTTTAATTATAAAAATTAAAAGTAAATCTTAATTATATTTCAACGACAAAACAAATATTTAACTCTTAACAATATTATATCTAGCAAGACGATACCATTTGGCTCTCAACTTATTAAGCTATTTTTTGCATTACCATGCCATGTGCTTCCCTCATTACAAGTTAATAATGGGATGACTAAAATAAATATTTAAGCCACAAATCAACATTTAAAATTTGGACTTTCCCTCATTATCATATCTTGTGTATGAAATAAAAACCTCACGAGTAAAGTTAATCTAACCATAATGAAATATTTTTGGTCTGAGCAAAATTACCCTCCCAAAAAAAAAAAAAATGGCTTAGAAAAAAATAATTGAACTATTCCTAAAATTAGTTAATCACTCAAGCCAGTTATAATAAGATTGGTTCAGATTACTATATATAATATTCATATTCATATAATTTTTTTTAAAAAATAATAATTACAATCTAATTATAATTAACAATTAAATCATAAATGAATAAACAACTTAGTTTTTAAAACCCTACATATCATATATAATTTAGATAGGTCCCGTTTAAAGTGAACCTGTTTTCAAATAAACAGGTAAGTTCATATATTTATTTTTTCTTTAATTAAAATGTATTATAATTTTTTTTATTAAGATTAAAGAAGAAACATATTCATACTTTGAAGTTTGAAACAATGATTCTTATAAAAAAAACCACACTTTAACCCTGTGTTTGGTAGAGTGGAAAGAAATAGGGTGGAGAGAATAGAGAAGAAAGAAATGGAGTGGAGAGAAATAGATAAGAAATATAGATAAATTAAGGTTGTTTGGAAGGAGAGAAATGAAGGTGAAATAGAGGAGAGAGAAGAGTGAAAAGAATTTCCACTCAATCATGGGGAGAAATAAAAACATGTGGGATCCACCCCTTTTTATTTCTCTCTTCATAATTTATTCTTTACCAAATAAAAGAGACAATTTTTTTCTACTCTATTTCTCTTCTCTCCTCTATTTCCACTCTACCAAAATCCTAAAAAATATTTGTGAAAAAATAAGAAATATTTAATAAGGGTGATTCTAAGCTACACAAGTAAAAAACTTGTGTAGCTATACACAAGTGTTTTGGACTGACTACTACAAGTTTTTTTTTTTTAATATTTGTTTGCATAAATTTATTTTATTATCTAATTGGTCCTTAAGTTTGTGAGAATTGTGAAGCGAGACAATTGACCATAGAAATTAATTTTAATAATTAATTTAGCAATATTATTGGACATGCAGCCCGTGTGGTTGTTATGACATTATTTTGTCATTTAATTTATTTTATAAAATTAAAAAAAAGCTTAGATAAGTTTTTAGATCCTATAAAATTCTCCATTTTTATGTTTAGTCCTTAATAAAATTTTCACTTAATTTTAGTTCCTTATTAATTTTTTAACATCAACATTAGTCCATTTCGTTAAGTTGCAGGGGTTTAGGGATGACATGACAGTTTTGACACCCCAGTCAACAAAAGTGACGTATCTATTAATTTGATGTGTCTACCACGTCATGTTTTTTAAATTTTTTTATTACTTAAAAAATATTTTAATTCTTTTCCGGGTTTTCTCAATTAAACACAATTATAAAACCATTTTTTTTCTTTACTTTGTTTAATTTGATAATTGTGTTTAACTGAGAAAACTGATAAAATAATTAAATATTTTTTAAATAATGTGGTTGAGTTTCTATTTTCTTAAAATAACCTTAAATTAATTTTTAACACCCCTCTCCCTATGAATTAAAATACACTTGATACTGGAGACTAAAAACACACTTGATAAAAACTATTTTGGGGTGATCTAAAAGAGAGAGACTCAACACACTAATTTTAAGTTATGAGAATCAAAATCAAATTTATTTAATTTTATAAAAACTACAAAGATAATTTACCTTTAATTTTAATATATAAAAATTTAGCCTGATTACCCACCATAAACACATGTGACAGTAGGACAAAGATTATGAAATTGAAACTGTTTCACACATACAAACTCACTTCTAAAAATAGATGAAAAATAATTAAATAAAGAACTTTTAAAAAGAACTCCAATGCTCAAAGAATGAGAGTGCAAGACTACAGGCTAACAATCACCTTCAAATTTTTAATTTATGTAGCTTAGAATGCACCTATTTAATAATATACTAGTATTTGTCTGAATTTGTCATTTTGTGAAATTGAATTCATTGACCATATAACCCCCACCGCCGATACATTTTGCATCTGTGAAAGTGAAAGGAGGAGAGGAGTACTAGTTTTTCTCATGTTGGAAGGCAACCCGCCAGAGCCAGGTGACTGTGCAGTGGTTGGTGCTATGCTACGTGGCGCCTTGTCAGTACTTAACTATTAATAAATGAACCCGTAAACTTTGCATAAATCTCGTTTGGTTTCCTTTGTCAGAAATCATTTCGATAATGTCGTCAACATCAAAGGACTAATGGACTGTATCTAAAAAAAGATTTGCTTTGAGTGATCATTTGACAAGCTCTTGTGAGTTTGGTGAAAAATCGCTGTGTTATATATTTCAGAGGACACGCATATGAATATGTTTTTTCTTTTTCATTCAATGGCTTTAACTTAAAGGGAAGGTACCCCAAAGTTAACAGTTCCCTGAGTGACTGATACGTGAAACGTGATAACTCCGAAATCCGTTTTCTGGGTTAGCCTTCCTTTCCTCGAAGAGAAAATATTATAAGGATGAAAGAAAGTAGAAGACAGAAAATGAAATAATTATATTATTATAGTATATGCAGTTGTGAGGAAAAAGTATGATGAAATTCACATAATATTTTCTCACTTTAAAAGAGAAAATAGTTTAAAAATTATTAAAACGTCAAAGTTGTCTATTTATCTATCATTACAATAAAAAGATATAAAAAAATATAAATATATTTCTCTCTTTTTAACTAAATAAGATTTTTTTTATTTCAGATAACATATTTAATTATCTTATTTTATTTTTCATCCTTTTATTTTTTTATTTGCATCAAATAAATTATAAATGTTTTTTTAAATACTTGCACCAAATGAAATTTTGAAAAGAACAAACTTTTTTGGAACCAATATTACCCTGTCTTTCAGTCAAAATATCAAAGCCTTAGTATTCGTTTGGCGTGGCTTATTATTGACTTATAAGTCACTTTAAAACATAAGCTAGGCCAAACAATGATTTACAAAAGCTCTTTCAAAAATTAAGCCACTTATTTTTATTAAAAGAAAAGAGCTTTTGAAAAAGCTATAAAATCGACCTTTGCTTTCACTTAGACGGAACTTTTGAATAGGTTCCCTGTTCCAATCTTTGGTTTGATAAAAAAAAATTACTTTCGATTTATTTTGTTGTTTTTCTATTTTTCACTGATCACTCATGTCCCGCGCTCCCGGTTAACCTCTCTTCCACTCTTGAAATATTTCTTTTCTTTACTGTGGTAGTTAACAATTCTCTTTCATAGACACATTAACGTTATTGTTCGGGTTTATACATTTCTTTATTCTTGTATCATTACATTTTTTTGGCTGTCCATCAATGAGGTAACATACATAATTTCCTTGTTTTCCTAATAGAAAATGTAAGCAAGCAAACTATTAATAATTTTTGTTTTACTTAGTAAATTTAATCAATATAATTTATGATTTTTTATATTTTAAGATTTTTAATTTATTAGTTCTAATATCAAATTTTATAATTATCTACTGTTTTATGGTAATTTTTAATAAAATTAAAGTTTTATAAATATTGTACAATCTTATTTATAATATAATATTTCTAAATTATTATTTATACAATAAAACACTAAAAAATATCTTTTCTTATTGATAGATTTTTAAAATTTTTCATTATTTATAAATATTTAGAATTTTATAATTAGATAATTTTTTATGTTAATTTTAAATAAAATTAAATATTTTTATAAAATTATTTTATTAAATAGCTTTTAGCTTAAAATTAGTTTTAAGTTAAAAAAATTAAAATTACCAAACAACTTTTACTTTATTTTTTAAAGCTCTTATTTATTACTTTGGCTTTAAAGTAGCTTATAAGGGGAAAAAAAGCTGAGCCAAACAAAGCCTTATACTAGAGATAAATTGGGAAAATGAATGAAAAGCTAGGTATTTTTTTTTTTGTAAAATAATGATTATTTTACATCATGTTTTTTAGAGTGTAAAGTATATAAGAAGGAGAAAAAAAAGAGAAAAAACATGATATGAAAAAAAAGAAAAATGTAAGAAAAAATATAAAATAACGAAGTGTAAAAAATTCAGATTTTTTTTATTTAGAATATATGTGTGTGTGTTTATGTATGCAGTTACATTAAATTTTAAACTAATTTGAGTTAAATTGGATACATTCATCTCTTTAAGCTCATACCTTTATCAACACTTATATTTTCCACTCACGAAATTTAAATTTATTTAATACTTAATAAAAATTAAACTTTCTACTCCTTAAATTAATCAGCGCTGGCCGGTTAGAAAAACTGATCATGTGAAGTTGAACTTTGAAATTGAAACCAACCTCTGAATCACACACCTGTGACATTGATGTTGATTGCAAAAACCCAGCTCATTACGCGCAATGCTGACCTTTTTTAATTTCTTCTATATTAAAAACTTGCATATATATCGCCTTCAAGCCATTACCCACCAACACCATATATTATATATACACATCATGGCCTCCATTATCACCATTCCCCTACTCAAATCATTGACCCCTCATTGCTCTTACACAAAAAGGAACAAGTCATTATTAAAGAAAAGACGGTGACATTAGTTTTCTTTTTTTTTTTTACGGAAGACGGTGACATTAGTTCAAAGGTCTTTCGATGGTTAATATCTACCATAGTAAAAGATTAATTAAGTCCACCGTGCTCAATTGAGAAACTATCAATGTTTTGTTTTTTACTTGTGGATGTCTCGTTGTTTTGCTTACGGTACTAATTGATTTAATGATTTCTTCTACTTTTGGCCTTAAAAACCACGTATATCTGTTCTTGCTCATTAACGAATGCATATATGGTTACATAATAAGAGTAATACTATAATAGCACGAATGATGTTAATTATTATATGAAATTTATTACGAATTAATGGGCTATTTAATTTGTCAACCAACTAATTTAATAATCGAATGGAAAAGTAAACTTTACCGTATCAAACCCACAACTCTAATGTCAATGAAAGTTAACTACAACCCTAAAGAAACTTTTTGGTGTTCAAAAGAGGAAATAAAACCACAACGTTTCATAAATTTCATTTCATAACATTAGCATAGTCATGTAAAATTACAATAAAATTAAATAAATAATAAATAGAATTTAATAACTATACACTTATTATATAAACAAATTTGATTAGATGGTAAAATATAATTAAAATGTTTATGTAATTTTTTTTTTACTTATCAGTATATATATAATTAAACTCTAATAAATAAATAAGGAAAGTATAATAGGTATTTTTATTGTGAATTAAATACGGAATATATATGATTTTTACAGTGGTCACTGGCCAGTGGACATTACCAAACATTTATTAATTTTATTCAAATTTTGCAGATATTTCTTTCTTATTTAAGAGAACTTGGAAATGACAATAATAATAATAAATTTACAAAAATAGAGAATATAAATGTGATAAGGTAGATAAAAAACTTACGTGGTTTTGGATTCTTCTGGCGATTCGTGCTTGCCAGCTTTACCCGGCTATGGTTGGCAACATATATAAGCATAAACCCATAAAAATTATTAAGAAAAATAAAAAATTGGCAAAAAGGGGTTGATTGCGCATTGTTTTTGCTTTCTGGGTAGGAAGAATTTTTGCGAGCAAAGATTGATTCAGAGTAAGGAAAAGATGGAGGTGGATCTATGGCTGATGCTGGTGCTGCTGTTCATCAGCACCTGCATTCTGGCCATTAACGGTGACACAGATCCAAATGACGGTCAGTGTGTGCTTTGATCTCACTCTCAACTTTGCACTTTTCATAACTCTCTGTCTCTTGCTTTCATTGTGCTAGTGTTAGTTTAACACTACTTCTCTCTTTGTCATCTTCCCTATTTGTCTACTTGTTCTGTGTTTTTGTCTGGTTTTCAATCATCTTTTGTGGACACTTCTGCCAATTCCTTAGCCAGTTAGTTGATTTGGCCAATGGTTTCTTTTTGTTTTTATTGGTTTTGGAATCAATGTGAAGTTCTCTAGCTGATCTGTTGAGTGGCACACTTAATTTCGTTACCCTGATTGTTACTGTTTATTGAATTCAGATTGCTAGGCTTTGTATGCCAATTATTTCAACAAATGAGGGGTTTTTCTTTTTTATATGTTCTGTGTGCTAAGTTGTCGGTTGATGCAATATTGCAATTCTTACTTCTTTCTTTGGGTTTTGAACATATCTATACTATTGACACGGTTGTGAACGATGGATCCGACATGAAGAGTTTGATGTAATAATACACTTTTCATTTTCTTATATTTTCTTCTTAAAGTGTAGTTGACCAAATTTCCAAATTCGAAAAAAGGAGATGCCTGTTATAATAATTTTCACACATGCTGCACCAAAAAAGAAAAACTAACAGATAAATGAGAATTTTTCATCTTCCGCTTTCATTCCCATCTATTGAGTTGTTGTCTTCTATATTTCTGTGTTTTCTGTTTGATGTTCAATTTTTTCTTTCTTGTATTATGATGGCTATTGGCTAATGCATTAAAAAAACAAAAGTAGAAATTCTATGAGAAGATTTAACAACAAGTCCAGTTGACAAATGTAACATCTTAGTAAAACACTAGACCATGTGTGACTGACATTTTGAGCTGTTAAAATCTTGCCATGCAGTTGCCCTCTCTGGCACCATCCTTCATAGTAGGTCTCAGCACACACTTGTATCATGAGTTTGAATGATTTAATACCATTAACAGTAACCTGGGAATATGGTAGCTGCATTTGTGTTTAATTCCAAAATTCTAGTCAGCTCTGTTCTGGGTTTTATATAGCGCTTTTGACCTGCCATATTTTTTAGTTTGGATTAGAAGTATTACACATGAAGTGATTTGAAACAACACCATTAGTACAGTGGATTCTATCTGCGCTATCTCTAATTTCTGATTTATCAATCAGCAAAGTCTTGCAGGCTCTAACTATCTATTTAAGGTGTGGGAATGCTTGCATGGAATTAATAAGCTTATTTTACTCATTTCTGCATCTTCTGACTTGCATCTGATGTAATCCTGTTTATTATTATTTTGTTATCCACATCTTTACATACCGAATAACCAGCAAGTTGCTCTGCTTTTGTGGCACTTCGAAATTATAAAATGTTTGATTGGTGAACATCTGATATTAAATTTTCTACTAACACAACAAAGATGAATTCTTATATATTGAAACGTAGTATTTTAAATTCCATGCATGTTTACTCTAATTTGGTAATTGGTTAGGTGATGTAGATAGTTCTTTTACCTTTGTGTTCCTTAGTAGTTAGTAAGGTTATTTTAAAGAATTTCTATGAACACAAATAATTCATAATCTTGTATCCATGTCATTTCCTTGAGAATCCTTGATGAAGTTTACTTTTGTTTTTAATTTTTTTTCTCATTGTTTATGGATGTAAGGCCAATATCATGAATAATTTATTATGAAGTCTTCATTGTCAGTGAACATTTTCTGAATTCAGGATGTGAAGATCAATGATCAATTTTGCTCACTTATGGTTATTTGTATGTGCTATCATAATAGTTTCAATTAGTTTGAGAGTGATCTATATTTCTTAAAATATGTGAAATGGATAGTGGTGCAGAGAGAGGCACTAAGTATTAGAATACAAATTTCCTTTATACATGTCAAAGTTTTGCCAACTACCTTTTTCTGAATGTTTGATGCAGTTGCTTCTCTAAAAGTTATGTTTCAAAGTATGAACTCACCAGCCCAGCTAAATTGGCCTGCAAATGGTGATAATCCTTGTGGACAGTCTTGGAAAGGCATCACTTGCTCAGGCAACCGAGTCACAGAGATGTGAAGTCACAATCTCCCAACCCTTTCACTTTATATGACCTGATTGTAATTGCTTTTGGTGCTGGTGTCTGATTTTTTTTTTTTTTAATTTTTATTTACTTCTCATCAGTAAGTTACCTGGTCTTGGACTAACTGGAACTTTGGGTTACCAGCTACAAACTTGACATCTGTGACAAACCTGTAAGTTATAGGTGTCGTCCATCATATATCCTGTTTTCTTTGTATTGCATAGGTGTCATTCATCATTTATCCTGTTTTCTATGTATGTTACTATTGTTGTGACCTTATCATTTTTGTAGAGACCTGAGTAACAACAATATTGGGGGCTCCATACCATACGGACTTCCTCCAAATGTGCAGCACCTGTATGTTTCGTATCATGTTTTGTTGCTTTTGTGGTTATTTTTGTTCTGATATTATAATTTCTAACACCCTTGTTACAATTTATGCAGAAATCTTGCTAATAATATTTTGAATGGCTCCATACCTTATTCTCTTTCTGATATGACTTCACTTATAGACCTGTGTGTAATTATCTTCTTGACTTGTATGCTTCTCATTGTTTTTAAACCTCCCTTGCAAGCAACTGGAGTCATTTTTAAAATTAATCTTGATATGTAGGAATCTTGGCCACAATCAACTCCAACAACCACTGAATGTTGACTTTCAGAAGCTTTCTTCCCTTTCTACATTGTGAGATTTCTTCTTGCTCTTTAACAAGTTAAAAAGTAGTCTAGATGTCTATCAAGTTTATGTTACCTATAAAATATTTTATCGTTCTCATTTTCAGTATGATTTTATGCTTTTTATGGATTAATTACCATTTTTTGTATCTAATAATTTCACAATATGGATTCTGATCCTGTGTTTAAGGCATTTTTCATTATTTTTGTTTAAAAAACTGCTGCATATACATGGCTGTTGCAGTATGTTGCATGGATATGCTTTTGGTAATCTAAAAAGTCCACACATTTTTCACAAGTGACAATGGTGGCTATGTTTGTTTGGTGTTCATTATAAATTATGCTTGAATTTGGTTTGGTGACAATTAACAGCCAGGTGACTGTGTTACCTATTACTTGTTCCAGGGATCTCTCGTTCAATTCTTTAACAGGTGACCTCCCTCAGACTTTGAGCTCACTTTCAAGCATAACCACCATGTAAATGTCCAGCCTCTTTTTCTTTAGTTGTTTTTCTGTCAATATTTACATGGTATTGATTGCATTCTGAGTTGACTTGTTTAAATGTGTGTAGGTATCTGCAAAACAACCAGTTCACAGGCACCATCAATGTCCTCGCTGATCTGCCTCTTGAGATTCTGTGTGTCTCTGTTGTCTCATATAACAGCTGTGGAATATCCTTTCCTATATTTTCATAGAATTACCCTTATCAGTTGTATTAATTTTTACTTAAATTTTTCTCAGGAATGTAGCAAACAATCATTTTACAGGCTGGGTACCAGAACAGTTAAAAACCATAAACTGCAGTGAGCATTGGCATTATCAGAAATTTCTTAAGAATCTGTTATTCATCATAAATTCTATAAAACTTAAAATGGTCAAATTTAATGACAGAAAGGATGGCAATGCATGGAGCTCAGGACCTGCACCCCCACCTCCTCCCGGGACACCTCCAATAACAAAAGGCAATCGAAGTCACAAGTCTGGTGGACATGGCACCTCATCTGATGCTGGCACAAGTGATGGTGGCAAAAAATCTGGTATCCGGAGGTGGTGGCATTGCTGGAATAGTGATCTCCATCCTTAGTTGTTGGGGCGATAGTAGCATTCTTTCTGGTGAAGAGAAGATCTAAGAAGTCATTTTCAGATGTGGAAAAGCTTGACAATCAGCCCTTGGCTCCTCTTACTTCAAATGAAGTCCATGGTCAGCATCTTGCTTACTATTGAAAAATCATTTTCATTCTTTTATGATAAGGTCTCCTTCATTTTAGGGTAACTGGAATATATTATTATTCATAACATTTCATTTTTTCAGTTTCACCCTTCATTCTTCTGAAACTACATTCTCTATTGACCATTAACTATTATATGCTTGATTCTTCCATTGACAAATGAATTTTTCAATTCAATATATGGTTTTGGTAGATAATTTGTTCTGTAACTGTAAGGCAATTAGTAGCAATTACTTTTAAACTTGTTCCAGTGGGAAGTGCATGCTTGGCACCACGGCTGACCTATATGGTTAGTAGACTAGAGAAAGCTTTAAAGTTTTTAATAGTATTTTTGTTGTATAAATTAGTCATGCCAAAACTTCATCACTGAGTAGAAATTGACTGGGTGTCTCTTCCTCCCAGTAGAAATGACTTCCTTGTCTTAAGCTTTCTGTTTAATATTTATATGTCAAGCTATTCTGCTTTCACAATGTTATTAATGAATTTGACGTATTAATATATGTCATCATGCAGAAATGAATTCCGTGCAAACTTCTTCTATAATTGATTTGAAGACATTTGATGCTTCCGAGGCCTCAATCAGTCTTAAACCCCCACCTTTTGATCGTCGTAAATCATTTGACGAGGATGAGTTTCCAAAGAAGCCTGCTATTGTCAAGAAGACTGTAGCATTTCCTGCAAATGTGAAATCATATTCTATAGCTGACCTGCAGATTGGCTACTGGAAGCTTCAGTGTGGATCAACTTTTGGGTGAGGGGTCTTTTGGCCGTGTATACCGTGCTCAATTTGATGATGGAAAGGTATTCCTTACCTGATTTTTGCTGCAAATCCACTTCTATGTCTTGTTCTAGTGTCAAAGATATATATTATCCAAATAGTAAATCATGCCACTATGTAATTTCCGTAGAAGTGGATCAAATCTGAATAGCTTTGATACTTATGTGTGTTGATACATGCACTGATGATACACCTTTACAAACTCAAGGCTATATAAATACAGAACCAAAGAAGTCTGAGAAGTCATGCTGCATGTATATGCCAATTCTATAGCCAATATCCCCCAATAAATACCATGAACTTTTCTATAGTGGACCATGTCTTGAATCTATGCATCTGCTTATTAATGGTTTTGATTTGGTTTTTTCATTTCTGAAAATGCTGTAGGTTCTTGCTGTGAAGAAGATAGATTCATCTGTCCTTCCCAGTGATTTGTCTGATGATTTTGCAGAAGTAGTTTCAAACATCTCCCATTTGCATCATCCCAATGTGACAGAGCTTGTAGGTTATTGTTCAGAGCATGGACAACACCTCCTAGTCTATGAGTTTCATAAAAATGGATCACTGCATGATTTCCTTCACCTACCTGATGAGTATAGTAAACCACTGATATGGAATTCACGTGTCAAGATTGCTTTGGGGACTGCACGTGCTTTAGAGTAAGTTAGTTGTTTGCTAGTGTAAATAGAAGATCTGATATTGCATTTTTAAGTAAGTTTTGCATCATTTTCTATTAGGTTAAACCTCACGAGTAAATCTAATTTTCCATCGACATATTTGCTCCTCCTTTGTCCTTTCTATCTCCTTTCTCTCCTATCCTTTTTTGTCTTTATATTTTTTGCTTGGCTTTTAGTTTGCATGCTAACCTGTGTGTCTTGATTGATTCAAAATTAAGGTATCTTTTTCATTTCTTTTGTGCATTGTCTTATCATAAGTACATTTTTGTACTCTCTTTTTGTTCTCCCTGAGATGAAAATGCTCGGATTATTAATTTGAAGAACCAACTATCCTAAAAGTTTTAGTTGTTAGGTGAAGACTTATGTATAGTTTTTATCCAACACATTCCCCTAGGCAAAAGCCTTTTGAGGTTTAGCGTAGACAATGCACAGACATCACCCTCCCTTTTTTTGTAATTCAACTTCCATTCGAAATAAATAATAATAGGGGTGGTGAGGATTGAACTCTTGTCACTTGATCATGTTGATGTTGTCAAGCTGTTTATATCTGAAAATTACTAAATCAAATGTTCGAATTTGAAAATGAAAAAAATAGGATAAAATGTTTTGGGGATATCAAATTTATTTTTGAGTTTAAATTTGATACACTATCAGTTGTAAAGTCTAAATAGGAAATTTCCACTTTGTGGAAGAGAAACTAAGGACTTTTACTTACAATAGAAGATTAAGCAGATATTTTGATACGAGACAACATAGGGTTGGGCAACAATCATCAATTTAAATTTTCACCCTGATAATCAATAATCTAACTCTACTTCCTTTTTTGTAGGTACCTACATGAAGTTTGTTCACCATCAGTTGTTCACAAGAATATTAAGTCAGCCAACATATTGCTTGATGTTGATCTTAATCCTCATCTCTCAGACAGTGGATTGGCTAGCTATATTCCAAATGCAAACCAGGTGATTTTATACTTTTTGAGAACATTATGCTATGAATTAATGTGTTTATTATTGGATGTGATTGTGTTTGGCTGGGGTAGGTTTACTCTGTTTTATTGCTACTTTTTATCCACATATTTTTGGCTTGCTCTCATTTTTCAGTTTCAAAGTTATTTTTCTTTCAACTTTGATTCGTTAGTGGATGTTGCCATCTATGTTGAGTTATGACAGTCAGGGAAATAAAGTGAATGCTTCAACATATAATACTTTGTATGGATAAACGTTGGCTCCAATTGACTTTTCTATTGTCAAGAACCAACTCTCCTAAATTTTAAGTTGTTAGGTGGAGGCTGAAGATTAGTTTTATATCTCTAACACTCCCTCAAGCTCCCTCAAGGGCAACTTTTACCTGGTCCTGAAATTCAATTGAATTATTTGCCACAAGGATTGGGCAGTAATGAGGGGCTTAGTAGTTTGCTTGGTGTTATAGGTTCAAGGATCAATTATGAAGAATGGGGGCAGGAAGAATTGAATTTCAAAACCACTTGGTCATAAAGGCTTTGATATCATGTCAAAAACCAATTATCCTAAAATGCTAAGCCACTAGGTGAAGGCTCAAGATTGGTTTTTATATCTCCACCTACTCCAGTTATGAACAACCTAGACTGGTTTCAGCTTGGGGTTAATATGTTTTAGGGGTCTTCATGACGATATGAAGACAACTAAAAATGTAATTCTCATATTGTGAATGCAGAAACTCCTAGACTTGAGCCAGTTCAGCTATTATTATGGAATAACAAGTATGATTGTTGCCTCTTGGTGTTAATTGTTAGGGAAAAGTTTTTGTCAGTGTCAACTTACTAACATTGAAGAAGCATGACCAAGGGATCAAATGTTCAAACCCACCGGGTACCATGTAATTTACCAACAAGGAAAAGAAAATATGCATGTTGTCTGATGCATCCCATTGGATGGATATTGTTTGTTTCAAATTTTAGCATGACATTGATGGTGCTCTTACTGAATGCAATTTTTCCTTTTGCCAATGACATTGAGTTTATATACTAAAATTATTAGAAGTTCTAACCAGTGTCTCATGTTTAGGTATTGAACAACAATGCTGGATCTGGATATGAAGCTCCCGAAGTTGGCTTGTCTGGTCATTACACTCTTAAGAGTGATGTCTACAGCTTTGGAGTTGTCATGTTGGAACTTCTTAGTGGACGGAAACCATTTGATAGGTGAAAGATTGATCTACCTTTAGGCTTTAACATAGCAGCTTTTACATATTGATATATGGTTTAATTTATAAAGTAAAACAAATCAAATATTTATGGTATGTAGATGCATTTATACCTTTTAGGTTCAACAGTGCATTTGAATTTTTATTTTATTTTTATAGGACTCTGTTTTCACTCGTTACAGTATTCAGTGCAAAGTTTTTCATATAGATAATTTGTAGAATCACGAAATATGCATAGGTATATATACAAAAGAAACAAACTAGAGGAATAGGTCTATGAGCCAATGTTTATCTCTTCTAATTCATGTAGTTATCCTGATTGTTTTTTATTATATGGGGAGACTTGACATGTTATTATTACTGTTTTTGAAATTATGCATTGATATAATATTCTCACTTTTTCTTTTTCTAATTGTTAAAACATTCCCTTTACAGCTCAAGGCCAAGGTCTGAGCAGTCTTTGGTTCGATGGGCAACACCTCAACTCCATGATATTGATGCATTAGCTAAAATGGTTGATCCTGTATTGGAAGGACTATACCCTGTCAAGTCTCTTTCTCGATTTGCTGATGTTATTGCTCTTTGTGTTCAGGTAATGTCCCAAATTCTGTGAATAGGCAGTAAATTACTTGTTTTTGAGTCTATTTGAATTGGTTACACTTACACATCAATAGTAAGTTAATAACTCACTCAGCTCAACCCTTGTCCCAATTGGGTTTCTAAGTACTCAGCTCAACCATTGGGGTGCCCTTAGGGATAAAAAAAATAAGGATTCAATTAATATACACGATATCCAATGGTGTGCCGCTACATTATTTAATGTGACACCTTATGTGTTATTAAATTCAATAAATTATGTGTCAGGATATCATTGGGTGTCTATAAAATTTATTTATACTGACAATGTATATATATTAAACTCAAAAAATATTTGAATATATTAGTGCATAATTAATATTATGTTATTCTGATTTTATTTTTTGGAGCAGCCGAACCTGAATTCCGACCACCAATGTCAGAAGTGGTTCAAGCACTGGTTCGATTAGTGCAGCGAACTAACATGAGCAAGCGAACATTTGGAACTGATCAAGGAAAAAACCCAACGAGGGGATGATGACCAAGATACACAAGACATGTAAATGGCAACAAAATCTTTATGTTGATAGAATGGCTTAAAAGGAAAACAATATTCATCTCATTTTCATCTCTTTTTAACCCTCATACAGTCTCTCTTAGTTATAGATTGAATTCACCTCTGAATCATTGAAGCTAGACAATTATTGATGTATGTTTCTGAGCAATTTCTTGTATTGGTTGGTGATATAAATTTCAATAATCTAACCGTTTGCAAAATTAAGCTATACGGTTGCCATTTTCTTGTAATAACTAGGAACCACAAGCTTTTTCATACTACTTTTACTTTGTGATTGTATCTTGTATGTATGGGTGGAATATTTTGTAATATTACTCTTGTCCCTGTCATGTGTCTAAATAAATATGAGTCTCTTCATAATGAATGTGGATCTTACAACATTTCAGCTGCAGTATGGGGTTATCTCATGCCCTCGATTGAAAAAAATTCGCAACAGTGAAAATCCATTATTTAAGAACTGAAAGTAAATCACTTTTATTAAATTCATATTTTCATGATAACTCATGTATAATTCATTTTTAATTACTAATTTTAAAATCAATTTTGTAATTATAAATCAAATGGATACTTAATTGCATCACATAGCTGATAAAATTATTAATTTTAAAATCAATTTTTTAATTATAAATCAAATGGATACTTAATTGCATCACATAGCTGATAAAATTATTAATTTTAAAATCAATTTTTTAGCTGATAAACACAAGTGAGAAGAAGGGGTTCTGAAATTATTGACAAAAAAAAGAGCTCTGAATTAGAAATTCACTTTAAAAATATTTTTGAAGAAATTAAAAAAATAACAATTATTTAATTAAAGAATACAACGTTTAATTTATTACAAACTTAAATTTATTTTAAACTTATTTTTTAATCTCTAATGAATGTCATAAATATATTCATTAGCATTTCCTCACCGAAATAGATCAAAATGTTTGGTCTCCACTCTTGGTTCAAAACCCAATACTTCGTTCGGTTTGGTTGGGTGCACTGGGATGATTCATTGATTCAGACTCATGACCACCGTGACTGCTGCTTATAGGGAGGGCGCCAGTCACGTTGTCAATATGCTAGCTATATATTTTTTTTTCTAATTTAATTTCAAGACAATCATTAAAATAGTGTTAATTATTACTTGGGGACTTTGATCTTGTGAAGAATTTTATGCGTAGTTGTTTTATTTCTATAACTAATTTTTTAGGTGATCGCAGCACACCCAATGTAACCAAGTTTGTTTCGGGCTTGAAATTTTATATTTTTCGTCTTTGATTAAATATATTTTGGGTCCCTGAAATATAGTCGAAATTTGGTTTTAGTCTCTATAATTTAAAACCGGTGGTTTTGGTCCTTCAAAAATTAAAAATATATCAATTTAGTCCTTATCGATAAAAATTCCTAGCTAATCGGTAGCAAAATTTATATCAAAACTATGCAATAAAGACTACGGTGCCGTTTGGGGTGGTTGTCAGTTTTTCGGTTTTTGGTTTTGAAATCCAATTTTGAAAACAAAACGTGTTTGGATAAAATGGGGTTAAAATGGTTTTTACACAAGTTTCAAAACCAATTCCCCTTACTTTTCAAAACAAAAAAAAAGGTTTTGGTGTTTTCGGTTTCCTGTTTTATTCTTTTCTCTCCCCTCTGTTTCTCTCTCTCCTCTCCTGTTTCTCTCTCCTCTCTCCCTCCTCTGTTTCTACTCTCCTCTCTCGCCTATTTCTCTCTCTCTCCGTTCTTCTCTCCTCTCTCCCTCCTCTGTTTCTCTCTCCTCTTCCATCTCCCTCCTCTATTTCTCTCTTCCTGTTCTTCTCCACTCCTCTCTCTATTTCTCTCATTTTTTCCCCTTTGTTTCTCTCTCTCTCTCCTCTCTTTCTCTCTCCTCTCTCTCCTTTGTTTCTCTCTTACTCTCCTCTATTTCTCTCTTTTTTCTCTCTCCTCTCTCTCCTCTGTTCATCTCTCCTCTACTTTGTTTCTCTCTCTCCTATGTAGATAAACAGTAGAGACATAGAGGAGAGAGAAATAGTAGAGGGAGGGAGAGAGAAACAAGAGAGAAATAGAGGATAGAGGAAAGAGGAGAGAGAGAGGAGAGAGAAATAGTGGAGAGAGAGACCAGAGAGAAACAAAGGAGATAGGAGAGAGAAATCGAGGAGAGAGAGAGGAGAGAGAATCATTTATGTAATGCATAGAACTGAAAACCGATATTAAAAAAATGAAACTGGAAACCATAAAACTAAAAACTGGTTTTTAGTTTTAAAATTTTCGAAACTGAAAACTGGTTTTGGTTTTTAAAATTTTCAAAACTAGAAACTAAAACCACCCCAAACGGGCCCTTAGTGTATTTCCCATTTTTGAAGGACCAAAATCACCAATTTTAAATTGTAGAGATTAAAACCAAATCTTGACTATATTTCAGAGACTAAAAAACATATTTAACCCTTTTCGTCTTTTTATAATTACATTCATCTTGTAAAAAGGAAGAGGAACATAATTGGTTTTTATGCCGGGTGAATTTTTTTTTTATCTAAATCCTCCTAATTCAATAAAAACATGTACTATAATACCCTACACAAACTATTATACATTTTCAAACAAAAAAAAAAATTTGAAAAAAAATTGAGTTATAAAAACTTGATTAAAAATTTTTTAAAAATTAAAAACGGAAAACTTAGTATCACTGCCACCTCTCGGGACCTAAAATATTAATATAATAAAATTTAAATATTTGAATATCACAAACATTTAAATATTCAAATATTGAATTAACTTATATTTTGGAATACTATATTTGAATATCTTAAAGTAGTCAACTTTTTATATGAAATAAGAATTAAATTGCTAAATAAAGATAATTTTTAAAGAATTAAGGCCCCATTTGGAAATACAGCTAATTTAAGTGCTTATAACATAAACTCTTATTTAATAAGCACTTAATGAATAAGCTCTTAAAAATGCAGATGAAAATTGAAGAGGGTGCAGTGTACTTAAATTCTCCATAAGCTATTCTCAGGAGCTTATTGAAATAAGCTAAAAATAGCTTATGAGCATGTCATAAGCTCTTTTCATAAGTTTACCCAAACAGTTATATAAGTGCTTATGTCATAAAATATGCTCAAATTAGCTCTTCCAAACAGCACCTAAATTAACAATAATGTTTTTCAAGGACCAAAAGGTTTTACTCTAATTTTTTTAAGAAACTAAATATACCCTCTAAGCCAAATCTGAAACTAAATATCAACTGAACCCGACTCTTTTTTTAAACTGAAACTATTCAACCCCAGCAAGCACAATAGTTAACCCTTTTTATGTTAAAAATAACACGGCAAATAATTTTGGGTGTAGCATTAGGAAAACGTTTGCCACAGATTGTAAGAATCAACCATCCATCAAGTATGCATTCAAACAGACAAGTTTCACAAACTGCTCATGAAGGAACCATATGACCCTTGAATAAATTTCACTGGGGAAAATAAATATTGTACGTGCTAAAATATGGTCTCTGCAAGAAAGTAGATGAAAGAATAACTCAGTTGTAGACCATATACTTGGGAGTTGCACTGAACTTCTGGTATCCTTTGATGACTTTATTTACTGCATCAAGGAAGTCTTTCTCTGTTACAGTCTTCCTACGGGCACGGATAGCATACATACCAGCTTCAGTGCATACACTCCTTATATCAGCTCCTGGAGAGAACAAAAAATACTTGATCAGAACCCAAGCATGAAGCAGTATGTTTGACAGCAAGACTTTGGTACAAGACAAAGAAAGGAAGCTGCAAAAAACCCTCAAAACCAAAAGAAGTTTGACCACGAAGTATACAAGCCAGAATACTGAAATCCTTAACAAATTGATGGTCAATAAGTATAAGCTAAATTAAAAACTGTCCAGTTTTAAGAAGTTCTTACCAGTGGAATTTGGGCAAAGCCGAGCTAAAAGTTCAAAACGGATATCCCTTTCACAGTTCATGGTTCTTGTATGTATCTTGAATATCTGCGTCCTACTCTCTAAATCAGGAAGGCCAAATTCCACTTTACGATCCAATCGCCCAGGCCGGAGTAGTGCTGGATCTAGAGTGTCAGGCCTAGAAATTGTGGACAAAAAGACAACAATAAAATAAGTCCAGCTCAGCGGTGGTAAGACTTACAAATTGAAGAAAGCACTCAGAGAGACATGAAAAATTTGCAAAGGGAGTTGCAATGCAAACTTGATTTGCATTTCTTTTTATTACAAGACAATGGGAAGACATTAAGCAGTTATGACTTATGAGGGGAAAAAAATAAAAGGGTAGTTGGAGTACATCATAATTATGGAGAAATTCAAAATGGCAGTGCATACTTAGAGATGCTCTCTCACAATAACATCTATAGTGCATACTTAGAGATGCTCTCCCACAAGAAAGGAAAAAACATATAATGGCCAAATCAACCAACCTGTTAGTTGCCATCAAAACTTTGATGTTTCCTCGAGCATCAAATCCATCAAGTTGATTCACAATTTCAAGCATTGTACGCTGAACCTCATTGTCACCACCAACACCATCATCAAATCGAGCACCTCCAATTGCATCAACTTCATCAAAAAACACAATACATGCCTTCTTTGAACGAGCCATCTACAGAAGATAACATTTTGTCAAATGATACCATGTCATGAAAACATTGATCAAGAGCTAGAAGACAGGTCTTAGGCATTTACCTGAAATAGTTCACGAACCATCCGAGCCCCTTCACCAACATATTTCTGAACTAGCTCACTTCCAATAACCCTAATAAAACAAGCGTCAGTCCTATTAGCCACAGCCCTGGCTAAAAGTGTTTTGCCAGTTCCTGGCGGGCCATAACAAAGAACACCCTTTGGAGGATCAATTCCAAGCTTGACAAATTTCTCTGGATGAAGCATGGGAAGTTCAACAACCTTGCAGGAAAATTAAAAATTTAGTGCCACATGACTTATTTCCTTGATTATAATTAAAAATATGGGAAATTCTCAATGACTTACTTCACGCATCTTTTCAATCTGCTCTTTACAACCACCAACATCATTATATGTCACATCTGGCTTCTCTTCAACTGTCATCATGGTAACACTAGGATCAATTTTTGGAGGCAAAGGAATCTGAATCTGATATTTGTTTCTATCAACCCTGCAATGATAAAATGAAGGTCAAACAAACAAGCAGAGAACATGGCACTAAAGTTCCTCTTTTTTTCTGTGGGTAATATTTTAGCATCAAAGTTACTTATTGGAAACATACCCAACACGCATTCCTTCCTCTATATCAGTGGGTGAAACTTTGTCTCCTAACCCAACAACAAACTGTCATCATCAAAGCAGAAGGTATATTAGACCCAATTTCAAAAATAAAAGAAAAACCATGACATACAGCATATAAAATAATTGATCAGGCATGTGATATCTTCCTCAACAAGTAGAGCCAGTCATCTTCAAACAAATATCTATCTGATAGATATGGGGAAAATGAAAAGATTGTTAAAAACAAAGGCACCTTTGCAATCTGCTTCACATTGATAACATATTTGGCTTCTTCAGAGTTTGGATTTATAATCTTGGTGCATCTTGCCACCTGTTCAGTAAATAATCATAGTTAGCAATTCCTACAAATATAAAAACGTTTTGAACAAAAATTCTACAAAAACAAAAAATACCTGAAGAGGTTGCTCCTCTTGCATCATTTGCTTATCAGAAACAAGATCCCATTGGCTTGGGGCAGCTAAACCAGTGTCAGACTCCTTGATACCTATTATTACAAGAGGAAGCTAATATCTGAGGAAGTGTGCATGTGTTAACAACATCCAGTCTATGCAACTAAGACAACCAGTATGAACATAATAATAATAAAAAAGAACATCTGCATAATATCAATTATTAACTCCATTCTTCAGCTTTTTTCTTTTAAAAAAAAAATCTGGCTAATGGCTGATGGTCACAAACTAATACTATCACCTTCAATAAGACAGAATAAATTTAGAGATAGACAAAAATATACCCAGTTAAGACCACTTGTAACAATCAAAAAGGAAAAGGAGAGTAAAGGGGGAACAGGCATAATACCTAGGAGAAAAAAAGTCAAGATGTAATTATCTTTATTATGAACAATTACAATTACAACGATACACAAAGCAATAACAAAATATAGTAACAAATTAAATCTTCTGCACATACCACATAAGTCATTCACTTTCTTTGCCATATCTTTGATTTCCTTCTCCGCTTTTTTTATGCTTGTGGAATAAGGTCCCAAACCCTGCACATAAAGTAAACCATGTAGAAGACTGTTATAAAGGCACTAGTGATGAGAAAACCGCTGATCACAGAAAAGCATTTTCAGTCCAGCAACTACAAGGAGAAACTAGGCAGGGCCCAAGAATCAACATACGAGCAAAATATCTCTGAATCACAAATATCACTGGCTTTCCATATTACAGAGCAAAGAGGCTTCACATGATCACTATTTCACACATAGCTAGACACATAGTAGCACCTCACTAACTCGGTAATTAAATCTATTGATTGGGTACATTTAATTCTTTGTCAAGCAAGATGAAAGGTTTCACAGTGACATTACATAACCATGCAAGCAGTCCCTCTACAATAATGTTGAAATCCTTGTCTATCCACATCATGATTTATGAACAATTACCAGATATAGTTCACAGCTACTACAAACACCAATTACACAAACCCCAAAACCAGCAACCTCAACGATCCAGAATCAGAATTGGAGTGAAAGTAGGTTAACGCTGTAAATTTTCCCCAGAACACTAAGCGATTAAAACCCAATAGCAGCATAGTTGAAATATGAAAACAAATTAGACTAAGATTCGAGATAGCATAGGATATGGAACAACACTAGTAGAATATCATACAATTCCTACTAGAACGAAGACCTAATAAACCTATAACAGAAATGGGAAATTGGGAAATTAGGGTTTTAGAGAGAAAGAAAAGCTTACGTAAGTTTTGAGGAGGGCGATGTCATCCTCGTCAAGGGGTCGGGGATTCTTCTCGTCCTTGAGATCGTCTTCGTGTTCAGGTGCCATTGATGCTTCTCTCTCCGATTCTGATTTTCTGTGTAAAATTACAAATTTTCTTCACAGAGAAGCGAAACCCAATTCAAGTTGTAGTGCTGAAGCTGGGCTTTTATCTTTATGCAGAGGCTTTTTGAAGTGAGAACTAGAACAAGAGTGATAAATAAATTTATATTTAATATTAATCCTCTCTTTAAGAAGAGATCTTACACTGGTGGTGTAAGTTGAAAATCTATTAAGTAATAAATTTTTAACATTGTAAAGTTAAAAATTTATTAAACAAGGGAGAAATAAATTTATATTCAAATATTAAGTAAAACATAAAAACTCATTATTTTGAATTGAGATTATAAAGTTAAAAATTTATTGAACTATTTTTTTGGCTTTCTTGTTAATTTGCTTTTTGTAGGGAAAAAATTATCGAGGAAGATAGTGATAACATGTGTTTAAGTGAAGATTTATAAAATTAACATTTATCAAAAGTGAGTTCTTTATATTAGAAAACTATTATGTTAAAATTAAGTTTATGGTAAAACTTAGGGCAAACTTTGAACTCAAATGTAAAAGATATATTTTTAATGTTTTCACTCAATCCAGCTTGAAAGTTGTTTTGGGGATTAGGCTAGATCCCACAAAGGCCCACAAATTATTACGTGAATACAAATTTATGTATAGTTAGTATTACACTATCAAAGATTAAATCAAAACACAACAAAAATATTCAGAGTGAAATTTACTGATAACTCTGAGTGAGTTGAAACTTGCTGAAAATGAGTGGGGAGTGGAGTTGAAGGAAATTCACTGATAAAATTCACTCCCTACAAGTATTCATAATTCTGAGTCACTTGGTTGGTATGGAAATTCCAAGGAGTTAATCAAAAGAATGCTATGCCAATGCAATACATTGTCGCGTTACAAAACTGATACTCAAAAAATAGACTTTTCGTATTTAATAACATCTTTGGTGTTCAAATCATAGATCTTGCAAATCTGTACGATGGTATGTTCACTAAGGCCGGCATGCCCATCCCCCTGACGAACAAGACTCTCAAGTTCTTTGGATGGCCGCAAATGCAATACCTAATTATTGATATGAAAGAGCATTAGTAAGTAGATTAAGTAAATTGACATAGAATAACAATTTTTAAATTCATTTGCAGCCAATACAAGAATGAATATGGCAAGATCTAAAAGAAAAGGTTTTTAGCCTATGTATGAAACAATACATATTTGTAAAATTGTTTTCAACCCAGCTATGAAATCACTTTCACTTCCCAATATCTCAATAGTACTACTCACCCAGTATGGTTCATGTGAACTATGGCTTTCATTTTTAGAGTCCTTATGCTCAGTTTCCTTCTTATCTGGATAAGTGCTTGAAGTCTTGGAGCTATCTGAGACTAGTTGAAACAGCTTCTCACTTCCCTAAGAACATTCATATAAAACAAAGCAGAGACTTAAACAAAATTCAAGATAAATGGAGTCAGAAGCCAAGATGCAAAGATGAAATGAAAAACCTAAGGATTAAGAATGACATCATCCTAATGGAAGGTCAACATATAAAAAATAAAAGCCAATCCTCCATGACAAATTGACAACTATGCAACTTTTCTAATTCCTGCCAAACAAAACAATGTTTGTCTAGCACTGGTAATCCTGTTATTTACAGTACCAGCACCCCAAATTCAAAACAAATATAAGTGGGTCAATTGGATTTACAAACAAACAGCCCATGAAAAGTATTCATAAGTACTTTAGAAGATTTAAAAACAGTAAGCTTCAATGTAAAGCAGGAATGAGATATAATAATCTCAATCCCTCAAGATTTTGAGGACAAACCATTGTCCTTTGACAGATTGAAAGTTTTAATGAGCTTGACAAGAATATAAGATATATAAAACAATGCACTCTTAAAGGAAATTAGAAATTTGAGACTGACACAGGGAAAATCCCTGATTGTGACAGCAAAAAACACATAATAATACCAATGATAGGAGGGGGAAAAGAATAAATTGCAAGTTCTATACAAATTTAGCAACAATATAAACCTGAAGGGCCCTCCAATGGGAATATGTGCGGTATAAAATCCAGAAGAATGGAACATTAGGCAAAGGTAAAACCTGCAATGCAAAATTAAGGTGAATAGTTTATCTATCAAAGCAAAGAATGAAGTAAAAATTAAGAGCAAAAACACACGATCTTAAAAATTTTCATATAAGCCATAATATATAAGTAGTTGACATTCACAGAACACATACGTACGCTTAATGCAGAGGTCAATGGAATCAATGAAATTGATCCATAGAAGAATTTCCGGTGGATAATTGTTCCCCTGTAAACAGAAAACAGTTCATATGAAATGAAGATTAACATTTAAAATTTAAAATTAAATCACAAGTTGCAGTAACACATTCAGAAAGTGGTTTGCTCCAACACCACCAGTGAGGGGGACAAGAGAGAAATAGAGAAAGAATTACCTCATAGCAATGTGTCTCAGTCTTCGACGAACAAGTTTAGCATTCAAGCTGCAAAAATATTTTAATTGTCATAAAAGATAAAAGAAGCAAATCTGTAATGCCAAAATTACTTCTTCATCCCCATCATATTCCCACACACATGTGATTTTCAAATGGAAATTATCACACAGACTTAAAATAAGGAATGCAACTTCAACAAAATCAATGAACAAGAAAAGGAAGCAAAGCTGGTTCTGCTAAACAGGGATAACTGCAATATTAAACAGGAAAGAAAGTGCCAAGAAAAGCCTAAAGATGGAAAGCAGACACAATTGTGTCTCTCATTTCAGAGTCCATACTGATCCATATTAAATAGCATAAAAATTGATTTGAGTAAACTATGACCAGTATGATCAGTTAAATATAGTAACCACAAATAAACAGCTAAACAATTTTTAACAGTAAACACTAAAAAGTAAAACTTCAAACAAACAATACATACAAAAGCCAAGCAACAATCTAAACAAGGTGACCACCAACCTTGATGGGTAAATGACTTCAACACCACTGACTTCCTTTGATATAGATTTCAAAAATATCTCAGACGGGTTGACCCGCGACAGAAGCCACAGCCCCAACCTGCCAAAAAAGGAAAAAAAAAAAAAAAACTCGAAATGAAATCACATTTGAGCAAGAACAAGAATTGCCCCAAGAAACACACGCATTCTTAAACTGTAAAGTAAAAACTCACCCATGAACCTTCTTTTTGAGAGATCCATCCGGTGCCCTTTCCAAACCAACCCAAGCTTTATTCATCTGCATCACCCACAGCAACCATAAGGTTAAAAAAGACACACCAAGAAAGAGAAATGGACAAGAACCGAAGCGAGTGGGACCTTGTTGGATACGTAGTCCACCAAAAGCTCAGCTTTGGCGTTAAGGGGTTTATCACCAACGCTAATGTCGCTCCATAACTCTTTGAGAGTCAAAGGGGATTGAGATGAAGTAGTGGAAGCGGAGAGAGAATGGTCAATGGATCTGCTGAAGCACCAGTTCCTGCCCCGTATTGGGAACACAACCAATTTGGCTCTCATGGCGATGACCCTTTGGGTTGCAAAACCCTAGCACAGAAATTTAGCGCTCAAGTTGCAATCTTTGGCGGGATCGAGGTCCGGGTAGAGTGAATATTCGGAGTCAAAGAAGGGAAAATGGGAATTGGGGTTGAAGAAGAAGAAAGATCAGTTGTATTTTGAAACAGAATGATGAATGGTGAAAAGCGGCGCGCTTTGCGGTTGCAACTTCACTAACAGTAACACACACCGACCAGCCTAGGACTAGGAGTGATTAAAAAAGTGAAAAAAAAAATAAAAATAAAAAAAAAGTCGCAATTTGGTACCCTCCCATTAGAGAGAGTTTTGGTACCTTATTATTATTATTTTTATTGAATGGAGGCATAAAGGCCAAAATTACATAGGAACAAGTCATGTACTCTGTTATAAATTATTTCGAAGACATAAAATAGATTTTAAATGAAACACATGTGTATTGTAAATGAGAATGTGAAAAATGGGGGAATACAATAAAAAAATACAGGATAATGGTTATAGGAGGTCAAAAAGTCTTTTTAAAAATTAAAAATAAAAATTCTAATAATTAAATATTGTCCCGTAACTGTAAAAATATTAAGATCATTTAAAAAAATTGAGAGAAATTGATTAAATAATCAAAGAAGGTACCAAAACCCTCTCACTAGAGGGTACCATAGAATTTCCCAAAAAAAATTGATAAAGCTTTAAAAATAGAAAGTATTTTTTTTATTTGGTAATGTATTGCTTACCACAAAAATAGAAAGTATTTAATATCATTAAATGTTTTCAAAATTTAATTTTAGAGTTTAATTATTGTGCAGTTTAATGTAAAAAAAAAAATTACACAATCATTCAATAATGTATGACACTTTAGAAGTTTTATTTCTTTTTAATTGTCCATTTTAGAAGTTCAAACGAAGGTTGATTACTCTTTTCTCAATTATACCCCTATACTTAGGTGTTACTCTAGTAATTAATAAGAGAGATGAAACCATAGAAATGGTATAACAAGAAGCGTAAAAATAAATTTCAGAAAAATAAGAGTATTAATTTTTTTTAATCCGTGTGTTTCTTGTCAAAATGGACATAAAAAAGAAACGATTTTTCTAACACATGCAATATTGCACATGATAATAAATCAAAAGTAAAAAGATTTTAGTGAAAAATGCAACTATCACAACATTCAATGCATTGGTAGTATAAAATGTTACATTTTCCAATAAAATCTTTTCAAATTTGATTTATTATCATGTGCAATATTGCACGAGTTAGGAAAATCGAAAAAGAAAATGGAGGGTGTATTTAATTTTATTATTACATTAAGACAAATATATTGAATGTTATGTCATACTCCCCCTGTTCTTAAATATAAGCAAAACTTAACTAATTCACACTAATTAAGAATATTAGTTATTCTCATTATTTTTTTTCAAATTCACTTAAAAATGAATTTCATTTCCTAAACTATTCTTCCTAATATTTACTACAAAGTGGATCATTGTAAAGAAAAAAATTGAATTAAATAAGGCTATTTTGAGATACAAACATTTAATTGGGTGAAGGTGGTAGATTTTACTTATATTTTATACCAATAAAATTGAATTTTGAGTTGTTTATATACCTAGACAATTGGGGAAAGATAGACTGGGTTTTATAGATTCAAACTCGATTGCTTTCCTTTCCTTGAATTAAAAAAAAAAAAAAAAACTTAGTCTATCTAACATCTTACGATGGTATCGGCCATTATCCCTTAAGAGGAGTTCTCCAAGTAAACCATAGTAATATTTCTTAGGACGAAATCAACGCTCCAAGCTTTATCCTAAAATGTGTGGTTATTTTGCCACTTGCATTTCCATTGAAAATTAGCAAGAAGGGAACATCTTTGCATTAAAAAGTCAATCCATGCTTTAATATGTCGTGTGAGTAGGCGTAGTAACGGAGCAGGTTTTGCTCTTCCCGTCCCTGTAAATGTCGGAACGGGTTTGAGTTCAAGTTTAAATAGAGTGGGTATGAAATTATGAAACTCAACCTCGATCTCGTAGGTCACCGTGGGGTTCGGGAAACCTACGAGTAGGGGTGAGAACAGGCCAGACTGCTCGTCAGGGGCCTACTACCCGGCCTACATCAGGCCCAGGCCAGGCCATATCAATTTATTAAATAGATCAGGCCAAGGCTTTTTCAAAAATTTATATGGCAAAACAGGTCAGGCTTTAAATAGGCCTAACTCAGACTATAAAATAAAGCCTATGTCAGGTAAACAAGCAGGCCATGGATTTAAGGTGCAGGCCAGACTCAAGCCTTGGAAAGCCTAGTTCGGCTCGACCTATTCCTATCCCTACCTACGAGTATTTCACCTTATCTATTTTTTTTATTTTCTTCTCTTTTTTTTATAACTTAAATTCATGTTTTTAAATAAGTCATGTATATCTAATATATTCTAATTCAAATAATATGTAAATATAAACATTGATAATCCTGGAAAATAATAAACTCAAGAACTATATTATATTTTAAGCAAAATATATAAGTTTATTTAACTATGAGTTTAATATATATACAATGTCAGTGTAAAGAAATTTTACACGGACATCCAATGTTGTGCTGCCACATCATTTATTGAATTTAATAACACATGATGTGTCATATTCATTAAATAACGTGGCGGCATACCATTAGATGTTTGTGTAAAATTTCTTTACACTGACAGTGTATATCAATTAAATCCTTTAACTATTAGTATAATTAAAATTAGGGTTAAATATGTTTTTGGTCCCTAAACTTTCACCTAAATTTGGGTTTGGTCCCTAATATTTTTTTTTGGTCCATAATGTTTTCAAATCATTGAAATTAGTCTCTGCTGTGTCACCCTTATTTTTAACAGAGTTGACGACAGGGACTAATTTAAATGATTTGAAAACGTTAGAGACCAAAAACAACGCAAAAACAAAGATTAGGGACCAAACCCAGAATCGGGTTTGGTCCTCAAACTTTCACCTGAATTTGGTTTTGGTCCCTAATCTATATTTTTCGTTATTTTTTGTCCCCTTACGTTTTCAAATCATTGAAATTAGTCTCTGCCACATTACCTTTATATTTAATAGAGTCGACGATAGGAACTAATTTCAATGACTTGAAAACGTTAGGGACAAAAAACAACAAAAAAAAAAGATTAGGGACCTACATCAAATTCGGGTGAAAATTTAGGGACCAAACCCAGATTCGGGTTTGGTTCCTAATCTTTATTTTTCGTTGTTTTTGGTCCCTGACGTTTTCAAATCATTGAAATTAGTTCACGTCAACTCTGTTAAATATAGGGGTGACAGCAGAGACTAACACAGAATTGGGGATATATATTAGTCGGGAACTAACACAGAACAACCAACAATTAAGTGAATCTTTCCATTCTACCATCACTAAATCCTCCTTGATTTCTCTTCCTTCTGCCATCACTACATCCTCCTTGATTTTTTTGCCTTATGTCATCATTTAAACCTCTTTGTTTTCTCTACATTCTGTGCACTCTTCCATCATTGAAAATGTTTCTATGCCTTCTCCTGTCACAAACCTATTTGAATTGGCAACATTCCCCCAATGCGAGTGGCTTCTCACCTGATCCATTTGATTTGTTGACTGAGATATGATTTCTTTCCCATGATTAATCAACCTCCTACGCAACAATTTGTCTTCCCCAATGCTTAGTTGCTTGTCTGCATTTCTTTCCTTTCCTTTTATATAACAAACTGCCCTGGTTCTTATCCCATCCATAGAAGATGTTGATTGTTGGGCTAAAGACTCATTAAAATGACCCCGAATGCAGACCTTCTTCAAATGCAGACACCGACAATCCATTATTGGGGTTTATCCTACCTCTGCTTAATGTTGAATAGCTCCCCTGATGTTAACTTGCGCGATCAACTTGAGGGTCCAACGTACCATCATAAGTAAACAATGAGGGGTTCTAAAAATTTCTTTAGGAAGACTAACTGTGTTATGTCCTTCGAGAAAGGATGAAAATGTCCCATATCTTTGTTGACTCTTCATCTTCATTCGTCCTTGAGTCAGAGTATAAACTCGACGCTGTAACGCATGATTCTGCTGTTGAAGACGCTCCATGTTTGCGAGAATCTGCTACAGTGTTTGCTACCAACTTTTCGAATCTTATGTTTGGCGGGAATAGTTTTACCATCGCCTCAGGATGGGCACAAGTGTTCACCATTGATTTCCAATGTGGATAACCTCTAGGCTCTAGGCTCTAGCCCCAAGCCTAGTCGGTATCATTGGTGAACTGTTTCTCTCATTTAGTAATCCTTACTTATAAAATGGATGCCCTCACTCTCTCCTTCTAAGTTTACACACTTAATAGGACTGACCGCCCCACTTAGGATGTGTTTGGCAAAATTAGCTGATAAATTAGTTTCTATCTAATAAGCTATCTTATTAAATTAGAAGTGTTTGGCAGGACCAACTGATAAGTTAGTTGATAAATGTAAAATGACATAAAAGGACATAACTACATAAGTTTTATTATATAAATTCAATTTGTGTTTTCTAGATAAAAATATGTTATTATGTAATTATGATTTTAGATTTTTTAAAAAAATAATTAAATTCTTATTAAATTTTTTAGTGATAAAATATTTAATTAAAAATTTAAATAAATAGTGTAATTGATAAAATAAATAGTATAATATAAAATTAATTTCATAAAATAGTAAAAAGAAAATAACAATTTAATTAATTCGTAATTTTTAAATTTCTTATTATATAAGTAATAATAGGTAAAAAGAAATTTAAAGGATTTTGTCACTAAAATTGAAAATAGGTAATAATAGATAAAATGAAATTAAGGATAATAAGTGAAAAATATTAAAATATAAGGGATGGTGATGGAAGAAAATTAAATAAGCTACAAGTTACAAACTAGCTGAAATGGCTTGTAGCTTATAAGATAGAAGCTCCTAAAATAAGCTACTTTAAGGTATCTTACAAAACATTTTTGTGTTGATCAAACTAGCTTATAAGCTAATCAAATAAAGCTAATAGTTAGCTTATTGGCCTTGCCAAACACACTCTTAATACTTCAACCTCACTACTCAAAAATTACCCTAGTGACTTTGTACTTTGTAGGCCTGAATTAAGAGTTATTTTAAGATTTTTTTTCCGAACTAATTAGGCTACTTAATTATCCAGAAGAATAAAATATGAAGGAAAATGCTAACGAGTGTCTTAAAGGCAATTCTTAAGGATCAAAAATAGAAAAAAACAGAAATTTAACAAGCCCATGACACGTTTGTTTGTATTCCACTTGCTCCTAACGTTTAACAATTGAAAGAATTTAAATTCATAATATGATGCTTATGTAGTACAATCAAAATTACGTTCCTCATAAACATTTAATAAAACTTTAAATAATCCGTAAAATCACAATTCCTTACTAGTGATTAGGGGAATTAATCTTCTCATGTTAGAGTCGAGTGAAAATATTGTGCCTGCTCTTATTTCATAAACTTTTAACAAATGAAATCCTATAAAATTTTATGAATGCTATGAAATAAAGATTGACATAAAAATTTCCCATGACTAGGCGAAGCCCTATCAAACTGTGATGATTAGTTTATCATATTATAATGTTTCCTCAATTGAGCCAATTACTGTGGGAGGGGGGACAAAGGACAACACACTTTTCCTTTCTCCTTTGGGTAAATCAGTTGAGAGCTCCCAAGACCTAATCTATAGGTACAAATAATAATAGGGTGCCGTTTCCAATGAGAAAAGAGAACTAAGATGTTGAAATGCCACAATTGCTTTGGGGCCAAATTCAGGATCAACGTGTATATTATACAGATTATAATCATTGTGATAAAAGAATATGTATAACAAGCAAAATTTATCAATGAAATCGCTAATTCTATTATCATACATGACTACTCACATTGAAAAAAATCCAATCAAACCTATCATAGGACAAAGACGTGCCTGGTCCTGAGCCCGACACATGAAAACCGTCCTTATGTTCACTCATTTTCCGCTACAACATTTGGTTCTTCACCTTGACAAAGGTACTCATCACACAAAGATGCTGATCCCCAGTCCTTTCTCAGCCGCAGGATGTCTTCAGTGAAAGTGGAACCGGGTGCTCCAATGAACACGCTAGACATGGCACATATAGTCTTGTCCAACATAGCTTCCACCTTCAGTGTGAACATATTCACAATGCTCGTCAGCAAAAGAAATTAAAAGAGAATAGCCAGCACATAAAAAGGATTAGAGCAAAGTGTGGTGATGGAAGAACCATGCAATTAGAAGATTGTGGCTAGGATTAGGGTATTTTGTTATAAGCCACTGCAAATCTTTTGTGCGATAACACTAAATCAAATGAAATTTGGCCCAGTATTCTTAAACCTCTATTCCCAAGCTGAAGCCAATACCATTGCAGGACAACTGAAATCAACAAAGTTGAATACCTAGGGCCTGTTCTTAAACTTCTATTTTCTGAAGGTAAAATGTTGATAGCTTGATAGAATAAGAATCACTAGACTTTAATATTTCATTTACTACTCTTCAAAGGATGGCTTAGAGCTTCAGATAATCTCAACCTTGAGGGAAATAAAAGGATGAGAGTCTTTCCAGCAGATGCACAGCACACGAATGCAAACAAAAATATAAACATGATCAACAGATATATCTAGTCTAAACAGTTTTACTTATATATGTGTGCGTGTAACAATACTCGTCATGAACCAACTATCGTGAATGCACATGAATGGTTTTATATCTAACACACTCCCTTACACAAGAGCTCATGAAAGGAGATATTAAGGATCGAACTTTAGACCACTTAATTACAGAGGCTTTAATTTAATATCATGTCATAAACCAACTATTCCAAAAAGTTTAAGTTATTAGGTGGAAGCACATGAGTGTTCTTATATCTAACAATCCCAAAGACCAGATATGGATGGTACAATGAGGTCAGTTACAAGGCTAGAGTTTAAACTTTAAACCGCATGAAAATGTAATGAAGCACTATCATCTCACCTGTGAGTCTTCCTCAATACCATGCCTGTATAACAAAGCATCCCACTTTTCTGCTGAATTACGAGCTGGGCGTATTACAAGTGGAACAGGCCTGCCGTTCAACACAACTAGTGACTGAAGAAGCCCAGTTTCACTTTCTGCTGCATCCGTAGAAAGATAAATAACAGGTGCATCAGCCCTTTCAACCACCCTCGAGATGCAATCTGCAGCTTGAGGGATGGGGTAAAAGCAACTCGGTTTTTTAGCATTACTGTAAACATGAAAAAGGATCATTAGAAGCAATATGATGGGAGAGAAAGAAAAAGAACTGCAAGATAGTTTCTACTTTCTAATGAGGCAAAAGCATTATATTCATAGTTAAGGCAAACAACTACAGTATTCATGATGATGAGCCATGAAAATGCAGTTAGCAATTCACTTGTCAGAAAACATGCAGATGCAGGCAGAGTTTACAGCTAACTCATCATACTCAAGTTAGTCATCAATCAATGAAAGATTAAAGGAAAAAAAAAAAGGAAGAAAGGCCTCACCAGAATTTCAAAAACCCATGTCTTCGAAAATGCAATGCAATGAAGTTCCTTCCCAGGAATGTCTGAATAAAACGCTGAGCAGTAAGCAAAATAAGGCGGTTAGGTTCAATCAAGGTCTTGCACTTGTGAGCAATTGGCCCACCTGGTTGCATCACCCATTCATGCTCCACTTCAGCATAGAACACATCCCCAATCGCCATAACATCATCATCATAAGCAAACTTAGACAGAACATCCTGAACTGTCTTCTTCTTGGGATTCCGGGTATCCTCATCCCAAACAGCCTGAGGTTTACTCATTGACAAACCCAAAGAACTCAACTTCTTCAAACGCTCATCATCCAAATAACAAAGTTGAGGCTGAGAAAAATAACACAGAAACTTATCAATGTGCAAATGATCCTTCTTAACGTTAGCAAATTCCTCAAAGGAAATCACAACCTTTTTTCCCAAACATTTGTTAATGCGATCAATATCCACAACCCTATCATACTGATAATCCACTTTGGAACTAGGAACCACCAACACCCTGTTAAGAAGAGCCGCGAAAAACATGTGCTTTTCCAAGCAAATCAGATGGTTTGACATTTGCCCTGAGACACATATAGCAAGCAAAAATTTACCATCTTTAGGGTTCCACTCAATGGTTTTTCTCTGTGACAAATTCTGATCCACTGTTCTACACCTATCGTAACTTACACCACTCAGACTAGCGTTTCCGAAATCGAATTCAGGTTCAACCACATTCCCTGTCCTATGCGGATTCAGAAGAACCTGCTGAATCTCTCTGTTAAGGGAAATCTGTTTGAACAGCGCAGATTTCAGATCCTCCAAACGGTTCGGATTTGGATCCGAAGCGTTGGATTGAAAGGTTCGGTTCCAAGCGGTTAAAAGGCCTAGTTGCTGCTGGCGCAAGAGGTAAATGGCGCGTAATTCGGATTCCTTCATTCGATCGGCGAGGGGATCGAAGCTGAGGGAGGAGGTGGAAAACAGGCTTCGGATATCGGCGACGGAGTAGAAGAGGAGGACGATGAAGATAGCGAGAATGGCAAGAATGTACCTCTTCTTGAGCCTGAAATTGAAGCGCCGGAATCGCGAGCTGAAATCTTCGATGTGGAATGCGGCGGCGGAGGGAGGAGTGGGAGGCTTCATCTCGTTTTGGTGGATGAGGTTGTGGCGGTCGTCTTCCTCGTCGGAAGACGAATCCATCTGCATTGCTTTGTTGGCCACGGCGGCGAATGAGTCAGGGAGCGAGCGAGTGGGTGACTCGGTGGCGGGAAGATAAAGCAGTGGCGGTGGAGGTGCAAGAGAAATGTGAGTCACTGAGTCAGTAAATCGTTGGGTGTGTCGGTGAGTGTGACTCGGTTGGGGAGTGTGAGTGGAAGTGAGCGAGTCGGGGATGATAAGTAAGGAAGATGGGCGTTAGGAGAAGCCCACAGAGGAAGCAAAGGAGAATATGTCGGTGGTTGAAAAATGAAGATGACCGTTTACGGGCCCACTTCAACTGCTGTGGGTCCCATTAGACGATTCAACTGGTGGCCGTTGGATTGCCCCAACTAGTATCCTCTAGGGGGAGACAATCCTGTTCGAGTCAGGAAAACTCACGTCAGGGTGGGACTAGCTCTCCCAGCAGAAATTTTTTCCACCCACAATACTTGAACCCGAGACCTTACTTAAGCGAATCAAGCATTTACCACTTCGTCCTTCGATATAATAGAATGGAATAACTGATATTTCACATTAACCCCACATGTCACATAAGTTGTCTTTATATAAGTATAACCTACATGATGGAAGGATATATTTGGACAAAATTAATATATTAAAAGACATTTATGCACTCTCTTTTTAAGAATAAAAGAAAATATAAATTACCACTCATTAGGGTCAACTCAGTGGTTAGGAATTTGGATAATTTAACATGAGATTCTAGGTTCAAACCCCATTATTTTCCTTGTACACCGAAAAAAACAATATAAATTACCACTTTTAAGAATCAAAATGTGTATTAAATACTCGTTTGATTATCATTTAGTAACAGTAAGAATCAATTCTAGTGGAATTAATTTTAAATCATTTTTGTCTAGCATGCTTCATAAATCGTGCATTATTCATATTCTATCATTAATTCTGTAAATCTATCAAAATAAATTCTACCTAACTGTAAACCAAACATACCATAACTCTTTATTGACACAAATGTATCATTGAATGTGAAGTTATTATTGTCTTTTACTTTAATTAATAAAATTGATTTATAATGTTAATCATATGAAGTTATGCCAAATGTTAATCATAATGACAGTAATGATACATTATTAAAGAATACAATATGGTAGCATTGACTGTGATCTACATTGAGCTAAGCTTCCTCAACCAATTCTACTATTTCTCTTCAACAAGCCTTCCACGAACCCACTTCTTACTTACAATAGGTGATTTAGGTTGTGTTTCATCCTTAATGGACTGGATTCCCAGCACAGTTGGAGAAGGATCTGTTTTATGTTCACTACTCTGATCCTGTTCTGTTTCCACTTGTTGATTTGATGAACCAGATTCCTCTACCTTGACATTAAAACCAACAGGTAAGGAAGCACAGCCATTGGTACTTGTTAGGTGAAGTTCTGAATCACCTTTATCTAACTCCTGCAATGAAAATTTGCCAAGATCTGGAGAAAACTTGAAGTCATTTGATGATAAGGCTTTATGTCCATTTATTGGGACCATATGTGGTTGGTTTAGAACTTCAAATTCTGCATCTTTTTCCTTGTTGGCCATGCTCAAAGCAACAGAAGGAGCATTACTCACAGCTATCCCTTGTGTATTAATGGATTCAAGTAATTGAGTTGCTTCAGCTATCAGCTTTCTAGTTTCTAGGAGAGAAGCTTGAGCAATGGGACTCTTCGTCGCAGTAACCTCAAGTGCCTTGGCAGCCTTTTCAGCTTCAGCAATCAATAGTCTGTAAAGTTACATATTATTCCATGAATGCATAGAAGGTAACTGCTAAAATAGGAATAAAAGAAAGCACAACATATAATTCCGTGAACTAATCTCAAAAGTAAAACAGAAGTAACCAATGTTTAGTGCATCCAGAATGATCATAGAAATGAAGATAGTACCAACTCAAAAATAGTGGCTTTCATATCCTTAAAATCATAGTATTTGTATACACACAGAGAAGGATTGATTAATTAGGCACGTTAAACTCATCCATCAAAGAGCCAAATTATTAAGGCCCTAAAAGAGAAGGGAAACACACACAAGCTCATCAGAATAACAAAATTTTCGCTGAGTTAAGCAAAAATAGCGCACACAAAAATTCAATTGATTTTTATTTAGTTGAGAAGTAAAATAATCAATATTTTGCCATGATCCATGTTAATAAAAAATAAAAAGTTTACCTAGCTCGTTCAATGGCTTTGGTCAGTTTGGTTTCTGAAGCAGCTCTTTGAGCTCTAGTGCTCTTTAGCATATCCAGCTTAGAACTCACCAAACGATCCTTAAAGGGAGGGGATTTACTTTTTCTGGAACGGATCTGGTTCAGAACTCTGGTGTCTCTTTTAACACTTACGTTAGTATCAGTGACCTTTTCCATTACAGGGTTCCTCTTTGTGGATTGTGCGTCATCATTTCGCCGCCTTCTTGGTTTCCTTTCAGCTCCTTTAGTGCCATGAGACTTCGCCATTGCAGAGCAAACTCTTTTGCGGTATTCCTGATTTGCAGAAAAATATGTTGATCGTTACTCAGGAACCCAGCTGATATATTTCTAAGTAAAATCAGATATTACAAAGTTAAAGCTGACAAAGCATTGGATTCAGTTTGAACAGCCAAGCTTCCAAGATATAACTAACAGAAGTACAAGAAAACAAAATGTTTGTTGTTCTCAAATTTGTATTACTTCTTGACACAAGTACTTGGAGAAATGTTACACGTCTATTTTAAGTCATATGGTACCACAGAAACTGAACATGTTACATTACACAGACAAGGCTGGAGCTAACACAAGACATGTTGCCCATTTTTGGTATAGGTAAACAATTGCAAATACAAAAGATTGTCATTTGGTGACAGCGTATGATTTTGACCTTTGACATTCTGACTGCACTTCCTCCTTACCAACCCAGCTTTTGTATGATGAAGAATTCACACCATAGCACTTTGACTTAAGTTTTTAACAAATTCAGCATTTGTTGGAAAACAATTTGTAAAAAGGTCAATGTAGAAGGGTTTTACACCTAAAACAAAAGGCAATTTCTAACAGAAGTATAAAAAGCATCTATTACTACTCAGCCTCCTATCTAATTACTCCGATATAGCTTATAGAAACCCATTACAAGAGATTTGTTTTCCAATATTCAATATCTTAAGGAGCTTAATCAGAAAAAGTAGGTAACATTATCAATACATGTCTAGGATTTTAGTTATTAGAAATACCAAAACTTTCTATTTTATACCTGATGCATAAGGACAACATTCAGTATTTTCATAAAAAATAAACTTACTAAATAGGTGTTGCGTCAAAAATATAAACGATGCCACATTGTGAGAAGCTTTTAAGTCAATCATGGTTGCATACTTGCATTAAAAATTTCTATCCAGTTTTATGAGACTCTAATAGTGTGCTAGCAAAGAGGAAGAACCAGCAAACTTATGGTTGCATACTTGCATTAAAAACCAGAAGCCATGCAACTTTGAGGTATTAGCATATGCACTTACAAGGTCAGCCCATTTTGCAGAGATTGCTTCTGCAATTTTCCTTCTTTGTTCATGGGTTTTGGGTGCTCTTTTGCCACCTGGTGCCCTTGGCGTTTGTTTCCTTTGTTTGACACTGTCCAACCACTCCAGCTTCAGCTGTTCATCCAAGGTTTCATAGGAATTCCATTGCAGCTCTTTCTGATCAACATAACCTTGTCTAGAAGCTTCTGCAATTAGATTCTGCCACTCAAGGCAACAAGTTTCCTGCACCACTAGCTTTTCACGCTTCTTTTCCCAGCTCATTTTCACTCTAGTACCTATCTTCTGCTTTGTTTCTGTACTGTGCAATCAATAAAGAAGGCTGAGTCCAGTAAAACTATCTAGGTAATAATATAACTCTATTTAATCAAGCCAAAAGAATCATTTATCTTTTTTTTTAATACACAAAATAATTTCCTTACTTTAAGTACAAAGGGTACTCAAACCCATTACTAATGTTTACAAACCATAACCTCAAAACAATCAAACCCTGTATAAAAGTCTAAAAAAAAATGAGGACCATCCATGAGAAACTTTGTGAACACTGTGTCAAACAACATGAATACCACAGAGGCAAGCAAACAAGCTATCAGCAGCAGAGTAAAACAACCCCAGCTAGCAATCACTCTGTGAGCATAAATAGTAGGTAGCCAGATGCGCAGATTAACAAGACTAGGAGTTGGAAAGCTCAGCCAACAGTCACAATGTCACAAGCACCAGGCCCCAAAAGAATCATCTATTAGTAAGTAACAAACAACAATAATCATGAAAAGGCATTTACTTACGCAAGTGCACGCCCACGACTAGCATTAACCATCTTCATTTTGACCTGCATTGCCAAAATTTATCAAGCAAAACTAATTAAGAAATTATCTGAGGCAAAATTGAAAAACCTGATTACCATTACATGAATATATCATCTATACCTATTTAATTATAGATCCGTCACCAAGTAATCCCTAATAAAATTAAAACTTAACTAAGAAATTGTTAAGTGACACCCGACACAAATAGGATATACTAAGTTACTAACATTCAAGCAGAATTTCCTATTAAGAGTAATTTCTTTGAGCACAAAAAGTGCAAATCAGTGCCTGAAGAATGAAAAATCTGGCAAGTGGCTCTACATTGAATATTTTATATAAATTAAACTGAATGCTGTAAAGTTAGAATCAAAAGTTTCTTCATCAAAGACATAAAAATATTCTTACATGACATCACCTTAGGATTCTGCATTGCAAGCCTTGTTCTTTCTTTGATTTTCCGCAAGGTTTCTGGTGACATATTTAACATTCGAACCAATGTTAAAGCACAATAAAATTAAAAACAGAAGTGACTTGGAAAGGGAGGCAAGGGACAATAAGGATTTACTTACCAGCACTGTGCTTTCTCCCCAGACTCCCCTTGTTCCATGGCGTTTTTCCTTTATTTGCTTTTGAAATCCTCACCCTTCTCAACCTCTCCTTTTCATCAAGTTCTTCAGAGTCTTCATTAGAAGATTCAAGCAGAATTTCAGGTGAATTAGGATTTAGACCCATCTCCAAGTCCTTGGAACCAAAGGCTTCATCTTCCTTTGCAGCGAACAACCTCTTTGGTTCAAAGGTAGTAGCAACTGCCTTAACCAGGAATCTACTCCTCCTCAACTCAATACCCCCCACATTGAAGTTCACCGTTTTAAGATTGTCCAAGGATTTCCAAGCACAAGGAACACTCTGCTCACCACCATACGGTAATTTCACCCTGAGTGAACACAAAGGATATTGGAAGGAAGGATGTGCATTTGCAATCTCTGCTAACCCACAAAAAGATAGATTATCAATATGACTAGTAGCATATGCTATAAGGTGAAGTAAATGATACTAGGGATGCAAAATTCTATAAAAATAATATTTTTTAAGCATAAGAAGGGAAACCCATAAGAGGAAAAGTGAGTGTACACACCAAACAAAGGCATGGGAGCTCATTCAGTCAAGGGTACATAATTTAGTGGAAACAGCATATGCAAAACTCTCTTGTTTTGGGAGCAGAGTGACTGAAGATTCAGATTCAGCCACCCCGGAAGGAAGGGAACGCTGTCACAGCGATCCACAATGGGAACTGGATAACGTCACCATTAACCACACACGCAACTCAACGTTCAACTACAAGCTCATTCACCTTCTTTCACCCTCCAAATGGTCATGGACCTCTCACTCTCTTAGCAAAATTTCAAATAAATAAATCATTTGTTACTTTGAGCTTTAGATGACCATAGACGAGGATAGGGTATAGACCATAACTTTCTCTGTCAAAGGTGAATCTAAATATTTACTTCATTTTAATATATATAAACTCAAAGGGTAATACTCACTAGTGCTTCCATAAATTCCAATTATACAGCCAAAAAAAAAAAAAACTCCAAAAGGTAATAGGATATTCAAATTTACGAGGAATTCTAATAATAAGACATGAAATTCAAAAGGAGAAAGAATAATGATTATTTTGATCAATGAAGATAAAATTTTAACTATAGACTGATTCGACTCTATTTGACATTTTTTTTTTGGTTTTTGGTTTTTTATATAATTATACAAAATTAAATATTATTTTAACATGAAAATAACTTATTTATCAGTATATTAAAATTTTCTTATTCGTGAATAGCTTCTGAATTCATATAATGAATACAATTTTAACACTTTTTTATGGACAACAATTAATAATTGATGCTGTTAAATGTTTTGAAAATGTATGGATTTATTTATTAAAATTTTGGAATTTTTAAACTATTGACAAGTGATTAAAATTTACTCGTACTATTTACTTCTTCTTCTGTATCCAACCCTAAATTTTAACCAAGTCATTCTTTAGATTTCAATCTTATAATAGATTCAAAGAGAACTAGATGATACCTAGGTTTAACTAAAATTAATTTTAAGTGGGATAATCTGACATAAGTTAAATAAAATGATTAAATGGTCATATATTAATGGTTGAGAAAAAATATTTTATTCAATTAATAAATATATCATATGTATTAAATTTTTTTCTTAATATATACAACATTTTTTACTATTTTATTTTTAGAACATTACTAAGATAACAAATATAATATATTACTATATGATTTTACGAGTAAAATGTGTTTTACAAAACATATAATGGCTAGAGTAAAAAATACTCTAACTACAAAGATAAAATAAAGTTAAATATTTGAGTAATAGAAAGATAAAAATAATAAATATTATATACAGAAAAGTCAGGATGGGTAATCAAATGTTAAGTTAAAACCATTTTCAACACATGATGTCGAGTTATTAAATGAAATCAAGTTCAATCCCATTCTTTTTTTTTTTAATAGAGTTAGACTCGACTCCAAATAGATTGAGTTAGGTTTTGTTAATGATGCGGATTGGGTTGTGAACAACCCTAGTATTATTTCAATCAAATAAAAAAATCATTTATCAAACCTTATATATTAAACTTGAATAATCACCTTTAAATGTGACGGTTCTCATAGTTCATTTTTATTCTTAATACACCATAAAGTCATATTATTTATATATTTTTCTCTTAAATATCATTACTTAAATTTAGTTATTTAGTACAATATGTTGAAAAATGATATGGGGATTCTTAATTTGCAAGCTTTCAATCTTTTATGGATGATTAAGATGCCTTGAATATGAATGGTACATAGATGGGTACCTAGCTATAAAAGGGATTCTGAGTTCTCACACTCAAATCAATATTTAGCGTCCGTTTCATGAATAAGAAATTAGGGGCAGAGAACAGAATTAGAGGAGGGGGAAATGACTTACACGTTTGGTACAATAAAAATATACAAGGATAAAATTGTCAGTGTATGTTCCACAGCTTAAAATTTGAGAAGCATCGAAATTCTGATAGAATGAGAGAGAATGGGTCATACTTTTCTTTCGACCACAATTGCCCTTTCTATTTCATATGATGCAATACCCTTTCTCAGCTTGCTACTTAATTTTCGGGTACTTATTGCCTTTCACCGTACTTTTTCTTTTTTCCTGTTGGATTGGAGTGAAAGTCAGGAATGCATGCATGAACAAAAAATAAATTTCACTTAATGACAAAATGTGGACATTAAATGCGTAAATAATTATAATTAACTTTTTATTTAACGAATGCGTTTTCTCTTTTACAAAAGTTATCAATCTTATTTAATGTAAGTTACAAACGAGTATCATACTTATTTTTTAATTAATTAAATTTATAAATTTATTAGCTTTGAATATAATTTTATTGATTTTACATAAATTACTTACATATCATTTATAAAGTTAAATAATTTGATTTTTTTTTTATATATTTACTTACCAATACTTATTTAGGGGTATTTTGGTTTCTCTTTTCTATTTTTATCCTACCAAACAAAAATATCATTTCTATCCACCTTATTTCATCTCTATTACTTTTCTACCAAACAACTCATTTTCTTCTCTATCTCTAACCTATTTCTTTTCACCCCATTCCCTCTACTTTATCTCTCTCCAACTTACTAAACAAAGTGTCAAGGAATTTTTTTTTTTTTTAAATTGGAGGGAACAGCACGGGGAAAAGAAGCCCCACAATTATCATCCTTAAGCAATTGAACTAAAGGTGGAGGAGGAGAGTCAAAGATGGGCAAGACCATAGGGACAGCTAAATGCAAAGTGAACGAGCCAATCTGCAGCTCTATTGCCTTCACGATAGGTATGGGAAATGCGCAGATGAGAGAAAGAAGGTCTAAGGTATGTGACAGCTTGAACAAGGGTGGTAGATGGTGCAGCCATTATTTATCAAGTTTACAGCAAACAAGGAATCTGATTCAATCCATAGAGAGAAGAGAAGTTAAGATCCTTTGTAGTGGCAATAGCTGAAAGAATGGGCCAAATTAAAATTCTGCAAAATTTATAGAAGTACTTCCAAGGTTTCTAGCAAAACCTCTAATCTACCTGCCTGAGTGTCTCTAAAGAGACCTGCGCAGGCTGCTAAATTCCCAGGGCTATGATATTGATGAATGTGAATATAGTAAATGTATGATGTTCTATTCTAGTGCCTTTATATAGACCTCTAGATAGAGGGGAAACGTGAATGAAGTGGTAATTGCCAAAGTTAGTGAAATCATGGGGTCCATCCCTTTTGATATGACCATTACACTTGTCCTAATAGTGAAGAGGTGTGCATATATCATATGACCTGGGACAAAAGTGTTAATGAAGATACCTCATCACACTTCTACCATTAGATATTAGGCCTCTTGGATCATGATTTTGGCATGGCAAGTCAGGACTCAGGCCCATAACCTAATTTAGAACATTATTCCATGTCCATCATAATTTTTTGAATCCTTAATATCAAATTAACTTGTTGACCAAAAAACAATATCAAATTAACTTTCTATGATTATAAATTTGAAAATCTTAAATTTAAATTTTAGCATCTCATATTAAAATAATAAATATAAATGATGATATGTTTTAATTTACATTAAATACTTTCACATTTTTTAATTTTAAAAATATCATAACATCCATGAATATTTATTAAAAGTTTCAAAATTTAGTCATTTTTAGAATTTTTACAACAATTTAGTCTATGAAAATGCAATTGTACCCGGCTTGTTGGTAAAAAAATAAGATTTTACTCATTTATTATTGGATATTGATTATTAGAATGACACTAATAAAATCCAACACAATTGATATATAGTTATATTTATTAAGCATATAGATAAGAATTTGATCACTTATTATATGTATGGAAAAAACTCACAAGGAAAAAAAAGTCATCTCTCTTGGTGTTTGGTAGCACTTATTTACAAAGATCTACTGCCTTTACCCACCCAAACCATTAGAGCTCGACCTTTTAGTATTGATTTACTTAGTTTGGCATCATTTGTTGTTGTGAAGATTTTGCTTTAAGCGCCCTCTTGTTGGGCATGCATATGTCATTCCAAGAGGAAATAAAAAATAAAAAGAAAGAAATGTCCAAGGTTTTTTCATGATTTTATAAATAGGAGATCGTGTTATTGTGTTTTAGGATCACTAAATAGTTTAAATTTAGAGTTTTTTCGGTTTAACCACAGGTATCCTCCACCGGAGGCAATCCTGTTTGAGCCGGGAACATCCACATCATGGTGGGCTAGCTCTTCCAGCGGGAATTTTTTCCATCCATAAGACTCGAACCCGAGACCTTGCTTTAGAGTTTAATTACTATACATTGTCAGTGTAAAAAAGTTTTACAGAGACATCTAATGATGTGTTGCCACGTCATTTAATGAATATGACACCTCATGTACTATTAAATTCATCAAGTGATGTGGCAACACATCATTACATGTCCGTGTAAAACTTTTTACATTGACAGTGTTTTGTTATTAAATTCTTAAATTTATTAGTATATGTGCCTTTTTTTTATCTATAATGCATTGTTGTAATACTTTTTATTGACATTCTACAACCTTTATAAGTATCGTCCAGCATTTGTCAATGAATGATCCTTAGACGAAAAAAAAAAGATTTCTATTTTATTTTCTATCTTTTCTTTTAAGATTATAAATACAAATACATATATAGATACATATACCTAGACATATATAAATTAAATATTATATCAATTAAATTTATTAAATAAATTTATATAATAAATTTAAATAATTCATGTGCTTCACAAATAACCTAAATAGTCTATTTAAAAAATATATTATTAAATATTTTATACTTAAAAATAATCAATTTATTTTCTTTTTTAATAATATAATTACACGAGTTTGTATTTTCATTACATTTAAAATATATCTATAGAAAATATTTACACATGTTAAATTTATAAATTAATATTTAATATTAGTTTTGTTGACTTGTTAAAATCTAACTGATGGTTAATTTTTATTTTTATTTTTAGTGTGTAAATATTTAACCTTGTTTTAACACTATTTTATACTTTTCTAATATTATTTATTTTTTCTTTAATTTATTATAATTATATTATATTTTTTTAACCTATATAAACTCGCATGGGATAAGTTTCATTAGTTACCCTTTGTAACTAATTCAATTCTCATAAGGTCAACTAATTAAATATTTTTTTATATTGTAATTACAAGGTCAATTTCTTTTACTTATAAAAACTGCTTAGTGTTCGTATTGTATACATATAATTATGATTACAATTATAAATTATTACAATTGGTGTCGGCGTCACTCAAATGCATATGTTTCTAGGTGAAAATCACTTAATGTATTTTTTTTAGAGCTTGAAGCAGCTGTGAACACACGTAAGCTCTGATACACAAATTATATAATGCCATATTAACAGTGTTTCCTTTTCTTTTTTTAATTTATCACGGATCCTATTGGCTATTAATATTATAATAGTGAGTGTAATCATCGCATAATATATAGAGATTTTTTAATTATTAACTTCTAATTAATATGCTCATTACTCATTAGTGTGAGTTATCATTAAAAATTACAATTTGAATTTTAACTTTCATTGATAATTTCAACTAATATTTTATTGATGGTATAGTAAAATATTGCCACCATTAACATGAAAGTGCCACCATTGATGATATCTCTTCTCGTGGTAGAACTCGGACTCGGGTTTGTAAAGTCGAACTCGGATTTTGATGTTGTTGAGAAGAGGATCCGGGTTGTCCACAGATAGAGGTGTACCTGCAAAGGTACTCCGACGCCCAAGTCAGATATATAAAACAATCAAGGTGGTTGACTGAGTAAAGACTGCGTACCTTGTAAATGGTTGATACCTCCTATTTATAAGGGTCTTGGGCCTGTATAAATATGGTAAGCAAGTATTTTTATAAAAAGGTAAGTGCGGGTCTTGGGCGTGTGCAAATATGGTAAGCAGGTATATTATAAAAGTAGTAAATAAGCAAATATATAACTGTCGTAAGTGGGCAGATATATAGTTGTAGTAAGTATGCAAATATATAACTGTCGTAAGTGGACAGGTATATAATTGTAGTAAGTCAATAATGACATAATAAATTCGGCTAAGGTTGCTTTTGGTCATGCTGACTAATAGGCCTTAAGGATTAGTCCATAACAATATCGTATCCCCACTAAACACACTCTTAAGAAGGAGTGGGGGTTTTTAACTGTAATTAAACCCTAAACAGGATGATTCTGATAACAGGGATACCTATGGTTTATATCCCAAAAAAAGTTACTAAGTGTGAACAACAGTCGATTATGATAAGATTTGGGTCCAAAAGGTTCGAATGAACCAAAATTGAGGTTAGCATATTATGGCTCAATATCGTTTGGAACAAGCCTTGTGTTCGGCCGTCACGACTCACGTGTTAAAATGAGAGTCAATGTGGGTAATGAGTCAGCAATTAGTCGGTTTAAAAATTTGGGTTTTTTTCATTTAAGTTCTTTTTTTTTTTGGAAAAATTTTTAAAGGTGAAAAATGCACAAATGGGTCTCAAATCAACATTGAGTCATTTTATTTATAACAAGTGTGATGATCACATTTTTATTCACACTTTGCATAATTAATTTTAGCTTTCTTGGGCTCTAATTGTGATTAAATCCACTGTTTTAATTGGAATTTACCAAATTGGGCTTTAACCGTAAATGTTGTTTAAATTCGGATTTTTAAGCCTACTGACCTACCTGTCTTGTTTTGATGATATCCGGAGCTAAAGGTGTCCGATTTGAGTGATTCCAGTGGCATTGGAAAGCTAACTTCCGGGGCTTTAATTTGATATGCTATATGACCATATTCCCATGAAGCAATTAGGAGCAGTTGCTGTTTCAAAATCGCTTACTGTTGCTGTCTGTCACAAGTCCGAATTTGATTAGTTTTGTAATTAGTTTGTGGGCCTGTTTTAATTAATTTCGGGCCAATTAAGGCCTAATCAGTTTGTCAATGATTTAGGTTCTATAAATAGGTGTGTTGCTGAGTGGTTTGAACACTTTTCATTCATTTTTCAGATTTTAGAAAAAAGACTCTTCACTTTCCCTCTTTTTTTCTCTTTTCCTCCAATTTCGGTTTTGGCTCTTCTTCTTCCTCTTCTTCAATTTTCGAATTTCTCCTCCATGGAAATGGAAGGCTAAGCTTCAAGGATTGTTTCTCTACTGAATTCACAAAGGAAATTGAGGTTCTAATTTCGTTTTTCATCTCTTGATTTCTTGGACAGATTCATGAATTTTCCTTCTCCTAGTTTCTTGATGTTTAGGTTTGAATTTGAAATTGAGTTGCATGCTTTATGGAATTCGAATTCTAATCTGAATCTAACTCATATTTTAGGTTGCTTAATCTGAAATGAATTCTAGGTTTGCTTAATTCCAAGGATTAGAAATTAGGATTCATGCTAGTTTGCTTAATTCTAGTGTGAAAATTAATGAGGATGCTTAATCCGAATTTGATTCTGTTAAGGATTTGAGGAATTTTGTATGAACCAATGAAAGATCCAATTTGTGAATGAGGTAGAGAACCAATCCGTTTTTCTTGAATTGCTTTCTGCAAATTTAAATTCAGATTGAAAATTTAGAAAATAGAATGACCAACAATCAAAATCCCCTTGTGTGTGTGTGTTGTTTTGAATTTGAAATTCTGAGTTTGTAATTGGATTCTTTGGGAAACGACTTTGGGTTAACCAACCCTCAATGCACTTTAATTCTTTCTATTTGATTGAGTACGGCCTCGATCAAATTTGGCGCCGTTGCCGGGAAACGAACCCGGGTCACCCGCGTGACAGGCGGGAATACTTACCACTATATGCATTAAACTACATGCATCAAAATAGAAAAATTATATTAAAATATATTAAACTATGATAAAATAAATACATTAAATAGAAATTATATTAATTCAAATTGACTAAAAAAACATGGATCAAAATTGTGTAGAAACCCTAGTTGCCATGGTCAGCTAATCAACCAAACTATATAAGCATTGCTTGTCTTCAAGGTTCAACATGTAAGAACTAAGAAATTAAGGCTACAAATATGACAGACACCAAATCTTTCAGGGACCAAAATGATTGTTTACTCTTAAATTGGAATAATATTGTGTATGTTGATCCATATATTCGGTGGTTCCATTTTGAAAAGTTATTTCAATAAAAACATGGGTCATGCTAATATGAAACCTTGTGGGTGTTTCGCATGTGAAACACTCTATTTATTAATTTGAGTAAACTAGCAAATTGGTCCCTGACTTTTTTAGGGTCATGCAGTTTAGTACCTAAAAAATAAAAAACCCCAATATAGTCCATGACTTCTTGCTTTTTCTTTCACTATAGTCCAACAGTGTGTTTCCCGTTAATTTTTTTATGATGTGTCGCGTTTTGTGACACTATATCATACTATTTGGCATCGGGGCACAAAAATAACGTCATTGGAGTTGATACCTTCCAATAAAAAAAAAGGGGAGAAAAGAGAAAAAGGGGAAAATTGGGAAGCACACAACGGTTGGAGTTGAAGCATTTAAAGCTATAAATTTGACAAAACCACATCGTTTTTGTGCCATAGTGGACACTATAATGACAAACAGTGAGACAGAGTATCATTAAATGTGTCACGTCGTAAAAAATTAACGGGAAACACACGGTTGGACTATAATGAAAGAAAAAGCAAGAAGTCAGTGACTATATTGTGGTTTTGTAATTCTTAAGGACTAAACTACATGACCCTAAAAAAGTCAGGGACCAATTTGCTAGTTTACTCTTATTTATTTTTTTACATGTTATAGCAGGTAAAGTGACTTGTTGTACAATAAAGTAGTGAATTTATTTATTTGACCTGGGACTTAATATAATTGCAAGCATGGTCCTTTTGAATAATGTTACACGACAAAACCACTGAGAGGCCATTATCTCCGTTGAATATTTTCCAGCCGCGAGAGATTTGCGAGATCTGTTGAACGGTACTGGTCCGGCAGCTGGAGATTTGTGAGATTTGCGAAGGGACGACATTGAGGTAAGCACTTCTCATGCTTAGACTTAGTGAATCTATTACATAGGCAGCGTTGTAAAAATTTGATTAGTGGAGTTGATAAAAATTTGATTTTGAGCGCAATAACCAGAGAAGCTATTACATTGGCAGCGTTTGTGTTTTGCGAGAAGGAGAAGAGGAGGTCGTTCTTGAAGAACATTGATCCAAAGTGCTACTCCCCTTTCACCCTCCAAAGTAATTAATTAATAGCCCTGTTTTTCTTCCCTTTCTTTGTTTATTAAAGAAGTTGATTTTCTTTGTTTATTAAAGAAGTTGATTAAAGAAGTTGAAACACATTATGCCTTTTCTAAACATCAGCTCATGAATTCTTATATGAAAGTAGAACATTGTCTAAGCCACGTTCTGTAATCTGAAACAAAAAGCTTCCAAAAGAAAATTTTAAAAAATCCAAAAGATGATTTTAAAATCATTATTAAGCCATATTGTCTAAATTCTCCAGCGTAGCCATTTTGGCAATAAAACCATGGTATTAGGAAACCATTGTATGTTTCAAATGTAATGATATAACAAATTTACGTGTCTTTCAAATGTGCACGTTGAAACTGAAGGTGTAATCCTACAGTTAATCCCAAAATAAACCCTCAAATTCGTCCCCGAATTAGTCATCTTTTTCCTAATTAGTCCTCAAACTAAATTAATTGTATAAGTAGTCCTTGAACTTTCAAATATTCATCACATTAATCATTCAACTTTCATATTATCCCGCCATATTGGTCCCTGTCGGAGGACTAATGTGAGGAATATTTGAAAGTTTAAGGACTAACTTTTATTTTTGTTTACTTTAGGGACTAAGTAGGAGAGAGGGTGATACTTTAAGGACGAAAGTTGTGGTTTATTCGTTAATCCCATTTCACCTCATTGATTTCTGCTTCTTCCTACAATGTGACTTTTACAGTTAATTCCTATTCCTAGTGACCGGACGAAGTCGATCGAATCATATAATAAGCAAACTAAGCAAATGCTCAAAAAAGGCCGTAAGTTACTGATCCATTAAAACCACTTCATCATAATTCTATTCACTTCATGCACTATTAGTACTGTCACTGAGAGACAAAGGCTCCATTTCCATCAACCCCATGACCATGAGCCTCCTCTTCTTGTAATTGGTCTTAAAAAACGCCTTGTATGTGTTAGAGATAAAGTCAAAGTTAGTTAGTTTGTTTAATCTGTTTGTTATGTTAGTTACTCTATTTTTCAGCTTTGTTCTGTTTTAGCACTTGCTATATATATACTCATATAGCAAGGTATGATAATAAGATGAGATATTTTTCAGTTTTATCTTCTCTCCATATGTGTACTGCTACTTTTAACATGGTATCAGAGCCTGGTTCTGATTATTTGGCTTGTTTTTTGAAGATTCACCTGCATCACTGTATTTTGATCTTGTGATTTCTGTTTGTTGATTGACTTGCCTCCCTTCCATGGTCCTTTATTCTTTCCCTTGTAATTTGGTCGTGCTTGAAGTGCCTGTTCTTGATTGTGCTTTCTCTCATTAATCCTGAGTTCATGTGCTTCAAGGGAATGTTGCAGCTCCTCAATTTCCATAGCATCCAAGTCTTTTGTTTCTTTAATCGCAACTACCACATGATCAAATCTTTGAGGCAATGTCCTCAAGATTTTATCTACTACTTGCTGATCAGTGATCCTATCCTTGCAGGCCCTCATGGCGTTGACATGTTCTTGAACCTTGTCAAAATAATCTGCAATTGTCTCATTTTCCTCCATACTGAGAAATTCAAAATGTCTTCTCAAGGTTTGCAATTTCACCTTCTTGTTTTTATCACCATCACCATATGTCTTTACCAAGATATCCCATGCTTCCTTGGAGGTGGATGCCTTAGAGATTTTATTGAAAATCTTGGAGCCTACACACTGGTAAATGAGAAATCGTGCTTTACTATCCAGTTTCTGTTGCAGTTTGAAATTTTTCTTCTGTTCTTCAGTAGCACCTCGACCAGGGTCTTCAAATCCCACTGTTACTACTTCAGCAACGTCTTGGAAACCAAAAATCGCAAGCATTTTGATTTTCCAATCATCAAATAGCTTTCCATCAAATACTGGCAGAGATCCTTGTATTATGCTGCTAGTTCCAGTCATTCTTTACACCTTTACGCCTTCTTTATCTTCTTCTTGACAGCGTGCTCAACCAGAGGTTCTTCTACCACGTTCTTGTTTTATCAAGAACTTTCAATCGCAGCAATCACTCACAAAAACTGAAGAATCACTCACTCACAGAGGCACTTTTCACTCAAACAAAAGTCAAGAAAAAAGAAAGAAAGAAGATTCACACGCTGAATTGGTGGCAACTAGCTCTTACACCTCACAATATTATTTGGATCGTAACAGCTCTAGATACCTAATAATACTGTGAGGTGTAAGAGTTAACATCAAGTTGATGTCAGAAACAGAATACCAACTCCAATGGAGGCAATGAGTGGAAATTTGATAAGAAGAAAGTGAGATGTCACAACTGCCAGAAGCTTGGTCATTTTGATCGAGAGTGTTGGGAAGGAGAGGGAGCCAAGAACAAGCCAAATAATCATGCCAACTTGGCACGAAATGATGCATCAGATTCTGAAAGCAGTGATGCTTATGGCAAAGACTAGCACAGATCCCTCAGATGACACATCATGGTATCTTGACTTCGGTTGCTCTACTCACATGACGGGCAGAGTAGAATGGCTGTGGCACCTCAGGTATGGTCATCTGAATTTCAGAGATTTACACCAACTCAGACATCAAAATATGGTTAAAGGGTTGCCTCAAGATGTAATTCCAGAAGAAGTATGCAAGGAATGTGTTCAGTGTAAACAAACAAGGGGAAGGTTCAGCAAGTTCCTACCACAAAAGGCAACAGAAAAACTAGGAGTAATACACTCAGACATTTGTGGTCCTCTACAAGTCGAAACTCCTGGAGGCAGCAGGTACTTCATCTCGTTTATTGATGATTTGACCAGAAAGATGTGGGTATATTTGCTAAAAAGAAAGCATGAGGTGTTATATTTCTTTAAGAAATTTAAGTGCATGGTTGAGAAACAAAGTGGGAAACTGATTAAAGTTTTAAGAACTGATGGTGGAGGTGAGTACACATCAAATGAATTCAATAAATTCTGCGAGAATGAAGGATTATTACATGAAGTCACACCTCCCTACACACCCCAACACAACGGCACAGCTGAGAGGAGAAATAGAACTCTGTTGAATATGGTAAGATGCATGCTGAAAAGTAAAAATCTACCAAGCTACCTATGGGGAGAAGCTGTCTCAACAGCTGCATATGTGCTAAATAGGTCTCCCACTAAGAGGCTGGAAGGAATAACACCTGAGGAAGCTTGGACTAAGATCAAACCAGATGTCACTCACTTAAGAATATTTGGTTCTACTTGTTATAAACATGTCCCTGATCAATTAAGAAGGAAGCTAGATGACAAGGGTATTCCTCTTATAATGATTGGCTATCACTCAACCGGAGGCTACAAACTGTTTGATCCAGAGATAGGTCAGGTATCAATCAGGAGGGATGTAATAATCGATGAAACAGCAAGCTGGGACTGGAAAACAACCTCAAAGGAGTCAGCATAATCCAAGATTTTACTGGAAGAAGGGCCCTTAACTACGCAAGCGGATTCTGAGAATCAATCCGTAAGAAGATCCTCCAGAATAACTCAGTTGCCATCTTAAGAGATTATGAACTGTTCCAGGACTCAGCGGTTACCTCAGAAGGAAATTTGGTGCACTTCGCACTTATTGCTGAAGCTGAGCCTATTGAATTTGAGAAGGCAGTCACAGATATGAAATGGTTAAAGGCTATGCAGGAGGAGATTGATTCCATTGAGAGAAATCATACATGGGAACTGGTAGAACCACCTCAGAATAAAAAACCCATAGCATCGAAGTGGGTCTACAAAGTGAAGGTAAATCCAAAAGGTGAAATTGTGAAGCACAAGGCCAGACTTGTGGCAAAGGGGTTTCTGCATAAAGCAAGATTTGATTATGGTGAGGTATACGCACCAATGGCTAGAATTGAGACAATTCGACTTGTGGTGTCACTTGCAACAAATGTTAACTGGTCCATGCACCAACTTGATGTTAAATCTGCCTTCCTTAATGGCCCCCTTGAAGAGGAAGTGTATGTACAACAGCCGCAAGGATTTGAGTATAAGGATCAAGAACACAAAGTGTATAAACTCAAGAAGGCTTTGTATGGGCTCAAGCAAGCTCCAAGGGCTTGGAATCGAAGAATTGACAATTTTCTAAGTCAAATTGGTTTTGAGAAATGCATCTCTGAACATGGAGTTTATGTGAAATGCTGGCATGTGAATGAGAAGACAGAAAAGGTAATTGTATGTCTATATGTCGATGACCTTTTAATCACAGGAAGCAATGAAGAATTAATAACTCAATTCAAGTCTCAAATGTTGAATGAGTTTGAAATGAGTGATCTTGGACAGTTGAGCTACTTCATGGGAATTAAGTTTAGAATGGCTCAATATGGTACTGTCATGCATCAGTCCAAGTATGCACAGGATTTGCTGAGCAGATTTAACATGCAACAGAGTAATTCAGCAAGCACACCAACTGAAACCGGACTGAAGTTGGAAAAGGAAACAGATGAAGAATCGGTGGATCCTACCCTCTATAGGAAGATCGTTGGGATCTTGAGGTATTTGTGCAATACAAGACCTGGCTTGAGCTTCAGTGTAGGATTGATTAGCAGGTATATGCAGGACCTAAAACAGTCACATCTGCTTGCTGCAAAAAGAATACTAAGGTACCTGCAAGGCACAACTGGTTTCGGGATTCTATTTCCAAAAGGAACGTCTGATGCTAGACTGGAAGTAATTGGATATTCAGATTCAAATTGGTGTGGAGATAAAAGTGACAAGAAGAGCACTGCAGGGTACATTTTCTTTTGTGGAGGAGCACCAATCTCATGGAGCTCTACAAAAGAACAAGTAGTGGCTCTATCATCGTGTGAAGCTGAGTACATCGCAGCCTCTGAAGCAGCTTGCCAAGCAGCATGGTTAGGCTCATTGATGCAGGAATTAAAGGTGGAACAACTATGCAAGATAAGGCTACTCGTGGATAACAAATCAGCAATTGACCTAGCAAGACACCCAGCTTCTCATGGAAGGAGTAAACACATCGAGACAAGATTTCACTTTATAAGGGAGCAAGTCAGCAATGACAAATTGGAGATAGAGCACTGCAGATCTGAAGTAAAACTTGTTGATATACTTACAAAAGCATTAAAGGTTGAAAGGTTTAGGAATTTAAGAGAGTTAATTGGAATTGTTTGTGTAAACACAACTTTGACTTGAGGAGGAGTGTTAGAGATAAAGTCAAAGTTAGTTAGTTTGTTTAATCTGTTTGTTATGTTAGTTACTCTATTTTTCAGCTTTGTTCTGTTTTAGCACTTGCTATATATATACTCATATAGCAAGGTATGATAATAAGATGAGATATTTTTCAGTTTTATCTTCTCTGCATATGTGTACTGCTACTTTTAACAGTATGCACCATCATCTTCTCCGTTGGCCGCACCACCCTCACCGCCACGTCACTACCTCCACCATCGTCGATGTCTGCACCATCGTCACTATCTCGAACCACCACCGTCGCGGCTATCACCATGTGAGCCTCTGATCGCGATTGAAAAGTCCCATTATATGGTGACAAAAATTTCTGCACCATTATATGTTTCCAAAACCCCGCACCATCGCGCAACACCCATTTGCCCCACCGCTATGTGCTTCTCTGGACCGCCTTCAGCAAAATCTGGTTCGCCAAGACGCGCCGGAGACTGCTTCGTCCCTCTCCGAACCATGCAGCGTCTCCGCGGAACTTCGAGCACGTGATCAGATAAACGGTGGGAGCAATTGGAATAGCAATTTGACATTTGGTGAGGTTTTTAATGTAAATATAAAAATTTTACTATGTAAACACGAAGGGAGTGAATCCCAAATTATAAAAACTTGGAGAAACAGTTAACTGGTCTTCAATCCTGACCTTCCACTCAAAATTATCTACATCTAACGGTACTAAACCTATGTTTCATGGGTAAAACACCCACAAGGTGTTCCGTATTAGACGCACTCTAAAAACATGTAAAAGAAACAAAATATGAGAAAGTATCATTGACAAATAACAACATGAAACACAAAAAGTCGATAACATTCACATCTTGGTGAGACTAACTGTTCCTGCGGAGATTTTTTCTATGCACAAGACTCGAATCCGAAACCTTGCTTAAGGGAAATCAATCATGTACCACTTAAACCAACCTCCTTTGATAGATATACAAGTAAATAATGCTATGAATTGAATGTTACTTATTATATTATGTACTTTTATTTTAATCTGAAATAAACTATATTAGGTGTAGCTAGGTATATGCAAAAAAAAAAGTATGGATATTTAATATTTTAAATATTTTTTAAAATATTTATTATGTATTCCATGATTTATCAAATGTTTTATCAAATGTAAAATAAAAATTAAAAATCAATATAATTGAAACCGCTTTAGATCGGATAAAATTGAATTGGAATTGCAATTAAAAACTGATAAAAGTGATCCGTCATCTTGTGATGGAAATGAAAATCGTAAAACTATAAGAATCAAATAATAGAAAGGACAGATGAAAAAAGGGAAAGACAGCCTTTTAATTAACGTAATGAGATTTTAAATCTTACTTCTTAAATTAATCATACAATAACATATTTGGAAATCTATTTTATATTATAAAACTGATTAGTTAACACCCAAATTAACTAACTGCAATCACATCAACCCGATTTCATTGACTTTCTACCGATTTACCTTTTTTTTTTTCAATTTGGTACCCTCCCGCTTGAGAGAGTTTTGGTATATTTTTGTTATATTTTTTATTGAATTGAGGCATAAATGCCAAAACTACATAGTAACAAGTCGTTTACTCCATCCTAAATTATTTCGAAGACATAAAGTAGATTTTAAATGAAACACATGTGTATTACAAATAAGAATGTGAAAAAATAGGGGAATACAATAAAAAACACATGATAATGATTTTGTGGGATCAAAAAGTCTTTTTAAAAATTAAAAATACAAATTTTAATAGTTAAGTATTGTCCCGTGACTCTAAAAATACTAAGACCATTTAAGAAAGTTGAGAGAAATTGATTAAATGATCAAACAAGGTACCAAAACCCTCTCTCACTAGAGGGTACCATAGAATTTCCTACTATTTAAGAAAGTTGAGAGAAATTGATTAAATGATCAAAGAAGGTACCAAAACCCTCTCTCACTAGAGGGTACCATAGAATTTCCTTTTTTTTTTGTTTAACCATGTATCCTCCTGGAGGCAATTCTGTTCGAGCCGAACATCTATATCATAGTGGGGCTATCTCTTCCAGCGAGGATTTTTCCATCCATAAGACTCGAACCCGAGACCTTAATTAAGGAGAATCATGCATGTACCACTTCAACCAATCTCGTTGTTCTACCAATCTACCTTCAGTAATAGTTTACATGATAAGGAACTTAATTACAGAATCAGCGCCGATTTTATCAAAGCTATTTTAAAATAATTTTACAATACATTTTTTAATATTTTTTCATCAAAATAATTACTATTTTAATTTTTAAATAAAATATTAAAACTGTTTTTGAAGGTTTCACTTTCACCTTAAAAATTACATTATTATTATTTTAGAACAATGTTTTAAACTAAAATTATTTTTTATTTAGAAACAAACAAACTAGTAGCAAGTATTTTGAATAAAAACTGCGTATACGTGTTCGTATCGTATAAATAATTATTATAATTAGTTTTGTCGGCGTCAGCGTCACTCAAACGCATACTTTTATCAATGTATATTTCTTTTTTGATAATATTATCAATGTATATTTTAGACCTTTAGCAGTTAAGCTGCCATATAGGAGAGTATATACTATATAGTACAGTGAGTATACGCATGCGTATATGCACTGACAATGCAAATTAAATTTATATAATGACGTATTAATATTAGTGTGCCGTTTTTTTTTTTTCAATTAATCACGGGTCCACAGATAATAGCGAGAGAAGTCATCCTCGGTGGAATAGAGATTTTTTAATTAATTATTGATAATCTCATTAGCATGAACTATCATTAAAAATTAGCATTTGAATTTTAACTTACAATGATAATTTTATTTAATATTTAATTGATGATATGGTAAAAATATAAAAAGAAAAAGATAAGTGATGGCGCAGACTCTCGCCGGCGTTGTTGCGCGACGACTTGATTATAGAATTTTCAGCAAAAAGAGGTACAGAACAGAAGCTTCCTCTATGATGCTATTACGTCTATTTGTCGACCGACCGTACGGTAAAAAGATTGTGTAGCGAGTTTCAAAAAGAAGAAATAAAGTGACCAACTTTTGAACTTGGAGTTACGTTAGAAACATTGATTCAAACATGCATAATATGTGAATGGAGATTTTATGAATCCCAACATATATTCAATGACCATGATCATATTATTTCAATTATACTCCATTAGAATCGATTATTATTGTGTCACTTTGCTTTAAATTCTTAATAGTGAAGAAGAATCAATTCCACAAAATTAATGTTAAATTACTTATGACTAAGAGTGTCTTTGGCAAGGCTAATAAGTTAGCTACTAGCTTATAAGCTAGTTTGACTAACACAAAAGTGTTTGGTAAGTTACTTCAAAGTAGCTTATTTTAGGAGCTTTTAGCTTATAAACTACAAGCTACTTCATCTAGCTTCTAGCTTGTAGCTTGTAGCTTATTTAATTTTCTTTCATTATTATCTCTTATATTTTAATACATTTCATTTATTATCTTTAATTTCTTTTTACCTATTTTCAATTTTAATGATAAAAACCTTTTAATTTCTTTTTACCTATTATTACATATATAATAAATAATTTAAAAAATTATGAATTAATTAAATTACTAATTTTTTATTATTTTATGAAATTATTTTTATATTATACTATTTATTTTATCAATTTCACTATTTATTTTAAATTATAATTAAATGTTTATTATTAAAAGGTTTAATAAGAATTTAATTATTTTTTTAAAAAAATTAAAAATATAATTACATAATAATACATTTTTGTCTAAAAAACACAAATAGAATTTATATAATAAAACTTATGTAGTTATGTCCTTCTATGTCATTTTACATTTACCAACTAGCTTATCAGCTAGTTTTACCAAACACTTCTAATACAATAAGCTAGCTTATCAGCTACCAGCTAGCTTATCAGCTAGTTTTGCCAAACACACCCTAACATATTTCATAAAGTGTATATCATTTATTTTCAATAATTAATATCAAAATTAATTCTACTCAATTGCAAACAAAATAGACACTTATGATAGAAACAAAATTTTCATGGCTTAATAAAATCTTTTGTTAGTTTCTTTAATTTTGATCTTTTAGATTTTATATAATTTTCATCCCTTAACTTTTTTTAGTAAATCAACTCATTTTATTTTCAAATTAAATAAATATGATTTATTGGACAATTATCTTTTATCTAAAATTCTCATTTTTAACTAAATAATCAAGTTTACAATAGATTTGAGAAATGCCGTCATTCAAAGGCTTTAAATTCTCTTTTTTATTTAAATATTTGAATATATAATAAATTTAAGATATGAATAATTTTAAATTTTAAAAAAAAAAAAATTTAATAGAGTTCAATAAAATTTAAAAGATTTTATAAGATAATATTAGGGTTTAAAATGGGAAATAATTTAGAATTTTTTAGTTTGAGATTAAATTAAATATTTTAATAGGTGAATTTTGAATTTTCTTTTTTTTTAAGCAGTAATAACTCTGTGCCAGCTAATCCGCACATTGTGAGTGATGAATTTTAAGTTTAAAAAATTGAAAATAGAAAATTTTAGGTAAAAAATAATTAATGGAAGAAGCATATATATTTACTTAATTTTTAAAAAAAATTAATTTACTTAAAAAAATTTAAAATACTAAAGTTACAAATAATCTTATTATAAAAATTTGCACATAGGGCAAACAGAGAGATTAAAAATGCAACCAAACCATTTTTTATCAAAACAATTGTACCGTATTCAAAAAAAAAAAATTCAGCCAAACCATATTTTGTGGAATCCTACTGTCAGGAATGTGGGTCTATTTATTTTGAGAAAACATGTTCTGACATTTAGTGTTAATTACCAAACTATTTTTAATTTTGATAATAAAAACATTACTCTATTTTTTGTTTTCAAAGTTTTACGGAACAGTGAAAACAACTTTGTATTGGTTACTTTGTTTCTTTTACAGGGTTTGAAAACATGAAATGAAATGAAAAAACAAACTAATTTTTTTTTTGTAATTAAAATTAAAAAACAAGAAATAAACATAATTTTTTCTCAAAATAAACGGTCACCCCTCATCATGAGAATAAAAAACAACTAAAATATGGATAAACTATTTTCCCGAGAATCAATAATACTCGGGAATATGATATTTAAAACTTATATCAAATGTGGGAAAATAACATTCCCAAGTTCACTTTCACGAAAATATATTTTTATTTTTTAAACAAACATACTCAAGGTGTGTTTGATGAAGTGGAAAGAAATAAGGTGGAGAGAAATAAAGTATAGAGCAATATGTGAGAAATAGTGAAGAAATTAAGTTGTTTGGTAGGAGAGAAATGTGAGTGAAATAAAATGAAAATGGAATTGTATTTCTCTCTAATCTTGTTTGATAATAGAGAAACGGAAGAGAAATAGATTGAAATACAGTGTAAAAGTGCATTTCCATTCTATTTCTCTTTTCTTGAGAAGAGAAATTTTTGTGTGGGTCCCACACCTTTGCCTTTTGTTTGGATTGATGAGAGAAATAAGAGATAGAAAAGAGAGAAAGTGGTGTGAATTTGAAAAGAAATTGAGGTTGTTTGACGTGAGAGAAATATGAAAGGGATAATAGAAAAATTAGTTGTAATAGCTGATTGGTTGTGTAGAAATGATAAAGAGAGAGATTTATTAATTTTTTCAATGGCCCTAATGCCTTCATGGAGAACTATGACTTTCACTTCAAATTTTTTTTTTTTTGGAAAAAACATTACAATAAGGGGTGATATATAGAGCCTGTTTGGTTTGAAATTTCTGTAGAAGTACTTATAGGTAAAAAAAAGCATGAATCAAAGAGGCCAAATGCATTTAACTTCTCCATAAGTTAAAATAGTTACTTTCGGAGAAGTTAAATGAGAGAGCTTTTGGAGTAGGTGGTCTACAAACACTGATTTTAACTTATGGAAAAGTTAAATGTATTTGACCTATTTGATTCATGCTATTTTTTTCACCTAGAAGTACTTCTGCAGAAGTTCCACCCAAACAGGCTCATAATGTCATTGTAGATAAACTAAGGACTCTGTACCCAATCTCTTTGCTCAACAAAAGAGATTGAAATATCGGCGCATCTCGCGTTAAAAAAACTCTTTCTCTCCTCTTTGATGGATAAACCAAATGAAGGTGATCAAAATAACTCTCCGTCAATTCTCTCTCGTTATCTTCTCCACACAAACTCTACACACAATGTTAAATTTCTATTCTTTCTAATTTCTCTTTTACTAAACATATAAGGATTTTTCTCTTCATTTTATTTGCTCTCTCTCCTCTCTATTCTTTACTATACTAAACATAAAAACAAGGTTATCGCTAGTCATAATTAAATTAAGGAATTTTAGAATGGACCCATATTTTTTTGAGTCTACAATAGATTTTTATTAAAAATAATATAAATTTAATATTAAAATATTTAATAATATATTTTATTAATTTAAATTTATTTTTTATATTTATAAAGTGTTGGGTTCTATGGTAAACTCAAATTCAGATGGCCTATTCTAAAATTGTCCAACTAAATTTGTGCAAATTCCAACAATGTTTTAATGATTGTGATTTTTTTTTTCGATTGCACGGAATCGATTCTGGTGGTCATGAATATAATCAAACTTAAGTAGTTTTAAAAAGAGTGATAAGATTTAGGGAAAATTATTAAATTTTCCTTTCAAGAGTAACGGCACCAATTTTTTGAAGTCAAGGTAGTTTCTGATAGTTTACATCTATGATAAATTTAATTATTAGTATGATTACACGTTAATTTTCTTTTTTTTTTTCAAAACAGAGTTTGTTTCCGATAGTTATTGGGGCAGAATGCATTTACTCTCATTTATTTACAGTCAACGACAGCATTAGTATTATAGAATAATCCGATAATTTAACTGGAAATGGTTGGTGCCATGGTGGTGGCGTGCACATCCACGCAAACAACACAGTGTGAAAGATGGAACCAAAGCATAGAGAAATCTGTTATTCGTTTTCAGTAGAAACTCGTGCAATTTTATTTGTTTTCGTCAAAAAAACAAGTGTGGCCATGCGTCATGCCGTGCGTTATCCCAATCCACCAGTGTCAGTCCCTTCTAGAAAATTACAAGGGATAATGATACACGACTCAATTTAAAAAATAGTATAACTGGATTCCACTACAGCTACCATAAAACTTGGATTCAACTTCCACCAAGCTCTATAATCTACTGTATTCATATCTATATCGTGCTCTTTAGGTTTAAATTTAAATTTTAAACCATAACGAGTCAATTCTGCAGAATTGATTTTATCCGTTTAATTTATCGTTGAGTAGAATTAATTCTAAAAATTAATGGTTAAAAATGAATGTACACACTTTACGAAGCACATTGGACGGAAGTGATTTAAAATCAATTCTACATAATTAATTATGGATGGTTTAAAATTTAAGCCAAACAAACACTTCATTCAATGTACTTCGTAAAACGTGCATCATTTATCTCAACTCAACTGTAAACCAAACAGATCCATCATCTTCTAAAAGCGAAATAAATATGGACATTTGATTTTTTATGATAAAGTTTTATTTATGTTCATCTTAGAGAAAAAAAATCATTTGTGTTTATAATATGAATTTTATGCCAGCAGTAATCAACTTTTCTCAATAATTAAGTATATTTTTAAGTGAACATTTATAAATTTAAACACATAAATTATAAACTTTATTTTATGGAATTAATTTTATTTAAATATAAATTTAAAATAATATGATTTATATTTAAAAATCAATATAAAATTTTCAGCTCAACATAAAATTTACAAGTTATCTGGTTAACTCCTATATGAATATGTCCTAGAGGTAAAAATCAATTTTAGTAATTTACAATATTCAAATACATAACACGAATTTCAGACCACATTTCTCCCAAACCCATCTAAATATAATATATAAATTTCTTTTAATTGTATTTCTCTTCTTTTGTTCACTAGTCAAGTCCCGGGCCCTTAATAGTTAGTTAGCAAAATTCTCAAACAATTGATGCCTTGCCTGAAAATCTTTCAAGACTTTTACTTCAATGAAGGCACCAAATGTCCACAACGAGCTAGGATGAATCTTTTACGTTCCAATTTACAAAAACTCAAGCATTGTGTATGCGTAACACAGAAAAGTCAATTATTTTGAATGGGTCTGTAAAACCTTATACCTACCTCCAATACTACTACACCAAAACTTTACCAAGAAAATGTCCTATGCTCACTGTGTTTCCATCTTTGTTAATTAGGAGTTAGGACTTGGAAGAAATGAAATACTAATACTGTAAATTGCAATGATAATTTGTGACAGTATTTTCAAGTTAATTTCTTGTTACAAGTTTCAACTCGACATCACTTTTAAATCACCAAAGTCTCTATTGACTCGCCCATAACGGCTTTGATCATTCTTTCTTCTGTTGTAATCATACTACGGAACCAAAATGCATTTTGTTAACCGTTTTAAGTAAGTTTCTGTTCATCTAAACCGAGCAGGTCATAAATGAATTTTGAAATGAAATAACTAAAATAAACAATCCCTTAGCAAAACGGATTCATTTTAATAAATTTATGGTTTAAATATGTTTTTAATTTATGAAATATAGTTGGTTTTAGCCAATGTATTTTAAAATCGATTATTTTGATTTTTTAAAATTTGAAAAACAGAAATATATAAATTTAGTCCTTATTATATAATTTTATTATAAATTTTATCACAGGTTAACTACGAATTTTTATAAATAAAAATTAAAAAAATATATTTTTACTTTTTGATAAATTATATAAACTAAAGAATGTTTAACCCTAAATTTTAATTTAAAAGTTATATAATCACTTAACTATCCATTGCCATGTGATTGTGTGGATATCGTATAGATACATCATTTTTCATACACGTGGTGTTAATTAATTCGATCATTATCCCTAGAAATTTCCGAGTCAGTTTTTTTTTTTTTTTTTTCCCTAGCAGCCCTCGCCGTCTAATACAGTATGCAGTAGGCACAAGAACAAAAACAATAACGTATTTTAGAATTCGATGTTTTGGGTCATATCTAGTCATGTGATTAATCATCCTAGGCCTAACCACCAAGTTGGAATATTTTTCAAATAAAGCTTTTCTTTTAAAAAAAAAAATGAACCAGCTGGGCCCTGTAAGGTTACTTGACATATCTTATAATTAAGGAAATGGCCAATTCAGATCCCACTCCTACCACCTCCCATAGAATTTCTCTAACTAAGCACCATGGCAGCTATCCTCAATTTCATCACAACCATTGTTGTTGTGGTTCACTCATTGCAAGAAAACATGATCCAAAGGTTGCATAAACTGTATAAGCATTCTGCTGCAGTGAAGGAAACAGAACAGGTTGAAAGTGATTGCTGTGCTGTGTGTCTAAACCAAATGTCTAAAGGAGAAAAGGTTCGGTCTCTTCCCCTATGCAACCACAGATATCATGCTGATTGTATTGGTGCTTGGTTGAAGAACCACACAACATGCCCTCTTTGTAGGAACAAAATCACTGACCATGTTCCCCAGAATCAACATAAACAGGTGATGAAACCCTTTAAAGAATCTATGATTGGTTTCATACAGAGATTCTCTGATCTATTGGTTGTTCTTCTCTACACAATACTTCCATCTAGTATCACTGAGACTTTCCCCTTGGTTCATTGACAGTTCTCTGTTCACATCCTTGTATTGAATTAATGTAATTATATAGTTTAATCAGAATTAGTCCCATTCAGATCTGGGAAATGTGCAATTCTTCCTTCACATATTTACTTCTATACAAATTTTAGGTAGGGAAGCAGTTTGTTATTATCAAATTTTGAAATCAGTTGTTTTTTTTTTTTGGTCAAAATTATGATTTTGAGGCTCTCAATTCATACATGTATAGTTGCCACCGACACCTGTATTTGAGTAAGAGTAGTTCCCATCATTATGTTATGTCTCACCAAAATCTACATAGTAAGAAGTCATTTTCTTGCTCATGGGCATTGACCTTAATCAAAAGCTTTATCCTCTGCTATCAAACTTGGAAATTTTGTGGTTGTGAGTGTAGAGTGGTAATCTAAAAGCTTGGTAACACCATCATTTAACTGTTCAAGACCAAGTTTACAGAGCAATTTGAATAAAGCATCATTTCAATTTGTTTTATCTTTATCTTACCGCAATCTTGCGTTTGGAGAAAGGAACTCCTATGTTCTGATCGACACTCTTTAGGAAGCCTACAACTACCTTTTGTGACAAGTCATTCTAAAACAAACTGTTTCTTCTTTTATTTTTATTATTTTTTATGTTAACCACATGTATCTCCTATTATAAGGAACAATCATGTTGGGCCTTAGTCATAATTAAGGCTCCTCACCCCTTGAAAGGTGTGTTTAGTGGGAATCGAACCTAAGAGTTTTTCCCACAATCTCAGTCTCTGTTGCCAACTGAGCCACAACTCTTTAGTTTTTATTTTTATTATTGGTAAAACACCATATATGAGCAGCAGTGACCTTTTACTAAATGCAGAAAAATTTATGAATTGTGTCTTATATTAACATTTAGCCAATAGCTATAGTTGGATAAATTAACCAACATAACGGAAAAAACGGATTCTAACTGCTAACTCTTCCGAATCCATTGCATAACCTCAAGTACCAAATTAGGCCTTGCATCCAGATAACTTTAGTACAAAAAATTGTACGACATATTATATATACATCCAGATGGCAAAATCAAATCACCTTTATAATATTCATTCACTTGATATTAAAATATTTAGTGCTGGTTTGTTTAACAGTGAAGATTAATTCCGTAGTAATTGATTTTAACGTGATTCATTAATTATGCATCATTTATTTTTTATTATTGATTTTTGTAAGTTTATTAAAATCAATTTTGCTCAACTGTAAACTAAATGAATCCTTAAGAGTTTTGCGCTAATTGCTACTTTTAAAAAATAGTTAGTTTTCTTTTGTCAAGAAAAAATATAGTTAGCTTGAAGGCATGGGAAAAGAAAATTAGATGGCAAACGGAACATCTTGTTGGCATTTGGGCATGGAAGGTTATTTTTCTATAATAGAAGTATGGAGCTGTTTGGCCCAAAATTCTTGAATTTGAACTATTTAACATAAAAGTGAACTTCTAAAGATTTGGCCCATTCAATCGTTTATTCCATAATTTTTTTTCTCCCTTGCATGGGAGTATTTTTTTTTTTTTTTTAATTTTCACATCGGATAGTCCTTACCCGGAACTCCAGCGGCAATTGGATACTGCATATATCCTTTGCTATGATTGCAACCAGGCTCTCCAAACAATCCCGATAGTCATATAAGGAAGATTCTGATTTTGAACATGTGGTTATGCAGCAAGTTTAGAACAATTCTAAACTTGGTCTAAGATAAGATATTTTTGAAATTATGAAATATTCTGCATTTAGTTGCTATACCATTAACTATGAAAATATAAGTACAACCATCTCATTCTTGAAAAAGGAACCAGAAAAGGGGCCAATGTTTAGGCCTCATCGAAAAAGTTAAAATTATAGCACATGAGTTGGCATAATGAGGAAGGTGAATCATTTTGTCCTAATATATATTCTGACTTTCAGCCAATTCAAGGCCCAAATTATGGCCGAAAAACGCGTTTAAAATGGCTATAATTACTGATATAATGGTAACCATCTCTCATGTCTTACCCCATAAACAGAAAATTTTAATGATTATACATAGGGGTGGGAACAGGTCAGGCTGCTCGTCAGAGACCTACTACCCGATTTACATCAGGTCCACGTCAGCCCAGGCCAATTTATTAAATAGAGCAGGCCAAGGCTTTTTCAAAAGCCTATATGGCAAGACAGGTCAGGCTTCAGGCTATCGAAAAAGCCTTTTGAGCCTATCAGGCCGGTCTATTTAACTAAATATAAATAAAATACTAATATTTTTTATATTACTAATACTTATTAGCTTGTATAAATATTTAAGTATGTTAAAAACTTTAGCCTATAAGTCTATTCATATATACTAGTCGGGTACCCGTGCGTTGCACGGGACGGAAAAATGAGAGAAATGATAGAGAGTTGAGTATTTAATTTAGCTACAAATACATGTAAAATTATTTGAAAAAGAAATTATTTTTATTAATTAATTTTTTAAACAGTTTTAGTTTTTACAACAAAAAATAAAAAACATAAGTAAAACATTTTCAATCAACATAAATTTATATAATAAAAAATAATTAGAGTAATTTTTACCCTGATAATTTAGATACTGATAAGCTTTTGACCGAAAATATTAATTTTCATGTGATATATTCTTACTTACTAATTTAAATATTAAAAATATTGATTAAGATATAATCAACGTAAATTTTAATATTTATATTTTATTTTAATATTAATATTCATCCACTAATTTAAGCATTAATAAAATTTATCTAATGTTTTCACCATATATGATTTTTTTTTATCTTATAACTTAAATATTAATAAGTTTTCTTTTAAAACTTTCATTTATGTGTAACTTTATTTTACATGCAGCTTAAATGATATTCTTGGTGCCACAGTTTCTTTCATTTTAAATTAAACGCAGTACAAATATGAAATTATTCTAAAATATTATAATCCTAAAAAATATAAAATCACATATTGATTGGAGTATTCTAATAAAATTTTATATTGCTTTCTTGCTGCATTAATTCCTTATACTTGTTTAAGAAATAAGAAATAAGAAATTAGAGCCCTTTAAAGTATTTTTAAGCAAAATTTATATTCCTATATATTATAAGTACGATTTTTTAAACATATGTAACCCAGCCCAAGATAATAAATACAAAATAGAAAGGATTTATTGCAAATAACAACTATTAATATAACCAATGCATTAAAAATAGTGATTGCACAAGCTTAAAAAATCATTATAAATATTTGCCTTTAAGACATCTTTATACCATAATCCCTAAAATTTTTGCACATTTTTATTTTACTATATTTTTTTTACTTTGAACTCAACGCTTAAAAGTGTTTATCGAGTTAAACAATACTAGTTTTAGTATAATCAAATGAACCATAACAGCTTGACTTTTATTGTTAATTTTAATTACTTTCTAGAAGTTTTAAAAATATTATCCATTCCTATATTAGCAACTCAAAATTTAATTTTGTGGGTATAGAAGTTATGTACATTTATCTAAAGCTAAAACATAAAATTGATGTCTTTTATAGTTCAAAGAAAATTCGAAATTATGGTATAGTCATTAACTTAATTTATACTTCATTCGGTCCTTTTTATAAGGCACACTTAATAAAACTACAAATATCAATAAAAATAATTAAAGTTAGTTAATTTTATTGGATATTTAAAAAATACTTTAACTTTCTAGTTATACCATTTTTTTATTATCACAATCATTAGATAATTGAAAAGACATTAAAATTAATAAGGGAAAATAAAGAACCCCATAGACTTGTAATAAATGCATTATAAAAAGGATAAGTGGAATAGTTCAAGAGTCTTTTTATCACCTCTTATAAGATTGAAAATGATAAAAACTGAAATTCCAATCACAATGAACATTGGTTTCTCTAAATATAAAATCACAAAGCCAATTAGATGAATTCGTTGTACATGAAACTTATTGGCAACATAGATCAAATGACTAAGACTTGGTCTACCATCATCGAGTACGTTTCTACATAGTGTTAAAGAAGCAACAGAAACTAAAGTAGCAAGTAAAAGTCAGTGATATTTTATTGTACTTCATTCATATCTTACGCACCACTTATCAATGGGGGCAACTCTACCTGGTTCTTATAAAGTTTGACCAATAATTGATATAAAAATAAATCATGTAATAACTATAAATGTAAGGTAAATAGTGCTTCAAGCAAGAAAAAATAAAGAAAAAATATTTGTTCTAGAAAAACAATACCATTGTATCTTCTAGCAACATCACTACTAAGGGCTAGAGTAAAGTGCTTTAACAATTTTTATCCTCTAAGTGATCAACAACTTTTAAAACAGATGCTTTGAATCCACTCCTAGAAATTGCAGAAGAAATAGGAAGTGACAATGATAGACTCGATACCATTATTCTCATGTTTAATACACAAATGTGAATGTCATCATTCCTATTATTCACATATTATATTTTATCTTCCCTTTTTTAAATTTTTCAAGAAAGCATATTCATGTCACTAAACCCAAATAAAGACTCTGCAAAGCCACTAATCATTTTTTAAATATATTTAGGAGGAGCGTGCAAATTTAAGGAAATGAAGGAGAAAAGTCACCAACCAAAGGAATCCCAATATCAAATTGACCCAAGACCAAAAATCTCTAGCTATGATTTAAACTACACCGCAATAACTTCCTACTTAATATTGTTTTTAGTTGAAGAAAAAATATAAATATATAAACCAAGCATGAAAAGCCTCTCTAAAATGATAATTCACACACACACACATTCAAAGTTAACCAACAAATTTGAGTTTGATTTAGGGAAATTTGATATATTCAGTTGTGCTCATGCCAAGTTGATGTAAATGATTCACATGGCATCCTACAAAATATGCAAGAAAACTTGATGTTCTCAGAGCCAATTATTTGAGTTTTCTTGAGGAAGCTCTAAATTAATGTAAAAAAGAAATGAACAAAGCAGTTATGTTAGTAACAACAACCACAACAATAATATTGAATATATCCCAAAGTAACATATGATAAAAAAATGTGAATACAACCACTAAAGAAAAAGATAACATATAGCAGTAAAACTGAAATATACCATTACATGTCATTCCATGAAGCTAAGTTGTAATCTTGGAGGTGCTATTCAAAAATATCAAAACAGCCGATCCTTAGAGTATATCATGATGAACAAAGAAACAAATGAAAGAAGGGAAATGAAACTAAAAATACTTTTGCAATACCCGTGGAATAATTTTAAGCTTACAATTTAGGAACAATGAATCTTATTGCAGTAAATTATATTCAAGCATTCTCTGAAAAATCATTTCACATTCAAAGATGAAAACTCAAGGTTTCTTTGAGAATAACAGAGAGGACTGGACATCATTTTTTATCATACAGAATATGACTTATATTTTACCATATTAGAGATGATGAAAAAATTTGGTCTCTCTAAGGAGTATGACTTCCACTTCACCATCAAAGAATTGACATGTCTGGTTTAGACACTAAAATTATAGTAGATGTGCATTTTCTGAGTTTGATGTCGCTTATTTATTAATATATTCTCTACAATATTTTATTACTCACTCTCAGTTATGACCCAAATCACTCAATGTGCATTCCCTCTCTCCAACCCCCTTCACTTCCTCTCTAGTACTCTTATATAGCCCGTGAAACATTTTAAAGTCACACTAAGAGTGCTCTTAACTATTGCATAGTTCGCATTAATGAAAACAAATACCGCATACTGTCATTCCAACCATAATCCCTCCACTAATCTTTAACCGTAATCTCAGTTCATCATTTTGAAAGGAAATGAAACAAACTACATGAAGTATCAACTTCTAACAAACGGTGAACCAAAAAAGGTAAATAAAAGAATAAAAGTATAAAAATATATATTAAACATCTTACCTCTCAAAACTCGTATTCCTTGTTCTGTAAGGCCTAGAATGTCCTGTACTTTCTAAAATATTTTATTACTCACTTTCAGATTTCAAAGACCCAGATCACTCAATGTGCATTCCCTCCCTCTCTCTAACCTCCCTCACTTCCTCTCTCTTAGTCTTATTCTTATATAGTCTACCGTAAAACCTTTTATAGTCATACTTATGAATGCTCTAAACTATTCTATAGTCCGCATCAATGAAAACAAATATTGAATATTGTCATTCCAAATTAAACATAATCCCTCCACTAATCTTTAACCCCATTCCCAGTTCAACACATTGTAAGGAAATGTAATAAACTACATTAAGTATCAACTTCTAATGAAAGATGAACCAAAAATAGGTGATAAACTTGTATTCTCTGTCTTGTAAGGCCTAAAGCTCAAATGGGCCAAGAACAGAAATATCCCTAGTAAGATTTTTCTATTCAAAAGACAGATCTCTCTTTAAAAATTGACACAAACCAATAATTATTCTAGAGTAGAAGGGTCAATCAAAGCATTAATTTTATAAAACTTGGTAAATATCACAATCTTTCTAATAAACTCAACCAATTTAAAAATTTACCATATTTGTCAAAATGCAATATTACACTGAAGAATATAAACTGTCAAAGTGAAATAAAAAAGAAAGAAAATCTTTATATAAAAAATAGTTTATCATTTAAAAAGGAGTGAGATTACAACAGACAAAACTGGATGAAATTACATTTCAAACAAAAATAAGAAATACTAACAGAGCTCCTTGTGTTGCAGGCAACATCTCACCGCCTCAGACATAGGCAACACCTCACCCCTTTCATCAACCATATGCTTATTTTATCGTAGTTGGTTGATTTTAACTTCCTCTAAAGAGGTTACACAGATATAAAACTATCTTCCGGTTATGAAAAGGTAGCATATGTAATTTCAAGGCTGCTGCTTAAAATATTAATATAAATAACTAAAAAAGATAATTTTCAACAACATTTACTAAAAGGATTCAATAAATTCAAACATTAGGTTCATAAAAGCATATAACAGATGAAATAAAAGCATCTTTCAATAATAGACAAAGTTCTTAATTCATTTAATTTTAAAAGCAATATTTTTCCGTAATAAGCATATTAAGTTAATATCCAAAAAATTTCAGATCATTCAACTCAGTACAATTACTTGAAAGATGAAGACATGAATCAGTGATGAATTGTCAATTCGAAAACATACATTGCATTTAAACTTCACAAATATGATTTATAGGTAGTTAAAAGAACATACCTAACTAATATTAAGGAATTCTCAAGGATAATTCAGCAACTTGATTACACTCACAAAAAATATACATATAAAGTCGGTTCAATTTCATAAAACATTACCTCTTAGGCCACATTGTGATAAGAGCTAACATAAATATCAAAACATACAACCTTCTTAAACTGCTGAAAAGAGACAACAAAGAAGCCTCCATTATAATTTCCCGCAAGCAACAGAGCGAAAACGAAGCAGCCTCGCGGTAGGATCCTTTCCCTAACAGCAAAAAAAACATGCATTGCAGTAAAATATCTTTTCAATCCATTGGGACAAATATAAATCAGACACAACAAGATCTTTTTCATGCAAGCCATTAAGAGGAAAAGTTAATTGAAAATGACAGTCACATGAAAATGCAACCCAAATACAAATACATAATTAAGGAATCAGTAAAAACTAAAAAGGTCCAAAATTCAACTCAACTATACATATATTAACTAAAATAGTATATGCATACCTATAGGCCAAGAAAGAGACTAAAACTATAACAGCCTACCATCCAAATCTTAAAAATAAACTCATCTAAAACATTCAGAATTACAATCAAATATATTTAACATATCGGGGAAACTAACCCCATGTCAACATGGATAAAAATAAAAGGGAACAGCAAGAGGAATCAAATGGTTTTATCAGAATCGTTCATTTTGCAGTAGAAATTATAAACAAAATATGCAGTATTGTGGACACTAAATAGACATACCGTATTTGAACCCAGCAAATTCCTACTGCTAAGCCTGTCCAAAAAAATGAATAAACTTAAACATGTTTGCACAGTAACCTCATATCAAACCAAAGGAACAAAAATTGAAATTAGAAAATACATCAAGTACAAAGACTCACCAAAAGTAGTAGCCTTCACGCTAGCAGATTTAACGGAAACGAAAATGACACACAGTAGATCCCTAATCCGAAACAGGAATATTGCTCTGCAAATCAAAATAGAAGCCATTATCAGACAATATGTAAAAAAAAAATAGAGCTAAAAAAGCGAAAACGATGACCCCTCGCGGTAGTATCCTTTCCCTAACAGGAAAACAAACATGCAATTCAACTAAAGTCCCCTTCTTTCAGAAAACGTTTGAAAGCCATAAACCCTAAACATCAAACTTTTTAAAAATGAAAAGACTTACCTACACCGGAAGCTTACCCGCGAGCAACTGAGCGAAATTGAAGAAGTGTCGAAGTAGTATGCTTTACCTAACAGCAAAACAAACATGCAAAGCAAAAAAAAAAAAGAACCATTAATTCTGAAATCATGTGAAAACATTCATGGTGAGAATCACAGAGAATTCAAAAAATTGAAATACTAACCTATTACCGGAAGCAAAGCGGCAATAATCTCCCATGAATATGAGCAGCAACGACGTCGCACTACTCTAGCTGGACCAAGTTTTAGGGTTTTGTAAAAACCCTCTTTCGCTCATCTGTCGCATGATGCGCACACCTCCGTTTCAGGATGAACAATCTCGGTTTTTTTATTTTGGTCTCTCTTGATGTCTCTTTCTTTGCCTTGTAATACATGTGTTTTAAAAAGAAAAAAAAAGAAGGGTGAGTTGTGTCATTTCATAGCCCTTTCAGTTTCCGAGCGAGAATTTATTTGCAGAGTTCCGCTTCATGTCTCTCTTTCTCTTTTTAATACCTGGCTTTTAAAAACAAAATGCATTTGATACGTTGTGTCGTTTCAAAGGCTTCTCAATTTTCAAGTGAGAAGTAACTTTCTCAACATGTGGGGAAGTGGGTAATTTATTATTCTCAGAGAAAGACAGCGAGATAGTGAGAGAAAAAAAGGAAAAGAGGGAGGCAAATAGGCTTTTAGAAAGGTTTGCTGTGCAGAAAATATGAAAGGGTAGGGAGGCTAACAAAAGGTTAATAGCGTTAGTGAAAAGAGAGAGACACAGTAAGCAGAAACAAATATGAAATATCCAAGCATTTAGTAGGAAATAAAATCATTAATTACTCTGGATTCCAGTAATTACTCAGATTGTTGTGCAAAATATGGGAAAGTGTATCAGCATTAACTCTCAATTTAATTTTTCAAAATCACTATCACTAATTCAAAATTTGAATTCTGATTTTTTTAATTTAAAAAAATTGCTTAAATATAGAATTACAGTTTTAGCCCTAGTTTTGGCGGGAAAAAATAGATTCAGACTCATTTCTATTTATATATATAAAGATATGTTTATGATATATTCAAGTACCTTACTATAAAATAGGCTTTCAGGCCTTGTCAGGCCAGACTCAGGCCTTGGAAAGCTTAGCTCGGCTCGGCCTATTCCCATTCCTAATCATACATAAAGTATCGTTTCCATATTATTTGTTGGGAACATATGCATGTTGGTTCAAATGTATATGCTTAATTCCCATTAATCATGGTTCGAATCTTCTAAATGGAAAAAATATCTACTGGGAACGCTAACTACACTATGATGTGGATGTTTTGGCTCGGACATAATTGTCTCCCATGAAGCATACCTAGTTTCGATGTCTTCAGATGACATGTAGTAAGTATGATAGTTAATTTATATTAATTGTTTATTTAGATAACATTTTAAATTTATATATTCAGATAATTGCAATGATGATTTAAATATATTAAATTTAAGATAAATTAATCCTATTTTATCAGAATCATTGAAGGTGAGAGTTTCATTAGTTGAATTAAACAATAGATAGACACATAGATGCACATATACTTGCTTAATAGTAGTAATTTTTTTTTACTGTCTGAACATATCTCTGTCGGAATTTTCAGTACTTTCATTCAGTGTAATAAAACTCGGCTCAAATCGGCCAGTCCAACTGGTTGGACCGGGAACCGGTCATCTAACCGGTCTGAGCCGCTCTTTGGATCGGCCATGCATGGGAACCTGTTTGACTCGGGCGGTTTGGGCTAAAAATCGTTGACTCGGCCGGTTGAATCAGGTGATTAAACCGGCCGAGTCACCCAGTTAATTTTAAAAAAAAATTAAACAAAACGACGTCATTTTGTTAATTGTAAGGAAAAAAATATTACTTGAATGAAGGCTAGCTAGGAATCAAACTCTGGACCTATAGCAAAGTAACCATGTGCATTACCACTGCGCTAAACCATTATTTGATATAATACGTGCGCAAAATTATATATATATATATATATGATATGTATTTAACCTTATAATATATATTTTTTGGTATATACCGGTTTAACCGGTTCAACCAGTGACTCACTGGTTCGACCATTGACCCAATGACTCAGTGCCTCGACCGAGTTGATCACCGGTCCGAGTTTTATAACACTGCTTTTATTAGTGAATGAGCTGTTTAAATCAGTTCACTTGATTAAGCCTCCTTATTACAAGAAAATGTTCAGTACTTTTATAGTATTAAGTATTTATGCTATGTTTGGTGGGAGCAGGGAAAATGGAGATAAGAGAAATGGGTAGGAGAGAAATAGAGGAGAGATAAAGATGATTTTAAGGTTGTTTGGTGTGAGTGAAATAAGTGAGAAATAAAAGAGAAATATAAAAATAGGTTGGTTGGTGTGAGTGGAATAAGTGAGAAATAAAAGAAAAATGTAAAATTGGACTTGGGAGAAGCAAGCCTTATTTCTCGGCTTTTCTCACCCTTTTTGGGGATAATTTTTTTCAGCGTGGGGCCCACACATTTTTAGCATTTCTCCCCTCTTCCATAGGTTCACCAAACACATCAGCACATATTAATCCACTCTATTCCACTCCTCTCATTTCATTTCTACCCTATTTCACATTAACTAAACAAGGGCTTAATGTTCCTTTTACTAAAATATTGATAGTAGTAATTTAAAAAAACAATATTATGAGTGAAAAAAAACTAATTATACATATTAGATAATTGTGTTTTAATGGAAGGAATATATATGCACTTTTAGAGTGAAAGGAACAAAAAAAAGAGTGAAAACAAACTACTCATTTTTTCACAATTGACTTCAGCCTGTTCGTATAAAAATTTCGCAGGTAAAAGCCATTGGGATCTGAAAAGCCAACACGTCATGCTCTTGAAAAGACTCCATACAATACAAGTTGGAGGAGTGCTAGGGACATACTCTCAAACACACTCTTTTAAATACTCTCATTTGTGATATTGCCACGTCACCCACATATTATTGACCTCTACTGGTTCACTGATTCTACAGGTTTAATCACACCTTAATTTATATTTTATTTTATTTTTATTTTTATTATTATTTGAACATAAACCCTGATCTTCTAGCCTCACTACTTCTGAAGGACGCACTCCATGTCAATGTTAATCAAGTGTATTAATTCCCAATATGGTTCTTGTGGCATTCAAGCAAAAGCAATAAACCAAGCGAAGCCACTGCTGCCAGCCATGCCCACACCAGCCATTCCCAATCTGGTTCTTGTGGCATTCGTCAACCACCGTCGTCAACCATTGCATCCAACTCGGTATCGTGCCGTCGTGAACCACTACTGCCAACCATGCCCACACAGCAACTAAACAGCCACCAGCCACCCGCTGCACGTAGCAAGCGCTGCACGAATCGAACAGCCATGAACCAGCTCCTTCATCCTACCACTACACGCACCAACCGAACAACCACCAGCCACGAACCATCGCAACCAGCCACGAGCCACCACGAATAAAGCCCTTATTGCTGCCAAATCTATTACACCAACAAGCACCCCATCCATATGCCTGGAACCAATAAGTCTCGCTGCTATCATTGGTACCATCTGCTGTCATTCGTACCAATCAGATGGAAAGATTTTGTTTGCTGAAGCAAATGGTTGTGGTGGCAATTTCTCATATTTGGCATCATGCCCCACAGCTCCTGGTGTAATTGCTGTTGGATGCCCTATTTTATGAATTCCATAGTTGCACTCCATTACATTACTACCCATTTTAGTCATGAAAATCAATGTACAGAAAATCAATGTACCATTGCTATTCAGTAGGATGAACAAGTTGTACAGATTGTTAGCTGGGCGAGCAAATTGTTTAAATAAACCAATGTTTAACTTTTACCCTTTGAAAGTTGAACAAGCAGTATGTTGACCATTTGACATATCAATATATAATTCCACAAACTGAACTCTAATTGCCCTCGATTCCCTTCTAACAAGTCCTTTATACTCGTGCTTTGCAATCATTCGGAGGAATCCCAACCAAGAACAAAACCGATACCATACAATGAGAACATGTTTCTAAGTTCTGAAAAAACAAGTGAGAAATAGTGTAATGAAATTCACTGCAGAGCACATAAAATCTGATGATCATGAAAAACATTCCTTCTACATAGGTTCAATTTGGAGGGCATTTTATCCAAATTGAGCAGATGCATTTTTTTCACGGGAGGAAAGGAGTACGGGTGTGAGTTTGTGGTTTTTTTTCTAGAAGAGATCTAAAAGGTAGCTAGCTAAATGTCAAATTCAATGATAATATAAGTTTGCTAATTCCACACCATTTGACATATTAGTGTGTGGAATTATTTAATATGTCAAATGAGTTAGAGTTCAGTGTGTGGAATTACAATCTAAAATGATGTTGATGGTTGCTTTGTGTTTATAGGAAAGATTATATCTATTTAAAAAACCCTTGAAAAATCAATCTGAAACACACAAACACCATTCCACTTCTAAGACTGCACATTTGAAATCTTATTCTCCCTACAAATTAATCATCAATCATATCAACTAAAGCTTGTCCAAGTTTTGTAGACAGAAAAAGTATTCATTAACAATTCAACAGGGGGGAATGGTTGTTGACTCTTGAATGGTTGAGTAGTCTCAACCACTTCATTCCATTAAAAAATAGCATAATTCTGTCAAATATCTTGCTGTTTTTTTTTCTTTTTCTCACTGTGTAACTCGGGGGGTGATCTACAATGATATCCAATGTAAAATGAATTCTCAACCAATGTACCAAGAACTCCCTAAACTTCAACTACTTTTGGTAACAACAGTGTAATCACCAATGAATTAATAAAATCTAATCTAAACTAAAAGAAAGTTAGGATCCTAGTCCCTTCCAAATCAGCTGGAAGCAAAGGCAATAGAATGCAATAGACCAAACAAAGACAAAGGCAACAAGAAATGGAATTGGTCACAAGCAGATTGGTGACTAATTGGGAAATCAAAACTTGGTGTCCCATGAATAAAAAACTAAAATGTAATTATATGGTACCATCACAATAGGAAAATAAGAAACCAAGTCCAGCAACCTATGAAATCAATCACTAAATAACAAATAAGAAAAAGAACCCCCATGTACAGGCAACTACAAAACACCAATGCACCTAACCAAAGTGATAACTTGCCATTTAACTCCACAATCCACATCCTTTAGAAAGGCTAGCTCCAGCAGTAGGCACCAAAGGTAACATCACGTAGCACCTCTCAAAGACAAGAAAACAATAGGCAACCATAATAATTTGATATGTATTTCTCCAAATACCCAATACACAACACCAGTAACAGGACCAAGTAGATACAAAAACCTGCAGGACCCAACAACAATAACAACACAAAACCAGTAAGCTGTACCAGAAACATAACCAACCCAGTTCAAGATTTTTAACCCCTCAAACTCTTCTGCTTTTCCTGCAAAAATGAAATAAAAAAAGAAATAGTTAAATATGTCTGTCAATTACAACTGTTATATCCAAAAGAAACCACATAATAAACAACCTACATGGTTCTCATGAATGAATTAACCCAATCTGAACTCTTACCAAAGAAATGAATAAATGAAAATATAATTTTCATTTCATACCATTCTTGTTGCTGCAGTCACCACTTCATCATTGACAACATCAAATGTATTCACTGCTTCTTTTTGAACAAGTTCAGACTTCAAATTTCATATATCATATCAAAACAAAGAAACACAACAATGAGAAATCACACTAAAACGAGAATTTTTTGAAGAAACTAATGAAGTGAAAATTACAGTAGAATAAGGATTTCTAACCTTTTTCACTTTACCATTGCATGTTCTTTTACGACCTTTCTCAATCCCACTTTTTATTCTTCCTGGAGCCCCTTTTGTTTTTTGACACTTGAGGATCAAGAAGTTATTTGTCATGTAAAATGTCCTTATAAACATTTTCTTTGTCAGTTTTCAAAGAATGATTAGTGCTTGAACATTACTTCAAGCTCTCTTCAAGTGCATTACAAGCAATCTTGCAACTCTCATTAGTTAATGATGCTTTCTCAAGCAATTCAATGGCCTTTTTGTACAAGAGATCATATCTCTCCTTATTAGAGCAAACATCTTCATTCATGTTTTTTTATGATGCTTACTTCTAATATCCTTTGTCCATCTTCTCAATATATAGCGTGATGGGATAGCAAAAACACCAACAGCTTGGATTGCCATTAATGAGTGTCTACAAAGATATCCATTATACTCAAATAAGCGACACATGCAAGATATTTCCTCCTTTGATGCATCCCACTCTACAAAAAAGTCTTCATTTCTTTGAAAGTCCGTAATTTTAAAAGAGAAAAACTGACCATCTTCATTCTTTTCTACAAGATTACATCCAGACAATCCTTAAACTTCAAATTGGAATTTCTTGAAGACTTCATGTGTATAAATCATTGACACTTGCTTCTCAAAAGGTGATGGAGTCTTAAGAATAGGTTGCTTGTGTCATGTATTAAAATCAGCTTGCATTTCCACTTCTTCTCTATCTTGTAAAGCAACTTTATATTTTTCAACAAATTCCTTCAATGTAGTTTTCTTGCTTACATATTTATCGAAAAAAATGAGTTGATGCTCTCTGATCTTTGAGTTGTTGACATGCCACCAAAAAATGTATCTTTCATGTAAATAGGAATCCAATGTTCACGTTCTTCATATAAAGACCGAATCCATTCATCCTCCACCAACTGAAATTTCTCGACCATTTCTTGCCATTTATCTTCAAATTGCTGCTTTGACCAAGACTTGTAAATGCATTTGTTGAGATAGGTCATGAAATCTTCATGTTTTTTTAATACATGGCTAAGCTTTTCAGGTACCTTTCTTAGTATGTGCCAAAGACAAAACCGATGTCGAGCATTTGGAAATACCTCTTGAATAGCTACTTTCATTACTCTATCTTGATCAATTATTATTGCATTTGGAGGCTTTCCACCCATAGCTCTAAGCCACGTTTTCATCAACCATAAGAAAGTTTTTGAAGACTCATCTGCTATTAATGGACAACCAAGTAGCCTTGATTGAAAGTGATTGTTCACGCCAATGAAAGGAGCAAATGACATTTTATATTTATTTATGATATATGTTGTATCAAAGGAAATTACATCTCCAAACTCTTCATAGTCATCTCTACCTTTTGCATCCACCCAAAATATATTTTTCACATGATCTTCATCTTCTAAATCAATTGCATAAAAAAATCTTGGATTTTCTTCTTTCATAAGCATAAAACACTCCAACATTGCATTTTTATCTCCTGATTCTAAAGCCAAACGACGATCCTTGTCCAAATGATTTATAATATCTTTCTCTAAGCAGCCAATGTTTTCATAACCTTCATATTGTTTGGCTATTGTAGCATAAGTTTTGCTTGTTCTCATTCCAACATGTTGCAAAGTTTCAATACAATGCTTTTGAGCTTGATTGATGCCTCTATGGCAAGGAAAATAATGTGCATATGATGGAAAAAAACTCATGATTTTGGTCTTTGATGAAGTCATGGACAACCCATTTTCCACCACAACTTCTTTTAATGCGTAAGCTAGCCTCACACTCCACCTTCAAACAAGGGCGTGGATTACGTGCAGTAGATTCTCGCTTCTTCCCTTATCTTGTGCAAGCATACTTTACATCAATAAATTATCTATCAATTTTTGAACGACGACTAGTCTTAATTGACACACCAAATCCAATCTGTTTAGCATAACACATGTAGAATAAATGAGCATTTTCCTGTGACTCGAATTCCATTCCAATGTAAGGTTCTTGACCACCATTAGCTTAAAAATCACCAACATTCGTATCATTATTATCAATCTCATGACCAATATGCTCGTGGTTTTCTTTAATAGATTCAATTAATTCCTAACATTGCCAAAAAAACAGAGAATATATATAACAAGATGAACATTAACACAGGCCAAATAGCAATCAATTGTTATACGCTAAATAATCAAGACATAGCAAGACATGGAGACATGAAAGGGTGTTGGTGTGAATGTTAAAAGTAAACGGTTGGGGTTTCACATACAATGAAAAAACGTTAAAATAACCATTCTACAAAAATAGCAAGACATGAAGAAAAAACAAGCACCTAAAAAGTTGTCCCAGTGGGTTGAATATGATCAAGTTGAGTTTCTTTTGGTGACGAACTGATGACCATTGTGCTTCTTATTTGCTGGAAAATTCGCACAAAACCTAGGTTAGGTTGTTGATTTACTTTCGTTGCAATTCTTCTTCGAATGAGTGTGGCTGTGAGAGACGGTGAACAGAGCAATTGTTTTTGGTGTGCTTGAGGACAAATGATCAGGTTTGTGTTCAAATAATAATAAAATTAAAAATAAAATCTAATAGAAATTAAGGTGTGATTAAACCTATGGATAAGTAAAGGTCAATAATATGTGGGTGACGTGGTATCACAAATGGGAGTGTTTAAAAGAGTGTGTTTGAGAATGTGCCCCTAGCACTCCTCATATAAGCTATGACAAAAGTCACACAAAAAAAAAAGTTCAATATATTATTTAACACACTCTTCCCAACACACTCCATATAATTGGTTAAAAGTCACATAGGTCACGACCCACCAAATTATGTGGGTTCCACTCCCAATATGTTGGGACCCATGTGAATTTTAACCAATTATATAGAGTGTGTTGAAAAGAATGTGCTAAAAAGTATGTTGCTAGCACTTTTCAAAAAAAGTATACAAGAAGTTTGATGATAGGAGGACAATATGATATTATGATGTGCAGTATATTGTATATATTATTGTCTAGCATTGTCTTCTTTTGGGACTTTCTAAGTTTCTATTGCAAAGCTTTTGGCAAGGTCCGATTATTTTATTTAACAATAAAAGTTTGAACTAAAGAACCGGGATTTGAGTAAATTTTTTCAATAACTTTCTTTATTGATTTTTCAATAACATTATTGGCATGATAATGCACTAAATCATAATCCATGCAAAATATCACAATACTTTTCTATTTGATTCCTCTTTCTCTCGCTACGTGCTAGTACATTCTTATAAATTGTTATTTTCAAATAATGATGGGTCAAGAACAAAGTAAACCAAACGGGCTAGAAATCAATTATTCCCTTTCATAATCGATTAAATGGTACGCTATCACTTGGAAAATGACAAGCGCACCATGTTAAGACATTCATCCATAAATATCATTAAAGTAAAACACATTCAATTAAAATTAAAATTAAAAATTTAGCTCATAACTCCACACACACATATATAAAATAATAATAATAATAATAATAATAATAATACAATCCCATCATAATTATGAAATATAAAATAACAAGAAGTTAGGGTTGCTTAAGAAAATATTAACTAAAATATAAAAGTATATATTAACTATAAAACTAATAACTATGTTTGTAATTAACCATATAGATCCTGTACGTTTGAGTCTTTGAGTAGATTTGAGAGTTTGAATTGAATTTGATAGATAGGTGCGCTTCAACGTTGTGCCCATTTGAGCTACCCGACAATTCATTTTTCTTGGCAAGCTTGTTTATTTCAAGCTAAAAATATTCGACAAAAATTTTGGCCTTCAAATTTTAGTGTCCGGGTCCGGTAATTAGTGTGTTCGGTAAAATTAGTTAAAAAGCTAGCTGAAAATTGAAAAATTAATTGAAAGCTAAAAAATTAGCTGTTTTGATTGATAGTGTTTGGTAAAATTAAGAAAAAAAAATGGTAAAATGACATACAAAAACATCACTAATTATTAAATAATGATGAGTAAGAGTTATTGATGGATAAAGTTGTAATAAATTTTCAACTAGTAGCTGAAAAATGAAGTTTTTTTTTTCTAACATGTGTAATATTGCACATGATAATATATCAAAAGTGAAAATATTTTATTGTAAAATATAACATTTCATATTACCAATGCATTGAATGTGGTGATGGTTGTAATTTCTAATAAAACATTTCCACTTTTGATTTACTATCCTATGCAACATTGCACATGTTAGAAAAACCATTTTTTAAAAAAGTCACCTCAAGTAGTTTATCAGAAAAAGCAAGTAGCAATCTAGAAAAGATATCTTATCAAATACTGATGAAATTGTTTTAACTACTAGTTTCAGCTTTCATCTAGTTAAAGTGTTTTACCAAACACACTAACAAATATCGGTTCAGGCGAGTCGGGTTTGTCCATTTTATCAGTCCAACTACAATAGGAGAAGATAATCTTTCTCCCCGAAATCTCCTCAATTTTGTGCAGATTGTCTTTTGTGTGGGTTCCATGTACTTTTATTTTCCCCCTATATTTCCCTCTTAATCAAAGAGGGTTAATTCACTTACCTTTCCTTTATTTTCTCTCTCCTATTTTTTTATTCACTTTTTCACTCATATTGAGCATGGTGGTTGAATCAAAGTATCAAACTAATCTACTCCCTCCTATCCTTTTTATAAGGCACCTCTAACCGAATTACACGGACCAAAGAAAATAGTTTAAGGGGCTGTTTGATTTCTCTTTTTATAAACAGTTTTCAGTTTTCTAAAATTTAAATACTAAAAAACTTGTTTGATTAACCACTTTTTTAAAATCTGTTTTAAAAACAGTTTTGGTTTTTTAGTTTTTAAAACTAAAAAATGAAAACAGGTTTTACTAGTTTTCATTCTCTATTTCTCTTTTCTATTTTGGAAAATGAAAACACACGGAGAACAGGTTCTTCTCATTAATGGCATACTTGTAATTTTTGACAATTTTTTTATCAAGGTTTGTATGCGCAAGTAAACATTGATGCACGAGCCGCTTCTCTGTTGTGAATGATCGCTAATTCCTATCTCTGTTTAAAAAACTCGTGCCCATGAGATCCCACGAATTATCTTTGTATACTAGCTAACTTTATATTAATTAATTCAACTAGACCTCAGCCCGTGCGTTGCATGGAAAATAATTTATTCTAGTAAATAAAAAGATTAGAGATGTAATACTCATTCATTAATATCAATCAGCAGTCCTAACAACATTTCAATTAAAAACACACATACCCAACGGTACTCCTACCTTGTAATTTAGAAATTAAGATAAGTATTTAGCTATATACACTTTATTTATATCAAAAATGATTTTCTATACTTTATATTTTCAATTTTTTTATATTTCAGAAATCATTTGAACAATATAGGATTTAGATTAAAATTAACATAAAAGGAAGAAAAATTCTAAAAAATGCAAAAATGAAGATAATACATGACAAAATTTCTCATTTAAATAAAATTCCTTTATAAATAATAATTTTTTAAATACTAAATTACTATTTAATTATAATAAACTTTTATGCAAAGCACGTTGAGTAAGAAAAGTGTGTGGCAATAAAATTATTATGTTGAGTAGATATTATTATAAAAATGTTAGGACACATGCCTTAGGTATATTTGAAGTGTTGAAAAATATTATACACTGTAAATAATATCAGGCTTTGGTAAACTCCTACCTTCCCTATTGTGATATTAATATCTCAATATATTGAAATGAATCCTCATGGCATTTATGTTTGCAAGCTTTCATTTCAGAGGAGCAAAATTTTAAAGTAGTAAATAAATAAGGAAGAGTATTTCTAACTTTATATTTTTATATGAAAATAACCTTTGTTTCACTGTCAAGAGGTATACTTTCAATTTGCTTGTGATAAAAACCGTAGGTAGGATATAACTCATAAGTCCTTTACTCAAATATAGGCAATAGCAACATATAAGTTTTCTACTCAAAACTCTAGCTAAAGATAATTTTTTAAACCCCTACTAATGAAGCAACTTGTGCACCTCATCCCTGTGGATAAATTCTTCAACTTTTTATCTACCAAGAAAATTGTATAGCAACTGGTGATAAAAGTCCACCTTCGAATGCACTAAATCTTTGGGTCACATTGTGCTCCTCTAGGAAGTGCTCAAAGTGATTTGCCAACACAAATCATAAATAAAAAAACTTTATAATTAATGCATACATAAGTTAAATACTAAAATCGCTTTTTGATTTAGAGATTAACATCAACAATTTGTCCAACATGTAATAAAGATTTCATAGTAATAAAGATTTCATAATAATTAGCCACTATAACTCACGTTTTCAAATTCTAAAATCATTTCAACTAACAACTAATACTATCACATTAATTTTTTAAAAAGGTTTGAATATATTAACAGTTAAAGAAGAAAGTCGAAAGCAATTATACACCATTGTCCCATCAATTATTTTCTACTTATCAATTGATTAGGTGGGTTGAAAAAGTTATCTACACGAAGAACAATAAGTCATACTCAAATCATTTAAAGAAATAGATCATTCTAATAAAAAAACATAGAAATGCATTAATGTTACATAAAAATTTTAATTGGGAAGAATCAATATCAATATTTACTCTCAACTCACTGCACTTTAAAAATTCTCACATGGGCATTTGTCCCATAAACTCTGGTGCTCGACAGGAAGCAACATGAAAGCTGGAAACATGAATCATTAATTAGTTCTAAAGGTAAAAAAACAAAAAAAAAAAACAGAAAGAAAGAAAACTTGTCCTTGCAACCACTTATGCCCTTTCCCCTTGCTGCCATTATTGATGCCCTTTCCCTCTCTTTGTACTCATGGGGCAGTTCCACCGAAGTATAAGATGTGTTTTCATAGGGAGAGCTTTCATGTGGAGTTCAATCAAATAACACCAAAAGATCAAAGTAGCACTTAGCAATGAAGCCACATCAATGGGAAATACTCCTCAAATGTGGCAGAATATTTTCAAGAATTAGAGCATTGAAAACTTGTCCTTGCAAAAAAAAAAACAAAAAAAAACAAAAAACAAAAAAATAATTAGTTCTAAAGGTAAAAAACAAAAAAAAAAAAACAGAAAGAAAGAAAACTTGTCCTTGCAACCACTTATGCCCTTTCCCCTTGCTGCCATTATTGATGCCCTTTCCCTCTCTTTGTACTCATGGGGCAGTTCCACCGAAGTATAAGATGTGTTTTCATAGGGAGAGCTTTCATGTGGAGTTCAATCAAATAACACCAAAAGATCAAAGTAGCACTTAGCAATGAAGCCACATCAATGGGAAATACTCCTCAAATGTGGCAGAATATTTTCAAGAATTAGGGCATTGAAACCATCATGGAAGTATAAGTTACTTTACACCACTAAAAAATTAGAAGGAAAACTACATATTTAAAAATGGAAATATATAGAAGACATCCCGATGTTGGATTGTACAAAGATTATAAATTCTAACCTTTAAAACTCTTTAAGGTGCAAAGTTACAACTCTATAGAGGATCCACACACACACCGGGCATGCAAAATTACTTATAGTTCCCACAGTCTGGTCCATGTTTCATTTTCATAATGACCATTAATAGCAACCGAAAGCAGGACCACTATAATCAAAATTGCTGCACAGACAGAAGGCAACCTCCAGAACCTCAGTCAAACCACTTCTTTATGGCATCCAATCTGTTGCAAAATCCTCAAATGTACCATTGAAGATTCAATACTTCACTTCCACTCTCAATGTCCTAGAGCATGTTAAGTAATGATAATATCAGCTTTTATCTTTTAAAAAAACTGATTAGGATTTATTTATTTATGTGGGGTTTCAATGATTTATGCTTTTTTATGTCAAATGTAGATAATAAGACCATCAAATTCTGATTTAATGAGAAACAAATCATGATTATCACATATGAAACAGAGGATGTAGTTATATACACAACCCGTTACATGCTTGTAAAATATAAATGTTAATAGAGGCAGTAGCATGATAAAAAAGAATAGATTCAATCTCAAATAATAGATCAAGCTCAGTTAAGTTTGACATACTGTGCCAAAATAGTAATAGTAATTGCTCACCACATCATTATCAGTTTGGGCAGGTTGTCCCTTGCTTGCTGCCAGAGCTGCAGCTAATTCTTCAGCCTGTTTAATTATTATCAGCATAAGAACACATTGAAAAATATACAGCAGGAAATCAGAACTTGCATAAATTGTGAGCAAAATATATTAAGATAAAACAGGGCCTGATATTCTGAGCCAAATATTGTGCTATCAATTCATATTGATTTTATGCATAAAAAAAATTCATATTGATTGATAGTAAAAAAACAGAGCAAATAGAATCACTATGTAGTAACTTAAAATTATCAAACTTCAAAAATTAATTCTGAAATGCACTTTTGAAAAACACAGGCAACAATCCATTCACAACAAAAATTTGAGCAAATATTCTGCTGAAAATAAGCAAGATTTGTGAGCAAAATATTTTGATTCAAAAAAGAGCATGCATTGTACTGAAAATATCATGCCATATTTAGAACCAAAGTGTAGGATACTCTTGCTCCAAATATACGTTAACATTTGGAGCATTCATTTACAAAAAGATCTCAAAATAAACAGCAACATATTATGCAAATTTAAAAAAAAAAACTCAGAAATCTCACACACATAGACAAACAGAGCAAAAATAACATACTCAAAATAAAAAATCATTCCAAACTCAAAACTCAGAAAACTCAAACTCAGAGAAAAACCCTAAATAATGGAAAAACTACGCAAAATAAACGAAACCAGAAATCATACTCAGAGACAAAGGGGAAGCTAAAAAGGTTACTGAGATGAAGAACGCTTTAGCAACGGGGGATCATGAAAAAGTTATGGTTTTTACACATTAAACATTACACAGAAATCAATTATCATCATCTAAGAGCAAATGATTAAATGGTCAATTATCTTCATAATAGAAAAAAAAAACATTAAAATCAAGTTGCTACCACCATTATTTTTTAGGGATGAAGCAAAAAAAAACAAAGAAAAAAAGTGAAGGAAGAAGAAACCCTTACTAAGTATCTCTAACTCTTCAGCAACTATTCTCATTTGGAGATGGCGACATGCATTGAAAAAATGGTGAAGAAATTAGGGCGAAATACTGAAAACAAAATGTGCTTAATAGTAAAAGAAATAAATAAGTTGAAACTAAATTGTTTACCATACCTTCACTGCGGAAGTAAAGATCTTCGGGGAAGTGAAGCCAAAAATAAGAAAGAAAAGCATGACAGAAACAGAGAAAGGTGTAAAATCAAGTAAGGGAGAAAAGGAGAAAAAAGGGACGAAATGAGAGAAGGAGGAGCCGCTGGACCACCACGCCACCGCCTCTCTGCAGGTCGTGCGCACATCTACCTCCTTGCACCGCAGCAACCTCCCTATAACAGAGAATTTTTTTTACTCAGAAAAATAAAATAAATAGAAACAGAGAGAAGAAAGAACCCACCACAATACGAAGGAAAGCCAAGAAACCAACATGGAAAAAAAGTCAGGTGAGATGGTTTCAGAAATGAGGTAGCTGAATAAGAAGAAGGAAATAGAAAAAAAAAGCCTTGGATGGCGAAATGAAGTAACGGAGGAAAAGAAACCACTAACATTGATTTATTATTGCCTAGTATTGAAAAGATGCAATACCAAGAGAGAGAAGATATGGGAAAAATCAGAACATTTATTGCTTTGAAAAGGAAAAAACATGGGAAGAAGGAGACTGCATTAATGTTCAGTATTTCAAATTTCAAATTTTAAATTTATTAAAACGTGATTAAATTTGGTGAAAATATTGGGACAAATTTACCCTTATTTTAGGCGGGAAAAGGGAGTTCCAGACTTCCTTCCTTTTATTATTATAAAGATGTAGTTTATAATTAAAATCTGCAGTATTTTAATTTAGCAGGCTTCAATAATAAATGAAATAATGTCCTTTAATAATATTCTGTATGCATCAGTTTTTAAGCTTTTCATTCCTAGTCTGATACTTTGATGTTCTTATGTGCATAAATATGTGAATTATTATTTAACATATATAAAAGTATATAGTTATTTATACGTATTAAATAATAAATTGAATGTTTTAAAAATGAAATGATAAACTCTAGGTTGAAGGGTCGTGTGTGGTGTGTTCAAGATTTATAGCGTCTATTAATATAAATTTATAAATTCACTACAAATTAGCTACCAAGATATTTGGTAGCAAATTTGCTACTTGTGTTATGCTGCCATTGATTTTGTGGCTAAATTATAGTTATTTCGAACTTTGGTTGGAATTAGCTACAGGTTTTGTTGTAGCAAATCGCAATATTTCTTGTAGTGCAATATTTTTAGATACAAAAAATAGATTTTTAAAAATACGATTTCAAACGAGTTTTCTATTTTTTAGTTTTTAAAAATAGATTTTAAAAACTATTTTATCAAGCAAGTTTTTTTGTTTTTTCATTTTCAAAAACAGTTTTCAAATGAATTTATAAAAGTGTTTTTAAAAACTAAATCAAACAAGCTCTAAGTGGTTAATTTTATTGGTTTAATAAAATAATAATACAACATACTATTTTTACCCTTATTTAATATTATTAGTATATTCTCTCACTAAATAATTGAGATTAAATTATGCACTAAATATAGTACTAATTCTCACTATCAATTGTATTGGAACACACAAATTTATATGGAAAAGTACAAAGGTTTAACTCTCTTTTGGTCACCTATGTAACAATATTTATAATACCTCGTTAATGAACAATTAGCAAAATACATGATGGAAGAATTTAATAAGGGTAAATCAGAAAAAAAAAATAATTAAATGTTTCATATAGATTATCAAGTGTATAAAAAGGACCATCAATATCTTCTAAAGGGTGCCTTATAAAAAAGACGGGAGACGTAAGGTTAATTAGTTATAAATTATATTGTTATGAATTTTTGTTTGACCTGTAACTCCACTTCTTTAAAGCGAAGAATTTACTTTGAAATTCTATAGAAATGTGAAGGTTACGACACTTTATTTTAAATTAATTTATTAAAATAATAATATAAAAAACCCTGTCAGTCTCACCATTTCACTCCTATAATTTGTTTTATAGATAACTTAGTGAAGAATAAAGGCGATCAGACTGGCCAAAATCCAAACTTTCTTTTGCACCCACAACACTCCTCTGTATGAAGGTTTGGGGTTTGAATTTCGTGGTCAGTTGGTCACCTATTTCGTAACATTGGTCTTCAACCTAGCTTTCACACAAACGGGGAAGAGATGACATGTATTGTTGCAAGGTGAAGGATGAACAAATGATAAAAGTTGGAAATCGAAAGACAAGAGATTGAGAAAGGACCATCAAACCATAATAAAAAGGAAGGGAAAAAAGATAACAAAAAAGAGAGAATTTTATTTTACCACAACGATAAATATGTTTTTAGTTCATGAAATATAGTTAAAATTTAATTTTAGTCTATATAATTTAAAATTGATGGATTCAATCCCTCAAAAAGTGATAATATTCCTTTTCAACCCTTATCAAAAAACATTTGTGGCTAATCTGTAGCAAAATTTATAGCGAAAATGTGCAATAAAGACTAAAATGATGTATTTTTAATTTTTGAAGGATCAAAACCATAGTTTGGTTTTTAAATTATAACGGTTAAGACTAAATCTTAATTATATTTCAAGGATTAAAAAATATTATGTAGAAGATTATCCTCTTATTCTTAACAAAGAGCTAGTGTGTGTTTGTATTACGGTTAGCACCAACTTAAATCCATGTATAATTAACTTAAAGCAATAATGGGTTCATTTTTAAAAACATGCATAAGAAGCCACAAAACCATGTACGGCAATACAAACAGACGCCTAAATCTGTTCATTAAAGTTAAACTGATAATATATAACAGTTTGAAATATAATATGTCAAGCTTTTAATAAAATGTTCTTCCTTTCGGGATCATATAATTCGCTAGTTTTTTAGAATGATGTTTCTCATAACTTATCCCTAAATTGCACAAATAAGAATGTTATATATTTAATTAATGGTTTAAAATAAAAATTTACTTTAAATTAAATACATATCCTTATATATAACCGTACTTTTCTTCATTTTTTGTGAGCAATCGTACTAACGTAGTCTAACGTGTTTAAAACCGGAGGTTCTTTCAAGTGATATATATTTAATTCTCTTTAAGTAATGTTTCATATTTGAGTGTTGTGGATGAAAAAAAATTATATTTAAACTTTAAACCATAAATCCTAAATAGATAGCTAGTCCATTATGAAGTAGATGATTCCGGGTTGAGCAAAATTGTCTATTGTGGAGGATACACGTGATTAAAAAAAAACCCAACATACTTAAAAGAATAAAGTTTTTTTATTGCAATGGCTAACGTTATACTTATTATAGAATAAGGTTCATTAATAAAGTGAGTTTTTTTTTTTACTTTATTTAAAAAAATCAAACATATATCACTGTTGGTTATTTAAATTATATTATTATAATCTTTAAAAATATTATTATTTAAAGCGAGCTTTGTCTCTAAAGTATATAAATATAATTATATAAACAATGAATTTAACTTAAAATTATATTATTATAGTCTTAATCTACAGTAAATATTATAGTTTTTTTTTCTTATTATCTATCTAAAAGTAGGGTCAAATATTTTTAAAGCTTTTAAGTTTAAAGGTCGATAAATTAGGTAAAGTGTTGCTTAAATTGTACAAAGCACCGCATCCCACAGAATAGGAAAACAACCACTTTTTGAGTACCACAAAATATTCTGCACAATTTGCAAGCAAGTTGTCGGTAATCCAATGCATTATTACTATTGGTAGATGGATTAGTTTAATCTGTGTTTCTTTTTCTGCCCGTTTTCTCCGCTAGACAATCTCAATCTAACAAGTCTTCTGTGTTTAATTCACTATACGGGTCAAAAGGGAAAGGGAAAAAAATCCTTTCACAACCAATTCTAATACCAAGATGAAGATAAGGCAAATGGTTTCAGATCCAATGACCTGTCTAAAAGCGGTTGAAGAAAAGGACAAATGTAGGGTTAGAATTTTGAAGCCATCTTTATATTATTATTAATTTTGAACTAAATAGTAATTAATTCAAATTCAATTTTCCATTTTCCTCATGAATGAGGAGTCTTTGACTATAGTATTGACTCCAATGCCCTTCCCTCATTTTGTTCTCAAGTCCAAGTCTTTAGTCCAACGTGGAGGTTACTCTCCTTCCTTCTTCTTATTCCTTTGAAATTTCTCACCCTTTCGTGTTCCAAACTTTCCAAACCCCATTCACTAGCCAAACCCAACTTTCCCTTCTCTTTCTCTGCACCCTGAAGTTCCCCATTCCCATTTTCATTTCAACACTTGAAAGTTCAAACCTTTCTCATTTACTTGTCTAAACCCTGCAAAATTCAGAAATTTCAGAGTGATTTTGCATCTGGGTTTTGGCCATTTTTGTGTGAAATTCTGAAGGGTTTGTTTAATTCTGCTGCTGAAGCTGAAAGCTTCCTCCTTTATAAAAATTTGCAGAGCATAAGGCTAAAATAGCAACATGGGTGCTACTTCAGGGTCAAGTGACACATTGGGTGAGTCTGATACCGTTGAGATAACGGGAAAAATCATGGTGGTAGCTGTGATTTTCCTCTTCATGGTGGTTGTGTTTGTTCTCTTGCTCCATCTCTATGCTAAATGGTTCTGGTGGCGCATTGAGGAAAGCACTGCTCCTCAATCACGCAACCGCCGCAGGCGGCGGCGGTTTGTCTTTGCCCCTGGTCAAGACCCTGTCTTCTATGGCTCTCACCAAATTGGTCTTGACCCTGCAGTTCTTAAGTCCTTGCCAGTTTTGGTTTTCCAACCAGAGGACTTCAAAGATGGTTTGGAATGTGCAGTTTGTCTCTCTGAGATTGTTGAAGGGGAAAAGGCCAGGCTTTTACCTAAATGCAATCATGGGTTTCATGTAGAGTGCATAGATATGTGGTTCCAATCCCATTCTACCTGTCCTCTTTGTAGGAACGCTGTTGCCTCTGAAACCTCTAAACCAATTAATAGTACTTCAAATGCTGAAGAGAATGTGTTAGGGAATAGTGAGCCTTCAGAAGCAGAAAATTCAGGTGATGTGAGTGACTTGGAGTCTTCAAATTTTCCCACAAATGTGTTAGTTTGGGGGAACCAGACACAAGTGAGTTCTTTTGGTGCTTCCTTGGAAGAAGGCACTTCTCAGCAGCTACCTTGCTCCCCATCATCTTCTTCAGCCAGTGAAAGCACTAATAGTAGATGTCATGGAATGTTGGTGATTGATATACCAAGTGAATTCACTTCATCCTCTTTATCACCTTCTGCTGGTAGATGTGCTGAAGATGAGATGAAATCACCAATGACAGCAAGACTGAGGTCATTTAAGAGGCTTTTAAGCAGGGACAAAAAATTAAGTCCTTGTAGTCCCAGTTCTATGGATGTTGAACAAGCACAGAGCTAGTAATTTTCTATTGGTATTCATTAATTATTTTTAGTGAAGTTCCTCAGTTCCTCTTGCTGAGAGATGGCTGTCAAAGAGTCAGTTATTGTGCACATAGTGGCTATGTATGCCTCTACTATATATAATGTATTGTTATACAATCAATTTTTTCTCTTTCTTTATATATATCTGTGCTTGAAGAACATCAAGCAATCAGTTTTAAGTGTTTATATTGTATAGATGACAGGTTTCTTTGTAGTAAAAGGGTAGAATGACCAGTTTCTTTTAAAGAAAATGAATTTTATAGTATTATTGTTTTAACTTTGATCTTCACTTGCAATTAGCTAGATGAAATGAAATATATACGTGCAATTATGTGAGTCATTCAACCTATAGATCTTATGATTTTCTATTTCCAGATGGGATCATGCTGTTATTGGATTGATGATATTTTGCTCAAGCAAGCTCATAAATTAAGCTAACTGAAATTACTAGTCAAATACAGTCAATATATGAATAAAACTGGTTAAAGAGATGTCCATGTGATGTTGATTGTGCTCCTAAATGTGAACAGAACCTATCTTAGCACCAAAAGGTTACAAAAAGGGAGCAATATAATGCATTCTTATACTAATATTTTGGTAATCACCAGTGTGATTCTTCTATGTTAGCTGAAAAGTCATCTGTATTTTAATATTTACACAAAAAAGGACTAATAAATTACTAGCCATTTCACCATCAATATGGCAGATAGGCTAATGTTTAAGGTAGCAGTCCACTCTCCATTGTTGATTGTTTAGTTCTCCCTTCCTTAAGGGACCCAAACCCGACAAAAATAGTTTTCTTGACAAATATTCTGTTTATTTCGGTTGCCTAGATAGTGGCAGGCACAAATCCAAAATTTTCTCAATCATGCTATCTTTTTCACGCATCCCATGGTTTATGCTGTCCAATACCTTTTCAGTTTTTCCCTCCATTGCCATCTCAATTTTGAGGCTACTGGTCGTACCCTCCAAATGGGTAGTTCATAATTCATACTACTCAAGAAAGACATTTGGGGTCATGAAGATGGTATAATTTGCATATCACATGTAGACAGTAGACAAAACTTTGAAAGCACAGCACATTGCAGTCCCTTGTCCTCCCTCAAAATATGCTTTTTGTCAAAGCTATTGCCTGAATTTTTGCTTTCACTTTATTACCTCATGGCATCAGAACTTGTAGGATCTTAGCCTCTATATAAGAAACCCTTTTTCAGCTACATGCTAGAATATCTTTTTTATTATGATTTTTAGGAGATAATGCAACATTGATTAAGAATAGAACACAGAGAAAATAAAAAGAAGAAAATGATAGGAAAAAGCTCTATAACATGAGAGTTTCTTCAGTTTAGACAGGAAATTGGGTAGTGTGGGAGCCAATTGACAATGTACACCATTTTTTTTTGTTTGGTTTTTAGATAAAGTGAGATAAAAACTGTCATTCTTATAACTAAAATCTGTCTATGTACGGCATTTCTGTTACTGCTGTATTATCAATACTCTCTTGACTTCAGAACTTGTATAACATATTACATAAAATTGTTTTGAAAATTAAAAATTGACACCAGAATGAGTTTTGGGGGGCAAGAGTGACATCCAGATTCTCTAACGCAACTATTTCTAGTATTGAAAACGTGAGTTTACCATGTTTCAACGCAAAACCAAACATGTTATAAGATGACTTGTTTTAATTTTCTTTCTTCTCAATCAAATCCAGCAAATACAACTCATATTCAAAGTTTAAAAAATAAAATAAAATAAAATCATTCATGTCACAAAGGGCTGTTCTATTACATTGGCCAGCAAAATTCTCTCAACAGAAAATGCATTTGGCACTCATTTTTGTAGCAGAAAAATGAAAATTAAGTCTTTCTCACTGAAGCTTGTATCACCAGAGTTTTGCAACTGTAAGATAGTGATACACATTACACACAGTCAAGTGACCACATAAATGGGGCCAAAGTTCTGTGAAGCATGAGGGCTGTTTTGTTGGTGGAGAGACATATAGGGTATCTCATTCTCCTCTCTCTTTGTGGATTTGAACAAACTTGTTAAAGGCCCAGAAGATGGACGCCAGTTCTTCCTCCCATTAGGACCTTTGCAGGAGTTATATATTGGACCAGAAGCATGACCCTGCCTTTTCCCAGAAACCTTTGATTTAGAATTGTTGGTAGGATCTTCTCTAAGCTTGCTTTTCTTGTCAGCTTTCCACCATGAAATCAGAGAACTTTTCCATGATTTCTTTCCCCTTTTCTCTTTCTCAGATCCTCTTCTCCCAGATTCTTCCGGGTGTACTGATGAACTCTTCAGTTTTGCTTCCTTTGCATGTTGCCTTGCTTCCTCCAAGAACTAGTCAAAGCAAAACAAAAAAACTAAAATAGAGAGAGAGAGAACTTACTTGACCAAAATATAAATGAAAACCATCTAACTAAAACATCAAATGCAGAAGTCTTGAGCTACTATTATCAATTGCAGCATAATTTACTTTATTTGTTGAAATGTTCACATACTTTGACATACAAACTACATTAACAAATTCAGAAAGTGCAGAAACTGTGTTGAAAACCAACATTCAAAGCAATAAGTACCAGGGAAAAGTCCTCTTGAAGATCAAATCCATAGTCATCAAAATGGCTTGCCTCATATTTAGGTTGTACTGGAGATCTCTTCATCATTATCAACAAAAAACCACAAACTTGAGCAGACCAAAAATGTCAAACTGAAGACCTTAGAGAAAAAGGGAAGATTGAATGTTCCAATGGATCATCCAAGTTGGCTAGAAAACTCTTCCTTGGCATGATGCTCCATCTACACAAATGAATAATGTCTCATTGTAAAAAAAAAGGCTTCAAATGGAAAATAATTGCTTCCAACCTTAATTTGCAGCAAATTAATTCACATGGGGTTGGAATTTACTAGCTTGGATCACAAGAGGCAAAGTTCAACAACTCCTCATAAGGATATCACAGCCAAAGGGTCAGTTAAGGGGATGATAGAAACCCTGGTGGTTAAAATGGCATTGCATTTTGAGACTTTTCATTCAATTTGTCTTATCAAGGAAGAAATGACCTGAATTAGAAGGTGCATTAATGTAGTAATGGATTGTCTTGTATAACATAGTACATCAAATTCAGACTCAGTACAAGACCAACTTGCTAGGCTAATAATGCCAATAAGAAAAGAAAATGGTTAGAAATATATATATTTTAATACTCTGATCCTATAAATTAAACTTACCTCTCAAGGTAGAATTGAAAGTTATCCAACCAGTTGGAGAAAATATTTAGTTTTTGAAAGGAACTAAGCATCCTATAATATCCTTAGCAAGAGGTGGAAAGCATCATTAATCATTATGATATAACGATTTCTTTCCTCTCCTGGGACCATATTTAATCACTCCATTTCACTTTACCTTCGTTTTTTCAATTAAAAAAATTATCTATACCAAAGTAATTCTTTCTAGTCATCAAGAACTAATAATACCAAACAAATAGGAAAAAAATGATAATTTTTATTAAGTATATCTGTAGGATTAACACTTGATTGATAATTTATAAAATGAAGAAGAGATATTCAAAAAGAAAAAAAAAAAAGAATAGACTCACTCAACTACTCAAGTGAAAGTTTGGTGTAATAGTATTATTTTTCCTTTTTTAAAGGAAAAAAGGAAAAAATAATATTATTACATAAAAAGTACGAACTAGTAATAATGGAAAGTATTTTACTTTCAAAAAGTGGTGAATTTTCAGCCCATGAAAGTTGGGTCATGGTAAAATTGAACTTAAAACACATAAAGGTCTTGAGCAGAATTAGTCAATGCAGAAAAATTAAATATTCTAATATCCTCCTAATTATTTAAAGTGAAAATATATTAAAAAATAGAACCATTTAATTTAATATTCTGAAAACTTAGAAGCATTTATTATTTCTAAAAGAAATTGAAATAGAGTAAAATATTTTTTTAGGAAATTTAAAAAAAAAAGAAAAATGCTAACTGGTGCCATTGAAACACTAGTTATGGTCAAGTAAAAAAAATAGAAAATTTTAACATTGGAACAAAACATTTCCTTTTTGACATTGGGGTTGGTAGTGCCGTGTTGCGCATGCATGATGCTCTGTCAATTATGCCGCATGTTTCGGACGGTACTAGGCCTTCACTTACCCTCATGTCCTTCACTCCGAAGCTCCGGAACAAAGCATTAAAAGCACCTGTTTTTTTTTTTTTTATTTATTTACTATCTAAATTTATTGCATGTTTGGACTGCCATGTGGAGTACCAAGATTTACAAGAGTAAATATGATGCACTCATGTGTCTGATACCAATTGTATTCAAAATTACTACATTTTTTTTTTGGGTAATAAGGAGGCCTGAAGGCCAACAAAAGGAACAAACTAGACTACAATCCTACGAGGAAAACTAATACTAGCAAAGTTCTGCCAAAGCAGTGGAATACAAGACTGAGGAGGAATACTAAACACATGCAAACCAACCGAAAAGGAATACTAAACAATGACAAAATTACTACATCTATTTCTATATATAAGAAACAAAGTATAATTTTTTTTTTCTAAATATAAGAAATATTATTATATTTTCATTTATATTAATTAATAGATTCCTTTTATAATAAAAGAGAGACACTCACACAAATTTTCCATATTAGTGGCTTTAATTGCCGCATGGGCTCTATTCGGTGCTTAATTAAATTGAAATAATCAGTCAATGAAGTACTTGGAATAGAACAACCAGTACTATCACTTTTTTTTGCTAAGCACCCTTGATGACCGAACCACAAGAATAATTATTTGAGTACAAACCATATAACCTAGGGAAAACAAGCGTGCAAGAAATTATTTGTGATTAAAAAAGTGTAAAAAAATACTAAATGAGAGTATAGTATGAATGAGAAACAAATAAATTATTTTGATTAAAAAATATGTAAATAAAGTGTGTAGGAACAAGAAACAAATAAATTATCTTGATTAAAAAAATGTGTAAAATGAAAAAAATAAATTTGATGAGAAACAAAAAAAAAAGAACGTGTGTGCGCGCGCCCACACAGATTGTGAAGGGAAGGGGGAGGTATAATTATGTGGGAAGGGAGCGTTATTGATTTGAAGAAATGAGCTCCCATAATCCGTTAGTGAATTAATATATCCATTGGGCGGAAAAACTAGTGGCTTGGAATGAGGATAAATACAATTAGTGTCATTAAAGCATTTAATTGTATGGGTATTTTAGGAATAAAATTTAAATTTAGGATATATTAATTACAATTAACAGCTCAAATAGCATTTCCTTGGTCTGTGTGATTTTCGTCATATGTTTCTTATATATAGGAATGAAGGTAATAATTTTTATTTTTAAATTTACGCATATTAAATTGAAAAAATTATAAGAAAAAGATTTTGTAATATAAATCAGATTACTTCAATTCACTTATAAGGAATATCAATTTTATAAACTCAAGTCCATTCAAATTCAAGTTTAAATACGCTCACTCAAATATACTCTTAAATTCAGAATATGTGAAAATATTTTAAAAAATGATTATGAGAATATTCAATTTTTTATTATTTTAAATTAATTCATAATAATATATTTTGTTTACATTTATTTTGGTGACCTTCATGAAATTTAACAAGTGTAAGAGTAATTTCTGTGTCATATGATATATTAATTTATCAATAGATTTATTTTTATCATCTTCTCAATTTGCTTTTATTTCATTATAAAACCATACAATTGATCCTTCATGAGTTTATTTTTATAAACTTTTTAATTTAATTCTCTTTTATTTCTTTTTTTATTAGTTTTATATTTTATAATTAAGAAGTTTAAGAACTATTTTGAGTATTTGTTACTCCACCAATTAATAATATTATTGTATCATTTTTTTGTGCAAATAATGTTACTGTATCACGAGTAAACAGATTTTAATTTTATAATTATAATATAAAAAATAATTTTTGCTCGGTGGTTATTGATTTATTTTATATTTATTACGTGATACTATAATTAAAAGTTATCTTAGAAATTTTAAATTGACAATAATAAGTAAGGAAGTTTTTAGCCAGAATCACTATTAAGGCATAGGAATTTATATATTATGATACTTGATCTTTTTTATTTTATAATTGAAAGTGGCGCATTGAATTTGATAAACTTAGCATTCAATTCTATGATATAGTAGTATTACTATTATGCTTTGGTATTCAATTGATGTAGGTTGGGAATTGGGGGAGATATAACGATTTACTATGAAACCACGTTTGTAATGTGGATTTGAGCAAACACTATACTATATAGCATTAGCTCGAATCCATATTTAAAACGTGATTTTACAATACACCAAACACATTCATAACATGAAGGAGATATAGTAAGGAGGCACATGTACATGCTTACATTGCATAAACTAAATCGATAATTCTAATTTGATGTAATAAAAATTGATATAGTAAAAAATAATGACTAATATGATAATTCTAATTGCTAAAATGACAGCATAATAACTCATACTTAAAATTATATATTATAAAGAGACCAGCAACACTAAAATACTTATGATTTTAACGACATTAAGTTGACAATTTTTTTAGTAATGAGCATTACTGACGCACTTTTGTTTTTGAGCAATATAAGCATTAGTAAAGCTAAAGCACTTGTCATTTACAAGGTTCTAAGGAAATTTTAATCTTTTTTTCAAATGCTTTAATAATACTAGTTAGAGACTAAAATTTTATCATTTAATTTGCTATCCTTAAATAAAGTATACGTAAAAAATAATCAAAGTACGAATATCTGAGAACAAAAAGGCTGCTCTAATCTTTGCTAGACAAGATGTCAACTTAGAAATTCAATCATTAACTACTACGTGATAAGAGGATAAATTCGTGGGGGTCTTTGAGGAATCTAATTAGATCATTTTTAAAAAGTGGCAAAAGTTAAAAATTCTTGCTGCAATAATAAAAAAAACTTGTTGGTAATAGAATATAAAGGCCTTGATTTATTCTAACTTGTTTGTGGGATATGCAGGTCAAATATTGTTGCACCAAAAAAATAATAGAATGTAAAGGCCTTGATTTATTCTAACTTTCAACTTTTAGAAAAAGTCAATTTTTTTTTTTTAAAAAAAAATTTGGTCAAAACCAGAAATGAATAATACAAAGACCACATAAAAAGTTCTAACAAAATAAAATTCTTCATAGAAGGTAGGCGTGTTCTATTTTTAACTTGTCGTTTTCTACACAATAATGCAGCAAAAGTTAACTGCAAATTACGTTTATGGCTTAATTAGATATAACTTACCATTCTAAAATGTAGAATGTAGACCATACCCAAGCAGCATCTGCATTCTGCAGTGTGTTTACCAACCAACACTACAAGAAGACAAACCCCAAACATATATTTAGAGGAACATCACAAGTATTGATTCAAGCATGTATCTCCTTAACATTCACTACCCAAGAAGCTGGCAACATAGACACAAAGGAGTAGTAAAATCAGCCAACAGATTTAACGCAACCTCCATGTCCATCTTTTCCCTATACAAAGACTGTTAGACATGACAAAACCTAAGCAGAACATATAGAACCAGTTCTGTGACAAAAGATTTCATTGCCATATCATCAGAGCTGAAGCAGAGGTAACGCCATTACAACCCCAAAGATGGAGAAGAGTAATAGCAACATCCACGTTGGAAATGGTTGCCTTTTGTTTTTCCTCACATCCTTCAACCCATCTACTCTTTTCATGTCTTGTCCTGTGGAATCTAAATTCTTATCCAAAACAGACCTTGAACTTTTGTCAAGAGCAGTCTCAGATGCAACTCGCTCAGATGCAACTTGCTCAGCAAGCTGCTGCTGGTTGTACTTCTCCACATACTCAGGGAACATTTTCCTGAATGTTGCACTGTGGAAAATTATCAAGACAATATGAATTAATTGCTTGGAACACAAATTACAGAGAATTTGCTTCACTTCCATCATGAATAGCTGGTGCAATATACTTACTTCTTACAATTGAAAGAAAGGGAAGATTTTGCTAGACGCTGCTTCTCAGCAGTAGTGGTGTTTACACTGCCAGTGGTTGGACTGTTGTCCATCTGCAAAAGAGAAGTCAATCAGATATCAAAAGCTCTCAAGAAAACACTGCATACATGGTGAAGTATCAACTGCATCAACTAAAATTACATAGGGTATTAAATGGGTTCTATTGACAAGAACTGCCTACACCTACCACTTGGGAGTCTACCAACTCCATGAAGTTGGAAAATGGTATTAGCTTTTGTTTTGCTATGTAATATATATAACAAGACGAGTAATATTGGCCACTTAAGCTTTGGGTCAGTGGAAGACTGAGTCCACATCAAAGGTGAGGGACACAAGTTTAACTCCTGTCTCACCCCCACCACCAACCCAAATAACCAAGAAAAAAAAAGGAAATACAGGAATAGTATCTTCTGAGCAAAGAATAGGCATACGAAATAGAAAAGGCTAGAGTTTAATTAGAATTTTTAGAAACCACAACATACCATGAATGAAAGAAGCCCTGTAAGTATGCTGCATACATAAATTGAAAACATCAGTATAAAATAAAGTAATAATCTACGTCTACTGTTATTATCGGATACCAATCCCGCCCTTGTGCAAAAGAACACAACTACATTTCAAGAGTCAAATAATAGTTAGAAAAACAAAACAAAGTAAAGCACATAAAAGAACTTTGTAACTTGAAATGTCCTGACCTTGATACAGACCACATAGGATTCCAACTTTCAGGATGAACTGCAAAAGCAGCAAAACCCACAGAAATATTAAATAGTAATAATCTGGGTAATTCATGATACTAATCGATTTGTGCTCCCAACAGATTAAAGAGATTTGTGCTCCTAACAGATTAAAGAACTTACAATCGCTCATAGATAAACAGATCTTTTTCTGTGTCATGAACCGTCCATTAGGAGTAATCATGCTATATTTTAGAAAGTATAAACTTAGTCAATATTACAATAGACCAGATGAATGAAAATTAGAATGAATAAGCATACTGCAGCAAGAAGGATCACCTGATTCCAGGAGGTTTATATGGATATTCTGGAGGAAACTTGATTTTTCCATAGTAATATCCACCTAAAATGAGACAATAAAAAACATAAATACTGCAGAAGTTGAGATCAATATGCTAAAATTGAGACATATCAAAATAACAAAGCACATTAGAACAGAAAAAAACAAATGGCAATATGTATTAATCACAATTTGCTAAACCTGCAAAAGGTGTTCCTTCGCTTCCCTCCAACACGTAATCTGAGACATTAAAATAGAATAAATCAGTATCAACCCCTCCCTAGCAAATGAATCAAACTTAAGTTGCTGACAATGACATCACAATAAAATATTTTCCTTTCTTGCTGACGACAGTGGTATTAAGGAACCACCTTGGAGCAAAGGTAAGGTTGCTGCCTCACAAATGAAATGACCTGTTGGTCACCGGTTCTACAACATTGATAAACACATATCTAATGTTCAACACAATCATTTTCTTCTTTATGAACATTAGAGCTCAACACAAATTAATATAAGACATGTAGAGTGTGAAACAGACTTACGCCACTCAAGAATATCACTTGGTGAAGGACGAGCCACAACATGGGAAACTGGCTCCTGCAAATACAATGTTAAAATTAAGTATTATCCAGTTGACATATTCTTCAAATGCCATCATTCATTTATCTTTTTTTTTTGGGAAAAAAAAGGAAATGTCATGTCAATTGATTGATATAGGCCAAACAATACAATCCGCTATTAAAAATTATACATCATAGTTCGTAGACTAATCGATTGTACAAAAATTAATCAGAAACTACAGACACATTGTATCAGAGGAGGAGTGCAAAATATAGATGACAATGTGTTTCCTGTCTCTCATGAAATGTTTTTAATCAGCTACAACATCAAATTACTCAGTTGACACACATGCACAGATATACAGAAAAATAAAGAGGAGGAGGAGAACCAGTAAGATTGCAGAGCAAGCATAATTATATGACTGTACCAACAGAATAAGTAAGCATAGAAACTGTGAATAAAAATAAATAGTGAAGCACATTTTCAGAAGAACAAAAGATGCTGTACTTACTTTACAAAGGGCTCTATATTCCTTCTGAAGTCGCTTGACACATGATTTTTCCGCCATCCAACTAATTCAGAACAGTATCAAGAGCAGGGGCCTGCACTACAGTGCTTCTTTATTCTCAAAAGTAATTTTTGTTTCCTGCTAAGCATGGATCAGGATCATATATATTAGTAAATTGAATATAGAACAAAGAAAGTCATAGTAAGCAACCTCAGTAAAATAGTAGGAAAGGCAATGACAAGTCGGAAACAGTATAATAATGACAAAAAGGAGTAAGTTCTATGTAAAATATAAAGGTTTGTGGAGATACACATATGCGCACATGTGCACAATGTAAACTGTCATCATTCTATTTTTAGGATCAACACAGTTATTTGGTATGAAGGAATTCATACAAAAGAATTCATGAATGATGTGGCATGAGATCAGGGGATAAGTGACTCATTTGATTCTCCATCATTACTCATTGCTGAATTCAACCTATTATAAAACCGATCATCTCTTTGTAAACTGATCCATCATATTGATTAGTTTTCTCATTTAAGATTCCAACATTTGGTAACACGATGGAGTTGGAATTAATGGGTCAACTCAAAGACCAAAAAACACACCAACTCAGTTGGAGGCACACGTATCTCTATGAGTATCATTTGTTTCTTGTGACATTAGAGCAGGTGAAAGTTGAGAAAGAGTTGGCATGAAAACTAACTCTCCAAGTATTAAAGGTTCCCCCAATTGGGAAATAAAAACACCATAAAAGAGATAGAGTAAACAATAACCTTAAAAAGGCTTGAGGTATCACAATTCACAAGCATGCAGAGAGACCTATAAGAACATCTATCAAGTTCATTTAGCAATATGGACCTCTCAGTGCAATATCAAAATCCATTCATTGTTCAAATTATACCTGTCGATTGACAAATCCTTACTGTGCAAAACCCTGCCCAGTCTAAACAAACATTTTCTGTTTTCAATCACTACTAGAACAAAGGCAAGCCTAAACAACAGAACAGCGGTAAGCGTCCAGTTTCTCTCCCTTGAATTTTCCCTTTCAATATTATCCCCCTAATTGGGTTTCACAACTTAAATGGGCTGTTACTGAAGCAATTCCATCCTGATCCACACACAAAATCAGGGGAAACAAGGGTTCGGAGGGGGGGGGGGGGGATTGATTCACTGGGTCACGCATTTCCCATTGTTTCCGCTACAAATTCTAACATCAAGAATGACCCAAAAACCAAAAACTAAAAATTGCACAATCGAATAATAAAAATCAAACTTTGATCAGACCCCACCATAAAAAAATATAAAAGAAAAAAACCTCAGGGTCAGAAATTATAACAATTTCAAATCTAGAACAAAATCAAACAGCAAATTAGACAATTGGAAAAACAAAACCGCAGATCAATATCAAACTTGGAATTTAAAAAAAAAGACGAAATTCCCCTCGGCAACGAAACAAGAATAAAGAGAAATTGACCTGAGATCCGATTTCTGCTAGTCCCAATTTCATCCGCTGCAGGGAAATTGGTGGCAAAATCGGGTATTTCCGCGTTAATTAATTTGCCCCTTTTGGAAACGGAACAGCGAAGAGCAAAACGGCGGCGTTGAATATTGGCAGAGAGTAGAGTGAGTCCTAGCGAAAGAGGACGTGAAGCTACGTTTCCATCGTTGTATTATTATTATTGTTGAGCCCTGCTGTTCTGCACCGCCAGCACTGCCCCACTCTTGCAACCAAACAAAGTGAACAATACTTTTGTCTTTCACTATTTTAGCCCTTATCCACCTTCCCACACCACCCACACAATTGCGGGTTTTTAAGTAATTCCATTCGTTATATTTATACCTAGTATTTATTCCTAGGCATTATTATTGCAATTTTTGTCATTGGATTTTTCTTTCTTCTTTTTAAATACATTTTTGTCAGTATACTTTTGTAAATGGGTAATTTTGGTCCCCTTAATTTTAATTGCTCAATTTTAGTCTATGTTTTTTAAAAATTGAACAAATCTAATCCTAGCCTCCCATTAAATATTTAGCAGAGTTTGCTAATATGGATTTAATTTTGTGATGTGTAAACTATCACATGACAAAGATTATTATTTAATTTTATCTCTTAATTTTTTTAAACGAAAAATCAAAGCTTGTAGATTTCAGTTCGCTTTTAATTTCATTTTAAATTTCATTTCATGCCCGAATGAGATTTCAGTTAACTTGGTTGATGACTTGAAGCAGAGCTGTCATTGTTTTAGATTGGGAATTGTATTTGCTTTATTGTTTTTGAGGAAATTGGAGTGTAGTAGTGAGATTTTGTTTTTTGATTTTGTTTTTTCATTGTATTAAATTATGCAGAATCTGATTTTATTTTCTAATTTTTCATTTAAAAAAATTAAGAGATAAAATTAAATAATAATTTTTGTCATGTGATAGTTTACACATCACAAAATTAAATCCATGTCAGCAAACTCTGCTAAATATTTAATGGGAGACTAACAATAGGATTAGATTTGTTCAATTTTTAAAGAAGATGGACCAAAATTGAGCAATTAAAACTAGGGGACCAAAATCACCCATTTATAAAAGTATAGGGACCAAAATTAAGCAATTAAAACTAGGGATCAAAATCACCCATTTAAAAATTTACAGAGAAAAAATGTATTTAAGCGTTCTTTATTTTTTCATGAGACCCACGTTATCCCAAAGTTAACTTCTCTTCGATTAGTTTAGCCCGTTTGAGGTTATTACCAGTTTTTAATTTCTGCATTTTAAAAAATTTCTATCACAATTTTATAATTTAAAGTTAAAAATTATTTTTTGTGGTATTTAAAAAGGATGTTTTAAAATTCATAAAAATATTTTTTTTTAATTTTGAGTTGTAAAAATTTAATTATAATTATTTAAAGACTAAAAATTAAAAAATGACAAGCACCCAAATGAGCCCTTAAGTATGTATTTTCCTTCTTTTTACAATTAACACAATGAGATTTCAACCTATAATTTTATGTTAAAGTACCTAAATTTCTCATTATTTGGTCGATCTAACGGTATAAGTGTAGATTGATTTAAATTAAAAAGAGTAAACTTATTCAATGTCTATTTTGATTATATAAATAAAGAGTGGAAATTTAATAAATTCCACATAAATCTCATTTAATAATAAAAAATGTTTTGAAATGAGTATTCCATTGTAAATTTGTAATTCATCTTGAAACAACATATTAAACCAGTATAAATGGTGAAGGTAAGTTTCTTATGTTTTTTTTTTTTTTAGTTTGGAGGTTTTCCTTAAAGAATTGGGATATTATCCCCATTACTCTAAATTTGTTGTTACTTAGAAAATAAAAATCAGTATAAACCATGTTCTATTAAACACCCACTTATTGAGGCATTATTACTTTAACCTTTTCAAAAGATTTCTTATCTTAAATCTTCTCTAAATCACCAATTATTTTTGTAAAAAAAAAAAAAAGAAAATTCGGAAGGTTTAAATCAAGAAAAATGGGTACAAAGATTTGTGTAACGCCCTAATTTTCTAATTCAGTATTTAGTCCGTTAGAAACCAAACCCCGAATTTAGAAAATTAACTGTGCCATTTTGAATATTGAAAACATTCACAGCATGTTAAGGAACCAATAATAACTTAAACAATTTGTGAAACTCAAACTATTATATACATAATATATACATATACTCTGGCTCGAAGGCCACAATTCTCAACTTCTCAAAGATAATTACACACACACACACACACATATATACACATGTGTACAACTAGCAAAACTAGAAGACTAAGTCTTCAATTCAAGGCCGGACTCCTGCTCCCAACTCAAGGATTCGTGCGAGGCGGTACCTGTATACCTAGATTGTGTCCACATAACGTGTGGTGAGACAATTGTCTCAGTGAAGTACAACTATGCAAATGCAGTGTAGGTACAATAATTAAATGATATGCAACAGTTATAACATAAGCAGATACGTAACAATCAACTCAAATAAATGCAACTTATGATGCAACTCACTGCTGTGCCCGACAGACATGATCTTATCACTTAAACTAGAGTTAGAACTGAGCTCATACTACGGAGAACGTCTCCTCCGGGGATGAATCCCACCCATTGCTGGACCGAAGTCAAGTTTTCACATAATTGCTCATTTTAACTAACGGCCGGAGCCTGCTTATATTAACTCACGGTCGAAACCGACTTGAATTAACTCAATGCTCATAATCTCAATGAATTAACAACTAATAATAATCATATAATAAAAAATTAAATTTCATAAGTTTCGTAACCTAGCTAGGGTTCCACATAATCAATGGATGATTCTTCCTAATTCTCCCAATACATGCAATCCTTAACAATTAACATTTTAAGCATAAAGAAGGGAAATTAAGAGAATTGGGCTCATGCTCAAGGTTCACAACTATAGAAAGTGGAAGTGTGTGAGTTGTACTCACCTATACTCGACAATCGAAGGAAGAAGAACGGATTGTGGTGGATCACTTGATGATTCCTTTCCCCAAAACCCCTCTTCGAGCTTCAATTCAAGCTTCCCCTCTCTAAGACTCGGAATCTCTCTCTCTAAACTAAAAGAAGAAGGAGAAGGAAAGTTGAATTCTGATTCTAAATTAAGGGTTTAGTACCTATAAGTGAATTCTCGCTCAAGCGAGATATTCTCGCTTGGGCGAGCGTGTCGATCGGTTGCATGCTTTTCCTTCACATTCTCGCTCAAGCGAAACTATCCCGCTCAAGCGAGAATGATCCAGAAAAGACCCCATCTCTGGACGATTCTCGCTCAAGCGAGCCCTTCTCGCTTAAGCGAAAATTGTCCAGAGAGCCTCCCAAAAGTTTCCTTGTATCTCACTTAAGCAAGCTGGCTCGCTCAAGCGAGATATGCAGAAAACTCAAACTTACCCCTTTTTGCTGCATAATTTGCTCAAGCGAGATTCTAGCTTGAGCGATAATACTGAAACTTTCAAACTTAGTTTTTATTCTAAATCTTTCTTCTTAAATCATTTTTACCCTTTACTCAATACTATTCTTAAAAATCAATATCATATTCTCTTAATTAGTCTTAATTATCGGGATGTTACAATTTGATTATAATAATTAAAGGGTACTTATCAAGTTACTTTACTTCAGAAGTAACTCACCAAGAGTTACTTCGCTTAATAACTTTTTGTAGAATAGAAATTTCACAAATTTAACCATTCAATAATGTGATATTAACGTGGTGATCATACATACTAAATTTTAGATAATTTGGACATTTGTAGGTATATAATTTTATAGTCAATATTTATTATATTTTGAAAAGTATATTATATGTTAATTTGAAGTTATTTGATGAAGGATCAAACGATTTTTTAAATGTTATGAAAATTTGTATACTTGATCTACTTAATAAGAACTTTCAATTGAACGGTTGGATTGACAAAAATCAACATTTGTAATAAGTTATTAAGCGGACTAACTTGATCACCACCCATAATTAAAAATTAAAATTAAAATTAAGTAAAAATTATTGAAGAAGCAAAATTGTAAATTAGTGGGAATAGAAAAGCCAAAAATTTATAATTTATATATTATTGTAAAAAAATATAAACCGTTTTAATTAATAAAAAGTAGCAATTAATATTATACAAACCTTTATAATAGATTATGAATTTATTAATTTTTATTATTAATTAATTTTTTTAGCTCTCTCTTTATAATAAATGACTATTTTAAAAGGTTAAAAAATAATATAAGAATAAACCAAATTTTAATATATTAATGGTGTAAAAAAGTTTTATATTTATATTTACTTACATGTTGTTATGTCTTTTAATAAATTAAACATTTTATATAATCAGTTATTAATTATTATATTAAAATTCATAGTATAAAATTTCAACACAAAATTAAATAAAAGTTAAAAATTACATCAATAATGTGTTAAAAATAATATTTTTTTTTTCAAAATAATATTTCTATTTTATTAATGCTATACCTAATTTTTACACCAAACCTTTATACCTTCCTATTGGAGGAAAAAACCAAAGTGAATATGAATATACATTAAACCACAGATATAATAATTGACCGCTTCACATGTCGCATTAAATAGGAGTATTTCAAGTTTTCAACCATATGTAGGTGGAACAGAATTCCCCTAGCAGTCCACCACCAAAAACCAATTCACTTGTAAAATATTTTATTTTATTGTGTGAAAAAATTATATGCATATAAACGATTTATCAATAATTTCAGAATTAGTTTAACAAATGTTATTGATGATTTATCAATAAAACATTTTTCTAATTTCTATTTGGGTGAGATGGTTGCTACTATTGACACAATTATTTGAGGTTCTATATATAAAATTAAAATCCTTGCTTAGAAATAATCTGTGGAGTTTTTCATGTCACGTGACTGGAAAGAAATAAGCATAAAAGTTAGGATAAAAGTAGAAGGTTGTGAAGGGATGTGTGTATTAATATCTGAATGAAGATTGTGACAATACATAATGTATGATATATCCAACTATATATAAACTATTGTGAGTATCCGTCGACTAACTGCTAACTCCCTTTGATGGTTTGAAAGTAGTAGCATCACTCAGAGACATTTTAATAAGAGAGTATCAATGCCATGGGTGAAATTCTCAGCAAGTTGCAGAAAATGAATCAACTATGAACTACCAACAATTTTTTTTTTTGTCAGAGGAAGGGGATGGGTAGGAAGTGGGGAGGTACGGATGATTCACGGGAAATCAAACTCAGGCATGTATGCACAAAATATTTTTATATTATGGTTTAACCCATCTGCAACTTTGGGTCCCAGCCAGAAATAATTATCATGGTTTCATCAACTGGTATTTTTTATCCACAAAGCCAGCCAACTTGTTCATCAATAAATGAAAACAATATAATAAACAGAATAAGTCAATTTGATTCACTCAATTTCAAGAGCACAAACTGATAACATGCTTGATATGAGTTTGAAAAGGTCAGACATACATTAAACATAACATGTTGGAGAGTTATACGAAGAGTTATGTTGGAGAGTTATACGAAGAGATAAGATCAAACAAAAGTATATAAGTATGGGACATTTCTCATCTTATAAGTTAATTTTTAGGATTACCTAGGTTCAAATATTATAAGATAATATCATAGCATAGGTGTCTAACCCTTTGGGTGAAACCTAAAGATAAAATCAAATAAAAGAATATAAGTTTTGGTCAATCCTTATTTATTTTTAATCTTGCTAGCTAGATTTTCTAGTACTCCCTCCGGTCTTGTTTATAAGACAAAGTTTGAAACGAATTTTCATTTCACATCTCTCCTTATAAATATTTTTCCAAGGGTAATTAAACCTATTTAAGACCCCTTGAGAATTAAACTATGGTCTTTGAAAGAGCTTATATTATCATATAAACACTTATGTAAGTATTTGAATAAACTTATGATGAGAACTTATGAGTTATTTTTAGCTAATTTCAATAAGCTCCTCATAGTAGCTTATGAAACAACATAGTAGAGGTTAAGTGTATCTCATTCTCATTTCCCCTTTAGTTCTCACTTACTTCTTTAAGACCTTATGACATAAGCCCTCATATATAAATACTTATTGAATATACACTTAATTAAGTTGTTTTCCCAAATACACCTAAAACGTAGTTTTGAGTCCCCTTTGTGAGAATAAGCATTTTTTTTTTTTTTTGACAAAAGAGAATGAGCATTTTATTCTAAATCAACAAAGACAAAAGTATAGATTCAAATTAAAAATTCCATTAGACTCAGCTAAGCAACATTATTGGCCTACTGGCAAGTGGAACCTAAACCAGTTGCCAGACAAACACTAAAAACACATGTCATTATTTATATATTCTATTTATGTTACATGACAGTTTTGGTCATCAACCTTTACGAAGAACTTGAATCTTTGGTCTTCCTTTTATTGGCTCTTTTTAGTTTTCATGAAGATCACTAGGCAAAAAAATAAGAAACTTTAGGCTTGCATCTTTCTGTCTGCCTAAAATGAACAAAGTGAGTAACAAACAGCTATAAAAACTATTTCCGTTGATTAATGAAGCCTCAAAAGAGAGCAGAAGCTTGCTTCTGATCCAAGCTTCATTATGCTTAATGCCACCATGCCATCACACAATAATTGCAGCACCCAACAACTTCACCTGTACCTTTTAGCGTGGTGGTGGAAGTCATTTTTTTTTTCACTGAGCGTGTGTCATTCATGCCCACAAGTAAGGAACCAGGTATAAACATTCAAGATTCACTTTAGCTGTTGTCTTTCTATTTTAATGGATCTTATCAGTCTCCTGAACAAATATCAACAATTTACTTTCTCCAAGAAAGTTATAGCTTAAAATATATATTAACATCATGTGGTTGATCACATGACATTTCTGAAGCTTCTGTCACCAATTTCAGTTTCTCACCAAATCCTCAGGCCAGACAAAGCAAGATGCAGCAGTTATAGCACATGATCCCAATGGCATCAAATCCCAATTAGATTTTTACCATTTCAAACATTACCAAGTGCTCATTTGGTTACGAGTTGGATACATTGCATAATCAAGTCTGCAAAATTGATTTGAAATAATTTCCGTCCAATGTTTTTTGTAAAGCGTGCATCACTCAATTTTAGAACTATTAATTGTATAACCAATTCTACTCAATTATAGACCAAACCAGGTGACTAAGAATATAATAAACACTACTACTGTTTCACTAGACCCCTCTTATATCTTATCATTTAGCTTGGACTTGGAGGCTTTACTCAATGTCACAAGCATAGCCATAAGAACCAAGATCCTCCACTACCTACCATGAAGGCCTGGTCTATAGCACTGGCTGCACTTGCTCTCATACTATCACTGTTGTCATCAACATGGTCTACAGCAGAGGCTCACCCATCCACAAAAGTGTACTCAATGTCATTAAGAGTGAGTTCATCTTCTCATCAAGCTCTAAAAAACTTGCAGGAACATAGGAAGAAGAATCCTTTTAAGCAGGTGGAATCTTGTTTCCGAGCAATACCTCCAAGCAAATCAAATCCCACACAAAACAAGTGACTCCTACAATTTACAGTTTCAAGCCTTTAGATCACATGTACTGTAATTCAATATCAGTATCAAAATTAGCCTTTTTCTTATCTTTTTTTACTTTTTTTTTTTTCAGATTTTCATTTTTAGAGTAAACTGTTGTTTCACCTTCCAAGCTCAAACTGCCAGTGATTAAATGTACTACAATTTACATAGTATGTATTTTACAGTTCTGCAGCTAACCAAGCTTGTTCTGTTTTTCGATATAGTCAAATATATACTATTTTTATTATACAAAGAGAATTACCTCCTCCAGATGTGTAGCAAGGTCACATACAGATATCGAAGCCAACATTGTCTTTCATTCTTTGCCTTTTCCCTCGTTCGTTAATTGCATGTTCTGATTATTCCTCTTTTGCTCTTGAAACTGGGAAATATTGTCTCTGTTTCAGTTGATTCGTTTCAAAGTACCGGTTGGAAATTTGGGGGGAAGTGTATACAATAACTTAGATTCATTGAGATAGTTAATTAAGTATTTTAACTTTGGAATTTATTAATTAAGGAATTTCTTTTATTGTAATAGTCCACGAGGGCCACACTTTTATAAAAGAGCGTTTTAAATACCACTCCCGACTTGAATATAAGTAAAAATAACAAAATTCACACTTATTAAAAAAATTAGTTAAGTTCATTAAAGTTTATTGATATCATATAAAAAGTATTTACATTGCCTAAATTGCCTCACATTCAATTTTATTGAAAATTGTTTCAATTGAACATAATCTTTTTCTATTAGCATATGATTCATTAAATAGAATAGCTGGAAAGGAAAATCTAAATTAAATAAAGGGCATTTTGGGTTTATCTCATTAAATAGGGTAAAATTAGTTAATAATTGTTTATATTTTAGTCCACCGTATGTGGGTGTTTCTTTGCTTATATTCAAGTACGGAGGGAGTATCTTATTTACCTTTTACAAACAAAAGGTATAATAGGCATGACAACCTGATGAGGACCAAAATGGGTCAATTTGCTACAACTTGAAGTTGAAATCAGAGAAGACCACAAGCAAGTTGTGGATCGCTCCATGCCCGTGGAAATGCTGCAGAGTAAAAAAAATGAAGTCAGAGAGAACCACAAGCAGGCTGTGGAACGCTCCATGCCTGTGGAAACGCTGCAGAGTGAAGAAATTGAAGTCAGAGAGAACCACGGGCAGGCTGTGGATCGCCTCATGCTTGTGGAAACGCTACAGAAGTGCAATTTTTCCTATTTTTAGTTTATTTTTCGTATCTATTTTTAGTGGTCAATTTTCTGGTGACTTTTTGTTTCCCTGAGTCATGTTTATGGTTCTTTGTAACTTCCCAAAGCACTATAATTACTTGTGGGAGCACTTTTTGAGTTTTAATTGATTTTTATAGGAAATTACTGTAACATGCATCACCACTTTGGTAATGGCATGATAGTGGAGTCCTTTTAATTTCCTAAAAGTTAGTTTTCTCGAAAGTCCTTAGCTTATAAATAGGGGCAATTGTAACTCAGATGAAAACAAGAAAATTTCTATTGTTAAGAAAATTCAGTTTGAGAAGTGATTTCTCTTGGGTTCTTGTGAATCCATCTATTGAGATTTATCAAAGGTTTTCACCCTTTGTATGTTTTATCTCTTAGGCTTATCTTCCATCCTTGGAAGTGTGACGTCTATCATTTTCCATTCCATCTTCTGCCTTCTCCATTCACGCATTCTATTACCAATCTCTTACTTATGAGCATTCCAACCTAGATAGATCCATAAAACGAATCCACCCCTCTAGATTCTCATCATTTGGTATCAGAGCTTCGACTCTGGGTTTGGAACGGCGATGGAAATTTAGTATACAAGATGTTTAGTCGAAGGCCACCCATGTTTAGTTGCATTCGATTACTGAAGTGACAACAATATTGTGAGCCAAAGATTGGTGGAGAAAATCCACCTACCAACGAGCTTTCATTCAAAACAAGCATGGATCAGATTCATTGTGGGGCAGTGTGTGAAAGAAGTATTATGTGATATCGCTCCCGTGGACTCTCGTCATCTTCTTTTAGGTTGATCATGGCTTCATTTTAAAACACTTAATCTTGATGAACGCTCGCTTTCTTTGTGGCATGTGGGACGCGGGCTTAAGTTAAAATTTCTGACACTAAGCTAAGTCAGTGAAGATCAATGTAAGCTGAAGGAGAAAATAGAAAAAAAAAGAGAAAAAGAAGAAAAGAGGAGAGAAGAAATAGAAAAAGAAAGAGAAGAAAATAGGAGAGAAGAAATAGAGAAAGAAAGAGAGAAAATGAGCAAGGAAAGTTTAAATTCTAATGTTATTTCTTCTTTTGTTTGTGATACTATTTTACAAGGGCAAGAGGATGTAATTGTGAATAAAACACACCACAAATTGCCAAGTTTGAGAAAGAATTGTGTTGATATCATTCTTAGTGCTCCATTGTACATCCAACCCACTATTGAAAGCCAAACTCATGAGGATATTGAAGACAAACACATGGAGTCTTTTGATTTTGAGACTGAATTGCATTTGTTTAACCAAGAAATTCTACAGGTTTGTTTGACAAAAAGAATTGCCCTTGATCGTGGTGTTTGGGTGTGCAAATAAAAAATGAATACTTCTTTAATGCATGAATTTTTATGTGTTGTATTTGATCCTAGTGGTTTGGATTGTTCGTTTTAAGTTATTAGTGAATAAAATTAGTGGGAAAATTAAACCTTAAGATTTGGGACGAATCTTTCCGAAGAAGGAGGGAATGATGAGGACCATAATGGGTCAATTTGCTACAACTTGAAGTTGAAATCAGAGAAGACCACAAGCAGGTTATGGACTCTATCCATGCCTATGGAAATGCTGTAGAGTAAAAGAAATTGAAGTCAGAGAGAACCACAAGCAGGCTGTGGAACGCTCCATGCCTGTGGAAACGTTGTAGAGTGAAGAAATTGAAGTCAAAGAGAACCACAAGCAAGCTGTGGATCGCCCCATGCCTGTGGAAACGCTACAGAAGTGCAATTTTTCCCATTTTTAGTTTATTTTTCATATCTATTTTTAGTGGTCAATTTTCTGGTGACTTTTTGTTTCCCCAAGGCATTATAATTACTCGTGGGAGCACTTTTTGAGTTTTAATTGTTTTTTATAAGAAATTAGTGTAACATGCATCACCACCTTGGTAATGGCATGATAGTGGAGTCCTTTTAATTTCCTAAGATTTAGTTTTTTTGGAAGTCCTTTTAGCTTATAAATAGGGGCAATTGTAACTCAGATGAAAACAAGAAGATTTCTATTGTTAAGAAAATTTAGCTTGAGAAGTGATTTCTCTTGGGTTCCTGTGAATCCATTTATTGAGATTTATCAAAGGTTTTCACCTTTTGTGTGTTTAATCTCTTAGGCTTATCTTCCATCATTGGAAGTGTGTCGTCTATCATTTTCCATTCCATCTTCTGCCTTCTCCATTCATGCATTCTATTACCAATCTCTTACTTATGAGCATTCCAACCTAAATAGATCTGTAAAATGAATCCACCCCTATGGATTCTCATCACAACCAGTGGGTCAGAGGCAGGTTTTGCTCTCCTCGCCCTCGTCCTTATTCCGGTAAAAATTAGGGCGAGTTTGGGTATAAAGAAAACGAATGTGAAATTATGAAACACAATCATATCCACCAGGGATTTCAATTTCTTTATTTTTTTAACTTAAATACATGTTTTTAAACAAATCATATATATCTAATATATTCTAATTCAAATAATATGTAAATATAGACATTGATAATCTTAAAAAATAAAAAACTTAAGAAGAACTATATTATATTATAAGGAAAAATATATAAGTTTTTATTTATTATTTAACTATTAGTAAAATTAAAATTATTTAATTATTATATCAGGGTGGGTTTTCCCCGTCAAGATCGGGGCGGGGCGGGGCGGAGCTTGGGGATTCAGATTAGATTGTCATGTCTAGGTATCGAATATTGACCATACACCTCGTGCATTGAGTAAAAGAATTACTAAACATCTAGAAAAAAGTTTAGCATTAACTTTTTTTTGTCTTTGACTAGGAATCTCGCACAAACATAGTTGTCAGTTTAGCCATCGAGTCGGGGTGGTAGTTAGGTAAAGTCATCCTAAGAGTGGTGATAACTTTAATTGTTATTTTGAAAAACGAAAGAGAAAAAAATTAAAAGTTAATTATTTTTAGCGTTCTATTGGTATTGGGTATTCACCAAACCAATCTAATCTTGCTCAAATTGGTTTGGTTGAAGTTGACTGAGGGTATGTTTGAAAACTCGTTTGAATAGTGCAAAATCAAGTTTTAAAAAATTGAAATAAAATCAATGTCACTGAGTGTGCTTTGTAACTCGTATATAATTCATTTTCAGTCATTGATTCTAAAATCAATTATAATCAACTGTAAAAACAAACGAATACCAATACTTTATTTGGATGTGAAAATAAAACAAGAGAAAAGAAGAGATGAAGAGAATATTTTGAATGGAAAGAAAATACATGAAATTTTCTTTCTATTTATTTAGTTGAGTTAAAAAATGGGAAAAGATAAATTTGACAATATATGTTATTACCCTTTTACCTTGTATTTGAAGCTATTGTCGATTCCAGACACTAACCAAGTGGTGTTTTCATCGGTTATAAGTGTAAAGTCGTGGTGTGTATGCATTCGGGGCACCCATTAAATGTGGCTATTATTGTGATCTATATGGGGTGAGATTATGTGGGTGGAAAACTCTTATGGTGAACAAAGGATGTGAAGGGTGAGAATGTTTGATTTTTTTGTTACTTTAAGAGTATAATAAAAAAAGATCACACTGGGTAGGAAAATCATGTTTCCTTTGAGAATCAATATTACTCGAGATCTATTTTTACAAGTCACCACCAAAGAACTCTCCACGATGCTTAAGGGACAATAAGGAGTTCTAAATAACAGTTGCATCCACACAATCCATGAAATGTGTGTGAGACAAAAAGTCACCTAAAATGTGCCTCCATTTTTTATTTGTATTAATCAATGGCGTCTAAAATCAATTTCTATAGAAGGACAAGAATGTGTTGCGGGCATCTCCAATGCCATGTTAACTTAAAAATCATGTCCCTAGTGCTTCTATCCTGTTGGGTTAGTGCCATGGGTGTTGATTAGAGCATGAACCAATTGTTTGTTAGTCTCCAAGCTAGGTGTAGTCATTAGCATCCGTCTTTTCAGGGAATGTAGGGCTCGGAACCTGTTGCAAATTTCTTCTCATAGCATGTTATTGTGACGTTGAAAATCCCATGCACCAATATCAATAACCAAATCTGCAGCATATCACCCTGGTTAAGCTACGACAAAGCATGATCCTTTAGAGACCCTAGATGATTAGGCGGCCATTCATCGAGCCAAAATTTCACCATTCTACCATTGCCTAACCTCCAAATCAATGTTTCCTATATGTCTCAATTTAATGTTACATGCAGATGCCGTCAAACCCCTATTTTGCACATCCATCCATTCCTCTGCATAAACATCATCTTTAACCATTATTTCTGGAATAGATACAATCAATTAAACAAAAATTAAACAATGTTTATACCTTCTTACATTTTTTATATAAAATTCATCATATAAATGGATGAAAAGATAATAAGATAAAATCACTCAAACACTTCTCACATTTATTAACACATAAAGGCACACATTCAATTTATGCCTTTGATTCATCTTGTGTGATTTAGGTTGTGGTAAAAAAAAAACCCTCAATTTGGTTAACAGATCAGGAGTTGGAAACTTAGTGAAAAATTAAATTGCTATTCAAGTGGTGAATAGTAAGGGCTGCTTAGATTGTTTTGCAAAAAAAATATTTATATTGACCTTGTAATCCTTAATCAGGTATCCCTTCATCAATCCAGACCGTTCATAATTAATCCAATGTTAAGTATTAATTCTTCGACAAGCCACTTAATATAGGCCCAATTTAGACACACTTCTGCAGAAGAACTTCTAGAAGATAAAAATAGAATGAATCAACGAGGTCAAATAAATTTAACTTATTAATAAGTTAAAATTATTTACTTATGGAGAAGTTAAATGAGAGAGTTTTTGGAATAAGTGGATTATAAAGACTAATTTCAACTTATGGAGAAGTTAAATACATTTGATTTATTTGATTAATTATATTTTTTCTCACCTAAAAGTATTTCTGTAGAAGTTTCATCCAACCAAATTGAGAGATTCACAAAAAAATCCATATTTTAAAAATCAATAAAGCTGCTATTTTTTTACCCACTTTCTGGTTACTTACTTTTTAACAAATCAATTAAACCCTTTTATTCTTTTAACAATCAACTAACTCTTCAGCAGCAGAAGTGCTATCCTTAAACTATAATCAATTAACAATCAAACTATAATTTTATTTTATTTTTCACTTTCTTTTGTGCTATCCTTGTAGAAAAATCAAACGACATTGCTTCCCTTGTCGTTGTCGCTGTGTTCTTCTTCTTCGTCTTCCACTCCAAGTCTCCAACGCGTTCAGGTTTTGCACTTCACTATTTCACTTTTACAGTTGTAATTTAATTTACTTTCAGACGCCGAACAACGATACCACCGAAGAAAACCGCAATTCCTTCATAGTTTCGTGAGATCGAACGACATCGACACTTCCTTCAACCATCATCATCATCATCATCGCTGTCACTCGTCTCGTTCTTCCGTGATGAGAGAGCCCAGAGATGGAACAACCAAGACCGATAACAGGACTACCAAATCTGCATCATCCCCTGCCTCCTTCCCTCTCATTCTTGACATTGACGACTTCAAGGTACTTTGTCTTTCGCTAGTTTCAATTTTCAAGTCTTTGATTTCGGTTTCGAGAAAAAAAGTTAAGTAAATTGAAATGAAATTTGGTTGCTGTGGTTTTGACGGAATGTGTTAGGGAGACTTCTCGTTCGATGCGTTGTTCGGGAACCTGGTGAATGAGCTTCTTCCTTCTTTCAAATTAGAAGAAGCGGAATCGGACGGCGGTGATTCTCTGCCGAATGGTCATCTGCGAGCGCCATCGGCTGATGCGATCAAATTTTCGCAGGGGGTTTCCAGCCCTTTGTTCCCTGAGGTTGAGAAGCTCTTGTCCCTCTTCAAGGATTCTTGCAAGGAGCTACTTGAGCTCCGTAAACAGGTTTTTGTTTTCTCTCTCTCTATATTACTTATCTAGAATTGTTTTTGGAGAATTTAAGTTAAGGCCTTAGTTTTATTGTATTATTATTGTGTTTTGAATGGAAGATCGATGGGAGACTCTACAATCTTAAGAAAGATGTTTCTGTTCAAGACTCTAAGCATAGAAAGACACTTTCTGAGGTTAGTCTCGAATCTATTTTGTTTGTTATATTGAAATTTGCTAGTATTTTCTGCCCTAAACCTGATGAAATAGAAAAAACAATTATCTAGCTCCCCCTTTTTGGTTTTTCTATTTCAGGGGAAGAGGAATGTTAGCAATACACTCTCTATTATTGGTTTATTTAAAATTAAAATCAATTTAATTGTCTTGTAACCTTTGAACAGTGTGTTGCTAGAATTCCTCTTTAGAAGAATGGAGATCTTCTATATCTTGTTATCTAACCAGGCTTAAATAATCTGCTGGGAAGTTTGAATTGGAATAATCTGTTAAATTTTCATGCATGTATATTTATTTTCTTTTCAGCTAGAGAAAGGTGTAGATGGATTATTTGATAGCTTTGCAAGATTGGATTCACGTATTTCAAGTGTTGGCCAGACAGCTGCAAAGATAGGAGATCATCTCCAGGTAGAGAGATCTTTCAAGCTTCAACTATGTTTGATGGTTGAATTGTGATCTCACATTTATTTGTTTTATAATATTTTATATGTAGGTCAATTACGCCTCTGTCTTTGAAATATAATCTCATTTCCAATACTGTTATTTCTTGTCAGAGTGCAGATGCTCAGCGAGAAACTGCCAGTCAAACAATTGAGCTGATAAAAGTAAATGCCAGTCAGCTCATTTGGTTTATCTCATCATTCACGTTGGGGAATTTACCTTTATGGTTGATTAATTTTTGCAGTACCTAATGGAGTTCAATAGCAGCCCAGGCGATCTGATGGAGCTTTCACCTCTTTTTTCTGATGATAGCCGTGTTGCTGAGGCTGCTTCAATCGCCCAAAAATTGCGTAAGAATTAAGTTGTCTTTTAAATTTTTCATAATGCTTTAACCAAATTGTGTCAGACTTGTCAGTGCTACGCTAATTCCGTTAATTTTCAGGGTCATTTGCGGAGGAAGATATTGGAAGACACGGAATAGCTGTTCCATCAGCTGTGGGCAATGCAACTGCTAGCAGAGGATTAGAAGTTGCTGTTGCTAATTTACAGGACTACTGTAATGGTTAGTATTTTACAAAAACTTAAACAAATTAACTTTTCATTAAAATTGAAGATATTCTGCGTGAATTTTTTTATATGTTTATTTAGTCATACAGAATCATTAAGGGAATGAAGGTCATACAACCTGTTAAAATTAAAACTGTTACAATATTGTTTGTCAATAAGAATATTATGAATGATAAACTACAGGATTCCAGATCTAAAATTTTTGTGATCTGTGAGATTAATTGCTTTCTATTTAAGCAGACAAAATGACCGGCATCCTCTAAAAGCTGGCTGTGTCTAGGTGGAATTTCAAAGACAGTTTGATTTATCAATGACATTGACATATTTCTGTGATTATTAATTAGGTTCTTGCTATAGGACTGCAAATTAGGCTTATTGATCGCATGATACATTTCTATGATCTTCTGGCATATACGTTACAGCAACCAACTAGAATTTGGATTACAAATCAACTTTACTGAACAACATGGAGCTCATATATGAAAAATTTCCTGAAGCAGTTATTCTTGCTTTCTTATGTTCTGCTTTTATCCATGCAATATGTTCTTTATCTCAAAATGCAAATGTCTAATTTTTAATGACCTTTGCCTTTATCATTTCTTATCTTTCTTCAGTACAATGTGATCCAAATGTGCACAATATTGAGGAATTAAATCACATGGAAAATTTTATTTACTACCCATTTTCTTCTGATATGAAAAATTATAGCAAATGACTTAATTAGCCTTAAGGCACGCAATTCAATAGCAACTAAAATCTACCTTTTCCATTTACCATGATCCATGGTTGAAATTTATTTGTCTTGCTTATAAGAATAAAAATAAACAGATCCTCTTGGCGTAACTGACTGACCTTGTTACATATAAGTAAGACCAAAATATTTAGTGGCAGCCCATGAATGTTAAACTTTGACTTTTGAGTTTCCTTAGCAGTAGAAGTTTCATAATTCTTTCGTCATTTCTGCAGAACTGGAGAATAGGTTGCTATCTCGGTTTGATGCAGCGTCACAGAAAAGAGAATTGACCACAATGGCAGAATGTGCCAAAATTTTGTCTCAGGTAATGAAGTTTTGTTGTACATGATTACACCTGTCTCTCGCTGTCCCCATTACTCCCTCCATCCCTCCCTTTCCCATATATCTATAGCCATTCAGATCCTTTGTTGGAAGTTTTTACTGATAAAATCAAACAAAAAAAAGATTATTGGTAATAGAAATGGTACTTACATCCTCATAAAAGAAGCAGAAAACTCAATATAATTTCTCTCATGTTCATGTGTTTTTGTAAGCCTTATATTGCATTATTGTATTATAGCATATGATTCTCAAGTCTTATAGTTGGATCTTTGTTCTTGTTTCACTTGTCAAATTCAATTTCAGTCTCAAAGCCAGTACATCAAGTGGGATCTCGCTTGCATCCAGGCTTTTAATAACTTTATGAATACCTTTGAGGATATTCTTTTTGTCATAGTTTGTCACTTTCTTAAATGTCTCTCACATTTTCTGGTGCTATCCCATCTCCTCCTTTGTAACTCTGGTGCCAAGTTCCTCTACATCATTTTCCCATTGCTTGTGCTAAATTCCGTTGTGAATCGCATAAGTAATGAAAATGCCTTGTTTGAATTTGAGAATAAAGGTGTGTTGTTCTGCATATTGCTTAGATAGCATTGTACTTTGGCCTATGTACATTGTAGTTTGCTAGCTGTTGTATAGTTGGCAATGCTACATGGAATTTAATGTTGCATTAATGGGTCTGCATATAGATTCAAATCATATTTGACATTCAACGCTTTTTCAATAGGGCCCAAACTTCAATTTATGATTTGTACAATGTAGTGGTTTGGGAGGTTGCTTTCAAATGTTTATCCTTTGCTTCCTATGCTTGCAGTATATGTTGCTCACTTGTTTATAATGTAGATAAAATAATTCACTATTCCGAGTGCATTTAATAATGCATCAAGAATATTTGATAAATGAGTGCATCTATTTAACTAAATTGCTCTTTGCAATGCAGTTCAACAGGGGCACAAGTGCCATGCAACATTATGTGGCAACACGTCCAATGTTTATTGATGTGGAAGTAATGAATGCGGACACTAGACTGATTCTTGGTGAACAGGCTGCACAAGCTAGTCCTAGCAATGTTGCTCGTGGGCTTTCCTCCTTGTACAAAGAAATCACAGGTTTGGACTTTGGAGTATAATTTTTCTGTTAATCAAATGAATAGTTTCTTGACAGAACCAGTGATGAATTGTGATTTGTTGCAGATACTGTTCGCAAAGAGGCTGCAACAATCACGGCTGTATTCCCTTCACCCAGTGAAGTTATGTCAATTTTAGTTCAGGTACCATATAATATGATCTTCATTGAATATTGTGGCTTTGAACAGATAGTGTCATTCGGTGTATTCATAATAACCAACTTGTAATTGTTTTTTTTTTTTTTTTTTTATAATTCTGTATGCAGCGAGTTTTAGAGCAGCGAGTCACTGGCCTTCTGGACAAACTGTTAGTGAAACCATCTCTTGTGAATTTACCTTCCATGGAGGAAGGTGGGCTCCTATTAGTGAGTACAATTACCCAACTGCCTTCATTATTATCATCCAAGTGCCAATTTAGACTGCAGGCTAATCTCTATGATTTGTATTTGATTTGATGCTTCAGTATCTTCGAATGCTGGCAGTGGCATATGAAAAAACCCAAGAACTTGCTAGAGATCTACGAGCTGTTGGATGTGGTGACTTGGATGTTGAGGGTAATGAATTAACTTTGAATGTGCCTGATTTTCCTCATTGCAAACTGATGAACTCATCTTCTAAAGGAATAATGATTTGGAACATAGATGCAAATGGTGCTAGAAAGAATCATATAATCTGTTCATTACATATATTTTATGACAAAACTTACTCATGCACAAATGGTTGTGGTGAGACATGACACCAATTATATTTTCATGATTTCTTAAGGGCGGTCATCTGCCTGCAATATAATATGATGCAATGAGCTACGCAGTTGTTTTGGGGGCCTTGCTATATTTAATCATTAATGGTCCGTTTGGTTTACAGTTGAGTAGAATTAATTCTAGAAATGATTGGTTGAGATGGATTATGCACGCTTTACGAAGTACGTTGGACGGAAGTGATTAAAAAACACTTTTCAAAACCATTGTTTTGTTCTACCACAATTTAAAACAAACAAGCACTAAATGGGTGTAAAAGCTGAGAATGCTTTTGAATCTTAATTTCACACCTAACTGCTTGCTTTGGCAATAAGTTCCGGTTGATGGTGTAATTTAATCTGTGAATTCCAGATGCTCTACTCTTGTCTCATGGTCATTTTCAAGCAGGGATTTTGACTTCCTTAGTTTTATATACTCACAATTTTATAAATATGCACTAATGGTAGATATGCTCTCATTCTTGTATTATTCTTTGCATTCCACTAATAATTCAAAACATAGCCAATTAAGTGGATTTAAATGTAACAATTTTTAAATGAAAGTTAATATGTCCTCTGGTCACTTGTGCTTTGTGCTGGATTTAAATTTCTTATTAGGTCACTGAACAGAAATCTCTCTGATTGTTCAGGTCTGACAGAGTCCTTGTTTTCAACTCACAAGGATGAATACCCTGAATTTGAGCAGGCATCTCTTAGACAATTATATAAAGTGAAGGTTTGCAATTGTTTCAATTCTTTCCCCTTCCAAATTGTTTTGGTTATGAAAAGCTTTATATGGATTAGTGCAATGCAGATGGAAGAACTGCGAGCTGAAAGCCAGCAGATTTCTGATTCATCTGGGACAATTGGACGCTCAAAAGGAGCTTCAGTAGCTTCTTCTCAGCAACAAATATCTGTCACTGTTGTGACAGAGTTTGTGCGTTGGAATGAAGAAGCAATCTCGAGATGCAATCTCTTCTCTTCCCAGGTAATTACTTGTTTATGTGATTGGAATTTGGGAAGGTGTTTTTCTTCAAAAGCATCCTGTGCAACATAGTTGTTGCTTTGGGTAATTTTTATATTTCCTACTTCCTTCTGCCTAGTTTTGGTTAATTGGATTAAAAGTGTGGCTGCCTGGGTACATGGTTCAAGAAGCATGTGTGAGGTTGCTATTTTTTTTTCCATATTATAGTATTATCAAAATATATGTAGAAGAATTCTTCATTCCATGATATTTCCTATGTGTCTTTGGCACTTACCAATTTTTAGGTAGTTGAGATGCTGATACTTTGATTTGAAATTTGATATTTTAATCCTTGGTAAGCACACTTAAAACTATTGTTCCTTTGCAGCCTGCTACACTTGCAACCCATGTAAAAGCAGTGTTTACATGCCTGCTAGACCAAGTAAGTTAATTTTACTATTTGTCAGCATTCAGATATGTAGTACGTTTAGTGGGCAGGAGCTCATTCTTCTGGGGTCATTCTCTGTCTTTTACAGGTTAGCCAATATATCGCAGATGGGCTTGAACGAGCTAGGGACAGCCTGACTGAAGCGGCTAATTTGAGGGAAAGATTTGTGCTGGGTACAAGTGTTAGCCGTAGAGTGGCTGCTGCAGCTGCATCTGCTGTAATTACATGAATTTTTGCATACTTTTGTTTAAGTATATAGTAGTATGAAATATAAGCACATTTAACCAAACATATTGAAGATTTATTTGTTGATATGCAGGCAGAGGCTGCTGCTGCTGCTGGTGAAAGCAGTTTCAGATCTTTCATGGTTGCTGTACAACGTTCTGGAAGCAGTGTAGCTATTATTCAACAAGTACGATGGGGGGCCTTGATTTTTAATTAATTTTTTACAAATGATTATTTAATAAAATCCTATATTTGAAATGAATACTTCTCTGCACTGCAGTACTTTGCAAATTCTATATCTCGGCTTTTGCTCCCTGTGGATGGTGCACATGCTGCTTCTTGTGAAGAAATGGCTACAGCCATGTCCAGTGCAGAGGCTGCTGCTTACAAAGGACTACAACAGTGTATTGAAACTGTCATGGCTGAGGTCAGTTGGGCCTGTATTATGGTGTGTGATAGCCAGTGTTCAACTGCCTATCATAAAACTTCTGTCATGTGTCATCGAATATATTTTATAAACACGCATGGTTACTCTGCATCTGTATAACTATTCATGTAATAAATTTAGAGTCAGGATATTTCCCATGTTCTTTTTCCTATAAAATTTTAATATTGGTTTTTAAAATATTCCACTTCAAACCCCTTTGCAGGTAGAGCGATTGCTTTCAGCTGAGCAAAAGGCTACAGATTATCGATCACCTGATGATGGAATGGCTCCTGACCACCGACCAACCACTGCCTGCACAAGGTGGATATTACTTGAAGAGCTGAAGCCAGAATTAGTATTGATGATATTGATATTTTCTGTAATATATATCTCTGCATGGATGTGAACTCAATTATTTTTACTTTGCTGAATATTTGAAATTAAATGATTTCATTCTTGATGAATATTTCTATCTAACAATGTTTTGAAAACTGGATTGGTCTTTGAATCAAGAAAAGCAGAGGTTCAAGGATCAAGATCCAACTGGGGTTTTGTACATACATATCTATCAATGTATGACAATATATATAAAAAAATATAACATGCATTTAAGTATATGAGTAGAATCATGGAGCAAAACCCTGAAATATATCTCTAGCACTGGTTCACTTTCTAAGCTTCTGGTTTTAGAGGGTTGACCAGACTGGCGAAAGGACTGGCTCCTGATCTTCCTTGCCAGTTCGGTTTTCAAAGCGGGGTTATATAGATTATCAAGATTACAGATCTCAATGTTATTTAGGGGACCAAGTTTAATCTTATGTAACATAGGTGAATTGGGATAATTTCATTTCATATAAGATAATGCATTAATGATAGAACATTATCGTTTAAAAAAAAAAAATCTCCATCTTTTTATTCCTAACAAGGACATTATGTTTTCTTTGTCAGGGTTGTGGCTTATCTTTCTCGTGTGCTGGAGTCTGCATTCACTGCTCTAGAAGGTCTTAACAAACAAGCATTCCTGACCGAGTTGGTATGATATTTTAGCTCTAATCATTGACTATCTTGATTTGATGTCTTGTCAAATAAAATATTTTGCTGCTTATACAAAAACAAATAGGTCTATGTGACTGTCTGTATATGGATTTATTTATTATGGAGAATTCCTTCTGAGTTTATCATTTTTGTTATGGGGAAAGGGTTCTTTCGATTGTTTATTTGCTTGTTTGTGATAGTTTTGTCACTAGTCAATGTTTTACTGACAGAAAGGAGTCCTAACTAATATGACTCATTTGTTGTGTCTAAGGTAGATCCTACTATCATCCAATGTAATGTCAACCCATTCTATCTCAGGTAGCTGATTTGGTGCAAGGGAAACTGATTGGATATTGGTTTTTGATGGCATGAAAGTTTTCCATTTTTTGGATGGCTTCCATCGATTCTGCCTTAAACTCTTGCTTTCAACAGCATACTTTATATATCATCAATTTATAATCAAATTCTTCAAAATTTGGAGCCTGTTCAGTCCATTAACTCTATTGTTATTAGAGTTGGATTGGGGTTTGCCACTTTCCCCCTTTTTCTTGGTGATATCATTTAAACTGTATCTTCACATTCATAATCTGGACTCTGCCTATAACACTCAGCTGAGCTGTTTTTCAGTCAAAAGAAAACCACAAGATCTTATTTGTTGGAGAAGAAAGAATGAGACATGCAGATGTTGCAAGAAAAATATGAAAAGAAAATTGACTCAGCAACAAAGCATTTTGGTTAAGCTACCATGCTTTAGTTCTACTAATCTTTATACTTGCATCAAGTGATTTGACTTGTGCCGTGTTATTTTCATTACCTGTTTTACTTTCATTGTACTGATAATATTAATTATTCATCATCATTGTACAGGGTGTTGAGATGGGTATGGTGAATATTATAATGGTAGTTTGCCATCTTTTTCCTAATTTCATTGATAACATGGTAGAGTTTGTTATTTTAGGGAAATCGCTTGCACAAGGTGCTGCTAAACCATTGGCAGAAGTATACTTTTAATCCAAGGTAATTGCCTTGGTCTCGCATTTGTTGATCTGTCTAGCTTGTTGCAATGCATAGCACTATAATACATTTTGCTTTGACTTGGAAAAAATTGTTCACATGCTAATCACAAATTTATCTACTTTGAGGGCCTTTTTTCTAACTTATGTATTATAATGGCTGTACACTTTTCTCTATCCTCATCTATTCTATGTTGTAAGGCAAGTGTTTTTGCCTTCAACTTTTCAATTTTTTTGCTAGCAGTACTTTACGATGTTTATGTTTGTCAATAACTGGTTGTATAGCATCCTGCTGATTGTTGTACGCTCATGAGTCACTATGCAGTGGGGGATTGAGACTGAAGCGTGACATTACCGAATATGGAGAATTTGTGCGTAGTTTCAATGCTCCCTCTGTTGACGAGAAATTTGAATTGTTGGGCATGTGAGTTGAGGAACAAATTTCTTTTTTCTGTCCCTGCCTCCCATTTTTTACAATCTAATTTCTGATCATTTTCTGTAGAATGGCTAATGTCTTTATTGTTGCTCCTGAGAGCCTTTCAACATTGTTTGAGGGTACAGCTAGCATTCGGAAAGATGCGCAAAGGTATAATTACATTGGACCTGTTAATTTAATTATTCATGATTTGCCGTACCAATATTATTATATATGAACTGCCCAAAAGTTGTGTATGTTAATAAAAGATTCTCTCCCACCGCCTTTCAATTTAACAATATCCAGAGTTTTAGTTATGTTTACTGTTTAGGGTCAATAGTTTTTTCTTCATTTTGGTCTGACGAGATTTCTTTACACTCTTCAATAGTTTCATAAGGTAACTTTCCCAAGAAAAAAAACACTCACGCACAAAACCACCGCCATAAATAAATATCCCAATGTCGTTGTTCATGATTGGTGACGAAAATATTCATTTCTCTGCTATGTATCAGATTTATTCAACTTCGGGAGGACTACAAGAGTGCCAAACTTGCATCCAAACTGAGTTCTTTGTGGGCTTAACAAAAGTGAGCTTATGATCTTGAAATCCTCCCAATCTTGTAGAGTTCACCTGTTTCTTGGTATGGCACTGACGCCCAAACTGAATCCATTTGGTGGTGATAGAAGAACGTTCAACAATTTATCCACACAAAATTATAGGAGGCTATTCGATGGCCATTTTATTAGAATTGAGTGCTGCCTCCTACTTAATATTTGAAGACATGACTTGGAAGGAAAACCTTGAAGATCTGTATTATTCGTTTCTGGTTCCAAAGTTTTCCTTTCTTCAAGTATAATGTTTATATTTTTATGTTTGCGGAGTTGTTGATTTTTGGTGCTAAGTGGATCATGCTTAGACCGAGTAAATGTAGTCAATACTTGAATTCAATGTGTAAATTAGTTTCCTTGTGCTGTTTATGAATGCAAAATATCTTAATCAGGCATCCCTGCAGAATTATCTTTTGCGCGAAAAAACACATGCTTGGAAGGGAAATGACTAATGACATTAGGCCTAGTTTGGGTACACTTATGCAGAAGAACTTCTAGAAGATAAAAATAGAATGAATTAAAGAGGTCAAATGAATTGAACTTTTTCATAAGTTGAAATTGGTTTCTTATGGAGAAGTTAAATGGGAGAGCTTTTGGAGTAGGTGGGTTATAAAGACTAATTTTAACTTATGAAGAAGGTAAATACATTTGACCTCTTTGATTTTTTCTATTTTTTTCCACATAGAAGGACTTCTGCAGAGGTTTCATCCAAACTGACTGGGTTTGACATGTTATTTCAACTAATTGAAAGTTGAAATTAGTAACTGAAAAATATATTAATTTTAGTTCGGTTTGATAAAAATATTTTTCATTAGTAGTTGTTAGCTTTCTTTGAATCATTACTCTAGGTTGTGTTTTCAAATTTTAGCTTCTATTCTAATTGAAATTATTTTTTACATTTTTATTCTTAATTTTTTTTCGTAATCTCTAGTTTAACCTTTTTGTTTTACAAAGCTAATTATCTCGTCTATGCCTCCCATTATTTAAAATTATGATGAAAAATTTACATTTTATAGAAGTTATTTAAAATTTTATTTATACAAAAATTTAAAAATATTTTTTTATTTCAAAGACATAAGCTTATTTAATTAAATTTTAAATCATTAAATTATATTTCTTTATAATATAAAATTGTCATAATAATAATAATAAATTTATTTACATGATATCATTTTATTTAATAAAAATATTTATAAATAAGAATAAAATTACAAAAGTTATTATTCTAATTTTAAGATGATAAATAATTTTAAATTGATTAAAATATACATAGTTATGATTATTTAAAGATTTATAATCATCAAATTTCAAGTTCTAGTTAAGTAATTAATTATGTCATTATTTGTCATTTTACAATTATCAACTAGTTCAACAACTAATTTTATCAAATATTTTCAATTTAATTAGTTAACTTATCATCATTCAACTTTTAGTTTAAAAGTATATGGAGAAAATTTAAAGTCAAATAACTTGTAATAGCTTGGGTACATTCGGGTCAGCATGAGCCAATAGGATAGGTTGAGTCATGGACACCTATGAGAAACAATATATATCACTTATAATGCAAGAAAAGAAGAAAACTCATTTCCTCCTTTTTTTCTGTCAAGTTGTTTTTTCTTTTGTTTTTTTTCTCTTTTGATCATCTTATTCTTTTCATGTGCAATCACATCTTATTCCTTTATTTTTTTAAATTTATACATTCTCCCTTGACTATTACCTCCCCAGACCTGCGACGTCTATCAGATCACAAACAAAGGATGGCTAAAGAGTTGTCTACTTGTACTTGACATACAATAAGAGAGCTTAAATTGATTTCAACAATTAATGTCGGTCCACCTAGAAAGTGCAAATTTTTAGATTTTCAATTACTTAATCTCTAAGGCTTTATATAATAATTCATTTATAAGGTGTGTTTTTAGAACCGGACCGGCCGGTTGAACCGATCGAACCGGACCTATGTCTGATCCGGTAGGCCCATCAAACCAGTATTGCCAGGAACCGGAATGAACCGGCGGCAAACCGGAACAAACCGCATAAACCGGAGCGGTTCACGGTTTAATCTTTTCAACCATATAAATGCACTGTTACTAAAAAAAATAGAAAGTGACCTAGGTAACATTCGAATCCATGACTACCAACATATTGAAGATACCCTTTAATCACTATGCCAACAACTTCCTTTAATACATATATGCATAATAATATATATAAAGACTTTTTAAACTTAAATTGAATGAATATAAATCCATTTCATAAGGAAACCATTTAAATAATATATAAAAATATAATTAAATGACCATAAATTATATTTAAAAATTTATAATATGATATTTATTATTAATTTTTTATTTTATAGTTGTATATAATATTTTAAAAATAAATTTAATTGTTACCGGTTCGACCACAGTTCAACCAATGAACCGTGAACCAGTGACTCCACCGGTTTAATCACCGGTCCGGTTTTAAAAACATTGTTTATAAGTGTTCCTACTTCACAGTGACCCTCTTATGTAAAGTTGGAATTTCTAAAGAAAAGAAAATGAGAAATAGTGCAAAAAAAATAGAATTCTAGTCTTTTTTTTACTTACTTTATTGGCTTGAGCTTGCACAAAATAGTTGAAAGAAGTAGAAATAATTTCAATTTGATTCATATGAGCTTTACAAAAAATAACCAAATCATCACAAAGCACAAATAACCATTGGAATTAAATATGTATCAATAAGTCCATAGTCTCTTATAAGTGAAATAAAATGAGGACACTTACCTAGATGAGATGTTAATTACACTCTTCTCAGAGTCATTAAGGTTTGAGCTAATGCCCTATATATATATATGCATCATAGATGGATGGGAGAGATAGAAAAAGATGGGAGGCAAATAATTAAGAGATGTAATGAATGATGGGATAAGAAAGAATAAGTTATAAGAGAAATAAGGTATACATAAACATTAGTGTTGCTTATATAATTTCTTTATAACTTTTTTTATAAAAAAAAAAATTCATTTCTCATAGAAAGATAAGAAGGGAGGAGAAAGAAATAATAAATATAATGAGTGATATAATATAATAATAAATATAAAATAAAAATGTGAAATGAGTGGGGACATCATGCGTGGATGTGTTTATATGTAAATGATTTAAAGGAAAAAGCCGTTTATTTTTAGAAATTTTTTTCTATTTTTTAGTTTTAATTACAAAAAAATGTTAAGTTGTTTATTTTTATTTTATTTCATATTTTAGAGTTTTATACATAAAACAAAGAAATCAATATAAAATTATTTTTATTATTTTCTGTACAAAACTTTAAAAATAGAAAATAAAATGATGTATTTATAATTAAAGTTAAAAATATTTTAATAATTAAATTTTAAAAATAAAAAATAAAAACAGAAAATCTTTATCTTTATCTTTATATATATAAAAGTAAGGTAGTGAAAGTAGCCTATGAGATCTAAAGTAAGGGCACAATAAGAAATTCCTTTAAGCAAAATTTCTAAAAATAGAAAGTAACTTTTACATTTTAAATGTTTAATATTATGATTTACCATTAATTAACTATAGTAATTATATTAAAGTGAAATATCACTATAAAAATAAAAACTATGATAATAATATAAATAATGATAATTTGAAACATATCTAATAATTTAAAAAATATGAAATTTAAAATATTCTTAAACACTTAAATTTTTATATATATATATATATATAAAGATTTAAAATATTCATAGGCTACTTTCACTACCTACTTTTATATATATAAAGATAAAAATAAAGATAAAGATATTAAAGTCCATTTTAACAATTATAATATTAAAATAAATAATTATAACATAAATAAAAATATAATGCAAAATTTAAAATATAATAAAATAGTTTATAAAAAAATATAAAACTTAATTTTAAAATAATAACAATATAACACGAAATTTGAAAAATGTTAAAACACATAAACAAATTATTTTATAATTATGTTAATAGTATTATAGTAATTATTTAATTTTACTTATCTTTATTATATCAAATATGAATATTAAAGTCCATTTTAACAATTTAAAATTTTAAAACATAATAAATCAATTTAAAAAAATGTACATCTTTTGTTATAATAATTATATAAAACTATTATATCAAAATATAAAAATTAAAGGCAATTTTAATAGTTTAAATATTTTAAAAAAGGTTTATAAGATAAATATAAATATATTATGAAATTTAAAATAATATATAAAATTATTTTATAATAATTATTTAATTAGTGTTGTTCCGTGGGTTTTCTATTTTTATTTAAAGGGTATTTTTGACCTATTTTTTTTATCGAGGACAACTTTTCTAAATTAATGCTTTGTAAATGTCAAAGTCTGAACAAAATAATTGAAAACAATTAAATTATATTTTCACATGATCATCTTCATTTGGTTTCTTAGTTTTTTTTTTTTAAAAAAAAATTATTGTTTATAGTGATAAATGAAAGATTAAAAATGTTGCATAATTTCTTTAATTGGTGACTTATTTGTGTATGTATTGCAACAACTTAACTGTTTGCGAAATTTCACTTCATAGGAAACATAAAATTTGGTTTGGTCATGGGTAAAACTACTAGCAAAGTATTTAAGTAGTTGATGAACTAGGCAATGCCTATATAATCCATAAAATGTTTGTTTTATTCAATTGCATTGTCAAATGCGGGTATATATAAGTTGGCAAGAAAATTATTGGTGTTTATAAAGAAATATTATAGTTCAATCTATTTGAATTTAAACCTTACAAAATAATGAACTTTACATTTGAAGACAATTCCAAGAATCTTAAAGTTTTATCCTATACAAGAGGCATTCTTGGAGCATTAGAAAGAATGCTCTAAAAGACCATTCATTTTTTTTACATCATATACTAGAGGCATTCCATAAGCAATAGAAAAAATCTCACTAAGAGGTCATTTCATAAGCATTGGAGATAACAAATTATATATTATATTGTATGAATTTGTTATTAAATATGAGATAAGAAATCAAATAAAATAAAATCTTTTTAAATAAATAAAAAAATATAAAAGACTTTATAAGACTATAAGAGTGTGCTATGAATAAAAAGTCTAATAATTTAATTTATTACTTTTGAAAAATGAGAATGGGAAATATTAATCATATGAGAGGGAAAGTTTAAAAAATTGGTCAATTTCATGGATAAATGGTGGTGAGACATATTTTGAGTTGGATAAATGGGTTAGGGGGATGAATTAAAGGATAAATAGTTATTAACCTTAAAAAAGAGTTAATTATCCATTAAAAAAGTTATATGTAAATAATTATTTGACAAACTAAAGAAAAAAATAATAGTGTCTTTTTTAAAAAATATATACTTTTGAAACTTTTAGGATGTTTAGATAATCATTTTTTTAAAAAAATATTATGTAATGAATAAATTAAAATAATTTTAAAACTTACTATAGTTTTTAATTTCTTTAAAAAGTAAAATTTAAAATGGGATTTAATGGATATACACTTACAATATAAAAAAGTTTGCATGTTGGGTTAGAAAGAAAGAAAAAGAGAAGTAGCTTGAGTTGGTTGGGATGTATTGTGCAAATGAAAAATTGAAGCAAATATAAGAATAAAAGATAAATAGAGAAAACTAATCATTCACATTAATATGCAATTTTTAACTTTCATTTATTATAATTGAGTTTAATATATAAACACTGTCGGTGTAACTAAATTTTACACAGACGTCCAATGATGTGTTGTCACATCATTTATTGAATTTAATAACACATGAATTGTCACATTTATTAAATAATATAGCGGTACATTATTTTTTTTTTCACGGTTAAAATATGAGTATTATTGAGAAGACATTGGACAATTATCCAAAGCCAGAGCAGAAACAATGCATTGAGGAACTTCCCAAACTTAGCTAACACGTGGGCACAGATATTGGCCGATCGACGTGTATGGGATATTGAAAACCTCTAAAGCATCTTCCTAGAGCTAAACAATCTTTGACTAACATGCCTGAATAAGAGAAGGTACTAAATTGGTCCTAAACATATCAGTAACTGATTTGCAGTCTGACTCCATAATTATCCTATCAAAACACAAGTTTGATGCAAATATTGTTGCCAGCCGGATTCCCATTGCCTCGGCCACTGACGGATCTGGAAAGCAGGTGATCCTACGTGTTGCAACTGCTAGCACATTGCCATAGCCATCCCGGATTATGATTCCGACGCCCCACACTTCTCCAGCTGCATGGGTTGCGTCCACGTTGACCTTGTACCAACCGAGTGGAGGAGGGAGCCAAGGAAAACATAATAATGGTGAGATGGTTCGGTGATGATTGGCTTTGTAGAATTGGAGTGCAAGGTGGTATGCTGACCTCACTGTATACAATCCATCCTTCTTATATCCTCTTGGATAGAAGAGGGAAGGGGTATGCATAGAATTTGTTGGGCTTCCATGGGGGAGAAAAGGTTTGCTACTAGCTCGGCCTTCCACATATTGTTTCCGTGGTCAATGAGCTCATAAACAGAGGAGATATCACAAGATTCAGGCCGAACTGAAGTGCATCTATACCCCGTCTGAAATGGAATCCAGCCATCCTCCCATACTTTCGCCTTTGCACCACTACCGATTCTCCAGTATCCCCCCCTTTTTAAGGATCCAACTTGCTGAATGAATACTCCTCCAAGTGTAACTTGGGGAGAAGGAAATTACCTCTAGGGAAGTACCTTGCACGAAAGCACTGTGCAGCCAATGACTCCTAGTTTGTGATACTTGGCCAATAATGCTAAGTTAAAAGCATGGAAGTCACGAAGCTTTACATAAATGATCCCATCGAATCCAGTGGGTCTTCCTCTCTCCCCACTTCTCTACCTGCTCTCGATAAATACTTCTCCTTCCAACCTTTGAGCTTCTTTCAAACTTTGTCTTGAATAAATTGGAACACTTGGCTTTTCGACCTACCAACAAAACTTCTAATTATGTGCCGCTGCATCATTCAATGTTGTCATGTGTTATTAAATTCAATAAATAATGTGGCAGCACATCATTTGATGTCTATGTAAAATTACTTTACACTTACGGTGTATACATATTAAACTCTTAAAACTTTTGTATGCCTGAAAATGGGGAAATCATAACAAAAAGGTTATTGTTGACTCCATGATATCTATAAAACATTGTTTAACAACCAATAATAGAACCTCATGATTAATTGCTTCATTGTATACAAACAAAACCAGAGAAAAAAAACATAGTACATGTTGATGGGATTGGGGAACAACAAAGTAATATGAAAGCTAGTGAAAGTGTTTCTTTTTTCTTTCGTCCAATGATGTCATATGCTTTCGCTGCATACAAGCATGTGCTCTATTTAAAGTTTTACTTTTGCTCTGGTGTCCATTAAGAAACAAATAGTACGTATAGTCTTTATTTTATTTTTCCAAGTACATAAAGTCCTTTATTTTACACAAATACATATATTATACAATAAATTTTACACAAATATATTTTTTATTCTTATGAAGTCATCTCATAAGACAAGTATTTTTCTTATAAATTAATATCAATTTTTTCCTAATTAGTTATTTTAACATTAATTAAAAGTTTCAAATATATGTTTTTTTAGATTTTTAATTAGTTAATTAATTAATCTATTAATAAAATATTATTTATTAATCAATTACTTTTTAAATATAATTTTTATTTATGAATTATTTTACAAAAAAATCATATAATCTACATAATACTTATTAATTAGTTTTTTTGTTTTTTAATCATGGAAGCAAATGGAGAGACGCTTGAGGAGGGGCCAAGACAAAGCGAAAATCACGGTTTTGATTTTGAACTTCGCTGTACCAACTAACTAATAGAAATAATTGAGCCTTAAAAAAAAAAAAATCAGAATTTAGAAAGTGCATTTATAAATAAGTATATCTTCTGAAGTCTCCTTCAAAAAATAAAGTATATCTTCTAAAGTGAAATAGACAAACAGATGGCCGAAATTGGCGTGTTTGTTGGCATGTGAATGTCAATGCATTGCATAGAGGGAAATGAAGGAAAACGCTGCTAATAAATGTGTTTGATTCTTAATTAGTTGTCACGATTGGTAGTAGAATTGAATGTTTTTGGTTGGCTCATGAGTGGCGATATTTGTATATTGTATTTTTTTACTAAACTAACAAATTCGTGCTTAACTTGTCTACGCCTATGCGGTTTAATCAGGAATAGAAAAATCCAATAAAATCTTCACTCTTTGCTTCATCTAATTTTTGTGTGTATTTTATTAACTCACGTTTAATAGTATTATATCGCATTATTTGTCATTAAGACACAAAAACGACATTATTGGAACTGAGATCATCCAAAAAAAAAAAGATAAGAAAAGAGTGCAAGGAAAAACACAAATGTTGGAGTTTAGTTCTTTTAAGCTATAAATTTAACAAAAAGGCATTATTTTTGTGCTACAGTTAATATTATAATGATAAACAGATAGTTAGCATTTGATAGATGAACAGAACGAAACAAAATAAAACGGAACGGAAGAGAATAAAATAGAACAGAACAGAACAACATTTTTATTATTTATATTTAATAAATTAAAAATAATACATTTTTAGTTACGCATCAGCATCTAAAAGCACATAAACTTTGTATTTTTAAGATTTAAAAATAAATAAAATGAATTGTAAAATTATTATGATTGGAATATTTATCCCAATATTTTACCGAATTTGTTTATATTAATTATCATTTTTTCTTGTCACGCATTTTCAGGTACAGAACAAAGATGCAAACTATATGCGAAGGATATATCGAAGGTAAGTTGATTCCACAACCTTTTGAGTTTCATGATTTATTGGTCACAACATGCATGTTCCAGCCGTGTGTAAAGCTTTTTCTTCGAGTATTTAATATAAATGCATATTTAGGATTTAAACTCGATATTATTAGTTAAGTTGGAATAATTCTTTAACAATTGATACACTTGCTGGTGATATATGTTTATTATATATGCATATTTATAGTCATAGAATTATATCTATTCCACTACACAAGCCTCTGTTCAAGTAATTAGTTTTCGCAAAATTGCTTAAGTTTCCTTAAGTGCGATAGACTATTAGCATGTAATTATTGTATAACTGTAATTGCTTTGTTTGCTGCTACGATCCCGGAATTCCTGCATCTGTGTTGGGAGCAGACCCTGCAATCCACCGCCCTTAAGTGGAATTTGAATTTGAATTTTGGCTCCAAAATGTTATCAATTGTTGCACAGATTCCTTTCGGTATGTGATTCTTCCTTCTCTATAAATATGAGTTCTTTTTCTATTTTCTATGCTCAGCCAATTTGGGGGTGATTTTCGGGTTATACACTGTATTTCCTCACTCGGGATATTTTGCTTATTTACTGTTTTTTTTTTGTGTTCGAGACTTTGCTTGTGAAATGGCTGGTCCTTTTGACATGATTAGTGCCATTCATCCGGGAAAGGACTGTTGGAGGCTTAGAGATAGGGTTGTGCGCCTCTGGGAGATGTGTTCAATTGTTGATCCAACCAAGCCATTTGCCATTGACATGGTTTTGATGGATGTTGAGGTTTACTCACACAACCAATTCACTGTCTTTAAATTCAATAAAATTGTCTTCTTTGATAAATCATGTTCTCATGTATTATATCACCAATGAAGGTTTCATTGAAATTGCTTTGTGTTAGTTATTCTTGCTAGGGTGGGAGGATTCAGGCTACAATTCGGAAGCCAATGATGAAGAAGTTTAGTAGCTTAATTGTTGAGGGTGAGGTATACTCAATGATGTCCTTTGCTGTCATTAAAAATGTTGGCTCTTACCGTGCATCTCGACATGAATATAAACTATTGTTTAGTGCAAAGACCAAGGTATATCCATCTCAATCTATTGTTATACCCGTTGCTGGTTTATCTCTCATGAGCACTGAGGAGATTGCTAAGACAAATGGAGAGTCTAATTACCTGTTTGGTTAGTGTTTTCCTTTTAGTCTAACTTTTTTAACTTTCTTTATGCCACGTTTGCATGAAATCTATTAAGACTCTTTGGTGGTGTACCAATTGATTTCTTAAGTATCCTTATTTGTAATACAATTTTATTTTTATTTTGAATATGTTTTTATCTGATTATGTATGAGCAAATTTATATTTGTTTACCTTTTGTGTTGGTGTTAATATTCTATGCAACACTTTAGATAAACTTATTTTCCAAGTGGATGGTTGCTTGTGTGACTTTTGTACTATTGATGAGCCCGTTTACTATTTAAGGTTCTTTCATACTGTTTACCATAATTCAGGTTCAAATATCTTTCATACTGTTTTCCATCATTTGTTTTATATTATATGAGTTTTACTAAACACTTAACCTAAGTAAGACTCAATTTTCCCTACTAATACAGATCTCTCTCAGTTATATCTATCATTCTTAAATCTTGTGTATTGTTTATCCATTTTGATGTTGCCAAAAACTGTTGTTCAAATCTTCATGTACACTACTAGATGATTACTGTAATGCTAAGCAAGTAACTCACATAATGAAACACTTCTGGATGTCCTTGGAGACAACATTTTATCATAGCATACCCTGAACAGTGTGTTAGATTTATCTAATGAAAGGTGACTATACGTTTAGTGTTTAAATATACGGTTTTGGATTGTATTATGTAGTTGTTAATTCATTTAAAATATCACTTTAATTTCTCTTGGTATAATATGTTTTAAGTATTTAGATATGTAGAATGTGCTGTAAATTATTCTTCCATCTTTTCTTGTGTGTTTCACTTTATGCATAATTGTTTCTAATCTCATTATAGTGTTCTTGAGTGGAAGTGATTCTCTAATTACAATACCTATGTTAATTGGCACTGAATCCAATTTATTTATCTGACATTCAAGAGTTTATAGGTAAACTTTTTGGTGAGTAATCTTACTTGCTGGTTTTACAGTTGCATTGTTGAGTTAGATAGTATAAAGTATAGTGGTCATAATTAGGATGCTTAAATTTTAGGGAATTCAGTTGTCCTACTTTCTCTCATAACACACGTGTGTGTTTATATTTATATTTATATTGGGGTTGTGTGTTTTGTTTTATATGATTTTACTGTTCATTGGATTGATTGTTCAGCCTATTGGACACTTGGATGATGAGCCTTGTCTGGTTTTCACGTGGCCTCTAATTCGTGTAGATGCCTCATTGGTGGGTGTGTGTAGCAGCTGACTATGCAAGGTATGGAGACCTCCTTTTATGCTCTCATGTGATATTCCATTGGTATATTTTCCATTTCTTTGTTACTTGCATTCATGCTTAGCCATTGTGAGGAAGCATGTGCTTGGTCTCTTAGTTGTTTAGCAAATATCAAAAAGCTTGCTGCTGCACCGTGGCTGTTATTGCATGTATCACTCCAAGTTTCTTTTTTTCATTTGAAATTGAGCACATTTGTTTATATTTTTTAAAATCATAGCATCTTAATAGGGATTGTTACTATCCAATTGTTTTCTTCATTTTCTTCCCTGAATTCTAAGATGAGGTTGTGTTCCTTTTTTGTGAGGCATTGAACAGTTGGGCCTGTGGAAAGGATTTAGCTTGAGAAAGATTAAGATTTCACTATTGGAGTATTTTCAAGTTGAGTATATCGCTGATGCGTTACCTAAATAGAAGAAGGGTACGAATGCCCGGTAGGAAATTCTTTGGTGTGTTCCATCAAAATAAGGTTTGATCTACTTAACCTTTGCTATTTCTGAACTATGTAATATTCTGCTTACATGAAGGATCCGGTTGGGAACCTATTCCCTGTTTATATATGCATCAGACATGAGCATTGGTATTTTTGCTTAGGAGTTGAGAAACTGAGGGCTACGTATGGAATGGAGTCAACTTTCATAGTGGCATTTTCTTTGAGAAACACTGGGACCTTCAAGATCAAAGTGTTTGGACCAGATTGCTTGGAGATTGATTATCCCATTATTGACATTGAAGGCAATCAAATGGTTATTTAAACTCTTAGAAGGATAGTTTCTAAGGTATGTGTGGGTTATATTATGTGTTATGTTTCGTACATCTACTGTAGTAGCTCTATTAGGAGGTTTGTAATTCTCCTTTGTGATGGTTAGCATTATAACATTTCAAGTAAATAAGGTTGTTGTTTGTTATCTCTCCAAGCAAGCTGGTTTCCTTGCGCTCCCAACTATATTATTTCTTTTTGATCTATTTAATTAAAAGCTATTGTGAGCCTATGGTATGCCTATATGAAGGTATTGTGCGTGCAGCTTTTGTGTCTTAAAGCAAGGGAACAATGTTGTACTTTGGTCAACATGGCCAATAATTATATTCAATTGGTCAAAATAATAAAATCTACTGAACAGTGAAATATATCTGGTGTTGTTTGGGGATAGAACCCGTAGCAAGAATAGGTCCTTGACATTTTTTTCTTTTGCTATAATATGAACAGTGGCTGGCCCATGTTTCTTGGCGGAAATGGAGGACTTTTTGTAAGCTAAAAAGCAATTATAATAGGCCTGACAAAGCAATCATAAAGCCCACTATCTTTAGAACATGTCCTATATTCAATTGGCTATTTAAGTGTGCCCTTCCATACTAAAGTCTTCAAAGTTCCGAAATGGTTTATGTTTGTGTTTTTGTATCTTCATTTGTGGCATCATTTTACTGTTTGCATTTGAAAGTATTATTTATATTCTGAGTTCTTTAGTTTGAACAAGGTGCATTTGTTATGAGCTTTGGCCCACTGCAAGCTACGAGGTTAGATTAGAAGGTATTTTACAATGATATTTAAGTCAGTCCATGTTTACATATTAACTTGTGAATTTATTTAGTAATTAGTATGCTTTCATCTAAAGTTAATAATTCTTGTCTCGATATTATTGACCTTCATGTTTAAAATTTTTCTAATTTCTATAGGATTTTTGGGTTAATAGTGAGATGGACGCAAATTTCCGAGTTGGTCGTCAAAAAAACGTAATTCTACTGATACCTTGCGTTGGGGATGTAGTAGGCGAAGAGTTGATCATAGTTGAGTTATTTAGTTTAAACTATATACGTAATTTTGTCTTTCTTTATTACAGAATTATGGTTTTTTTTTTAATTATATTATGCATCTTTGCTCAAGATCTTCAAAATCATTCAGTGAGTATTCTCATAATTTTATATTGTAATTAGTTTTACCATGGTCATTTCACCGCGATGATGTTATCCTTGGAGAATATGTACAGTTGATGAGCATTTCACAAGAAATTGGTACGTTCCTTTATTTATTTATTTAAAAAAAGATATGTGTGAACTGTGTTAAACTATTATAATCATGCTTATTTTATGTTTCAATGTTGGTATATATAATAGTAGTAAGCTGAATATATTCATAGTTAGGGTGTAACGTACAAGTAAGGCAATAAATATTGTCATAGCTATATGTTCATCATAAGCAACGTGACATATATTTTATGAGTTACTTTATTAAATTATATATTATTGTTATTTGATATTAATTACTTCCTTCCTTATATCAATTTGTTGCCTTACATTATCAATTTAAAATGTTTAGCCATGGAGAGAGTAGACTCTTGGATTGGAAGTTCAGCTGAACAATCACATGCGAACATGTTGGATTGCTACATAGATCATGGTTTATTTGCAGAGGGTGAATGTATATGTATATTCATATAATTTACATATTTTTTGTATGGGCCTAAATATTGTTTAATTTTTTAATTACATGATATATATACATATAAGAAATTTCTTTAGATATTTAATTATAAATGCACATTTGATTAAAAATCACATTTTTATATGGACGCAGAGATTAAACAATTACATTAGAAGCATTTTTTTATCTTGAATGATAAACACTTATATTATGATCTATATACTAATGATTTGTTTAAAAAGATTATAAGATTTAATATTAGTCATTCTTTATTCAAGTACTAATATAATTTTATATGATATAATTGTAATACATTGACTAATGACTAATATGGCACCTATATGGAATAAGTAAAAACAAAAATCAATGGAAATACACAATGAAGGATTAATCCATTTGATACATGAGTCAATATAATTAAGAGATAATTACATTTTTTTAAAACATGTAGAGGAAAAGCATTTAATGTAAAAAAATAATAAACTTTATTACCTGCTGATATGTTAATCAATTTTTTGCAATTATTTTATATTATTAAATAAACGTTGATTATGAATATATTGATTATCCTTTGTTGTTAATTTTAGAGTATTGCGATGTTGGAGACATGGAAATGAAATGCAGATTTTGTGCAGCTCTCTTTTGGTATGACAAACGTGCTGACAAAACTTCTAACCGTCTTTCAGCTGAATTTTCTCTGTGTTGTATGAGAGGGAAAATTATGTTGCCAACAATGCAAAGGCCTCCAACTTTGTTGTGGAATTTATTTAATAAGTATGACCATCGAAGTAAGCACTTTTGTGATAAAATTCGCTCATACAATAGCATGTTCTCATTTACTTCGATTGGAGGAAAGATTGAATCTGTTTTAAATGATGGGGGTGGACCCCCTCAATTCGTTATTAATGGCCAGAACTATCATCGCATTGGGAGTTTACTTCCTCTTGAAGGCGGCATGCCAAAGTTTGCTCAATTATATGTGTATGATACCAGGAATGAGATTGAAAATAGGGCGTCATTTATAAGGTAAGAATTATTATATTAAATGTCCTTGCAAGTATTTTTTAATTTGGAGATTTGGAGATATAATCAAAACTGCTTATATTTTTTTACACCATTGCACTGTTTGCAGCTCAACAGGTAATAAATTGAACGTTGATTTGGGATTGGTTAAGGATTTGGTTGAAATGATTGATGAGCACAATGTCCTTGCGAAGAGTTTTAGGAGGGTTCACGATGTGTATACTCATGGTCAACAATTAAGTGTTTCATTACGCCTTTTTAGGAGTCGAAAGTCTGACCCGAGGACTTATAATTTGCCTTCGGTTGATGAGGTTGCTGGATTGATTGTTGGTGATTATGACAGCGTTGATTGTGGCAGAGACATTGTTGTCCAATCCCAAAATGGCCAGTTACAGAGGATTCATGAAACACATACATCATTTATTCCTTTGCAATATCCACTTTTATTTCCTTTTGGTGAAGATGGGTACCAAGAAAACATTTCCTTCCGTGCGTCTGGTGGAGTTTCTACAATTGGGTGTAGGAAACGGGTATCACTTCGTGAATTCATTTCATTTCGACTTCATGAGCGGCCAACTGAAGAAAGTGTAATTCTCATGAGTCGTCGCCTGTTTCAACAATTTGTTGTGGACTGTTACTCAATGATTGAAGCACAAAGATTGTCATTTAATAGAAATAACCAGGTTTCAATACGCAAGGATTTCCTTTGTGGCCTTCAAGAAGCCGTTAACCGAGGTGATGTAGATCCATCAAGCATTGGTTCTAGAATAGTACTACCCTCATCATTTACTGGCGGTCAACGGTATATGTTTAACAATTGCCAAGATGCAAAGGCCATATGTAGGCATTTTGGGTATCCAGATTTATTCCTGACTGTTACATGCAATCCTAAGTGGCCAAAAATAGAGCGACATGTAATTGCAAGAGGTTTAAGTGCATATGATAGGCCTGATATTGCCTGTCGGGTTTTCCGTGTAAAGTTGGATCAATTGATGTGTGATTTCAAGAAAGGTGAATTTTTCGGGAAGGTCAATGCAAGTATGTTGTCAAAATTAAAATATTTTGCTTATTTTTTTATTTTTTATCGAGTATATTAAGATGTTGTGTGAAATGTATTGTGTAATATTCGTTGTTTATGTTAACATGTTTTTAATTGTAGGAATGTACACTATTGAGTTTCAGAAACATGGGTTGCCACATGCTCACATATTGTTATGGTTAGACTCTGCTGATAAGTTAGATATTGTTGAGGTTATTGATTCTGTAATCTGTGCGGAATTCCCAGACCCTGGTAGATATCCCAAACTATTTGATGTTGTGTCAACTTTTATGGTCCATGGGCCATGTGGTCATGCTAGGAAGGGATCCCCATGCATGAGAGAGGGTAAATGCTCCAAATACTTTCCAAAAAAGTTTGTTGATAAAACTTTATTCGACTATGATGGTTATCCAATATATATGAGGCGAAACAGTGGTATATCAATTGTGAGAAAAGGCATCGATCTTGACAACAGATTTATTGTTCCATATAATCCTAAGATGCTAATGAAGTACCAAGCCCATATCAACATTGAGTACTGCAATAAGTCAAACTCAATTAAATATTTGTTCAAGTATGTTAACAAAGGTGTTGACAGAGTAACTGTTTCAATGAGTGTTGGAGATGGTGGAAATGCAGAGTCTGAAGTTGTTGATGAGATCCAACAATGTTATGACTGTAGATACTTATCTCCATGTGAATCTGTCTGGAGGATTTTCAAATTTGATATACACCACAGATGGCCTCCTGTCCAAAGACTAAATTTTCATTTGCCCCAACAACAACTGGTGGTATTCAAAGATTGGGATATGATCGATAATGTCGTTGAGCGGTCTAGGGATAAAAAAACTCCTTTCCTTGCTTGGATGGAGGCTAACTCAAAGTTCGATGCGGGGAAAAATCTTACTTATGGAGAGTTTCCTTCAAAGTTCATTTATGATGCAGGACTTCAAGTATGGAGACCTAGGAGGAAGGGTTTCTCCATTAGAAGAGTTAATTTTGCACCACCAGGGTCTGGGGAAGTATATTACCTTTGTTTGTTACTAAATGTTCAAAAAGGAAGCACGAGTTTCGAGAGTATACGCACTGTTGATGGTATTTTACACCCCACATTCCGAGATGCTTGCAATGCATTGGGATTGTTAACCGATGATAAGGAATTTGTTGATGGTATTGTAGAAACATCTTTTTTGGCATCAGGGATGTACTTGAGGTGATTGTTCGTGAATTTGCTATTGTCGAATTCAATATCCAAACCTGCTGCTGTGTGGGAGAAAACATGGACTTCGTTATCTGATGGAATATTGTACGAAAAGAGGAGATCTATGAATTGTCCAGGTATGGCACATTGGATGTAGATTGTGATGATGATGTTAAGTCATTTGCAAATTGGATCTTGAATCTTGGTGATGGAAACTTGGGGGAATATAATGATGGTGAGGCTGAAGTTCAGATTCCTGAAGATTTACTCTTATCTTCTACAACTAATCCATTAGCTGATATTGTGTCGTTTACATACCCGGATATATTAGTCAACTGTACTTCTCCAGGGTTCTTTCAAGATAGAGCTATTCTTGCTCCGACATTAGAAATTGTTGATGAGGTTAATCAGTATATGATGTCCTTATTCCCTGGTGAGATGAAAGTATATCTCAGTTCGGATACATTATGGAAAGTAGATGATGAAGTTGGTGTTCAGTCAGATTGGTTGACAACGGAATTCCTCAATGATATCAAATTTTCTGGTCTTCCTGATCATAAATTGGTTTTGAAGATTGGTATTCCCGTTATGTTGATGCGTAATTTAGACATATCAGCAGGCTTATGCAATGGAACTAGGTTGATTGTTAAGGACCTTGGTGTCAATGTCATTGGTGCAAGAGTTGTGACAGGTAGCCACGTTGGAACGAAGGTTTATATTGCAAGGATGAATTTAATACCTTCTGATGGCATGAACCCTCTGCGATTTCAAAGGCGACAGTTTCCTCTTTGTGTGTCTTTTGCTATGACTATAAACAAGAGTCAAGGGCAGTCGTTATCACATGTTGATGTATTTCTTCAACGGTCTGTTTTCACACATGGTCAATTGTATGTTGCTGTATCTCGTGTGAAAAACAAAAAGCGGGCTAAAGATCTTAATTTATGATGATAATACTGGACTAGGTACAAGTGCAAAAAATATTGTGTTTAAGGAGGTTTTCCAAAAATTTAATGGACTCAGACTTTAATTAGACATGGTTCATTGTGATATTATGAAACAATTATGGTTGCACATATTGCAGTTCATTTTATTTAATTACAATCAAATGCACGGGTTTCATACTAGTATTTTTACATGAAGACATATTTATCAGGTATAATTAATAAAAAGTTTAAAATGATATGAAAATATTTTTAGTAATAGATCCTTTTATTATTATTTTAATATTTTTTAAATTTTAATTAATTATTCCTAATGAACATATATGCTCAAATAATTTTTTTTCTCTCTCTCTGTATTTTATATATATATATATATATATATATATATTCAAATGCAATGCAAATAGATATTGATAAAGACGCTCCCGTGGTAGTACAACTTAAGACAAAATCAGTGACATTGTCTTCATAATTAATTATATATAAGTCAGCCCATATCATCATATCATGTGTTCAGAATTCAGATAGCTATATATTTCATTTTTCCTCTTTGGGTAAATTCACATATAACCCTTTGCCTTTGTACAATCCATTCAATTATAAATATAAAAATTATGTAAGTAACACTATGTTAGGGAATACATGTGTTATATGTGTTGACGTAGTCCTTTTAATTTTCTTTTGTGAGTATTCTAGTATTTTAACAAAATATAAAAAGACTACTATACGCATATGAATTTAATAAATATATATATTATTAGTATTAAAAAATTAAACTGTGCGTCTTTTAATGATGTATTATCACATCATTATTTTTTTAGTACATTAAAATTTAGGTAGTTATATTTACCTAACCCCAAACAAACGAATTGGGGTTTAAACCTATCATATACGAGACCATATATATATATATATATATATATATATATATATATATCCCCTACTATCAAGGACAATCCCGTTCCATACTCTTAATCATAATTAAAGCTCCCCGTCCCTCCAACAGTATATTTATTCATTTGATATATAAACAGACCGCATCAATTCATTTAAATTTACTTTGGGAAAAGAAAAAGAATCTAAATAGAATAGAAATAGCCTATAAAATATACTATTTAAACAAATAAAACCACGTGTGGATGCAGTTATCCAAACCAAGGTAGTATATAAATTTTGTGCATCAATGTAAAGTTTAAACCGTTTGGTGCATGCGCGGCTAGCTGGCCTAGCTGTATATTCTCTTGTTCTTGTATGAATGAATCTGTACAAATTACAGCGTAGCTGAGAGAGAAGATATACATTACTATATAAATTAATTTCTTGCCTGACATTCTTTTAATTAATTAAGTCCGTAAAATACATTCCCTATATAACAATAAAAGTATTTTTTGTAAAAAAAAATGGAATTTTATAGAGGGTATACTGTGAAGGAATTGTAGAAACAACAATATAATTAATAGTTTTGCTTCAACATTTGTTTTTGTTTCAGTTTTGCTTGAAAATGTTGTCAATTAAAATAAGAGTAATTATATTTTGTATGCCAGTACAAAATATATACTTCGATCTTTATTGACAATTTTCATACTATATATTCTGTATTTATATTATCAAGTTTTTATAAATCAAACTACTGGAGGACTTTGGTTGTTTGTCAGAAAGTTGCAACATTTTCAGGTGTGCTAGAGTTGTTCAAACTTTACGCTTCAACATGCAGTTTTTTTTTTTTTTTTAAAAAAAGAAGTCATTTAAACATGTGGTGCAATAGAAAAAGTGATTGCACATGGTTCCCAACATGGAGGAAAATCAAAGATTTGAAAATGGCAGAGTTAAAAGACAAAAGTCTCTCATTCCGACTGATTAGTCTCCATTGGGTAAATAAATCGCCCATTTGCTTTAGTGCTTTGCAAAAATAGACAGATTATAAAAAATCAAGTAATTTAAAAAGTGATACATTTAATAATTGATATTCCAACAGGCCCTAATCATACATGTGACACGGACTTTTTAATTAAGGGGTCGACTCTTATTGGATTTTGGCAATGTGAGACTCTAACACACTCCCTCACGCTCAGGACTGGACATATGGAGCGTGGACATCTATACGGGTGGCGGCCCAATGACAACAGATCATCTAATTAAATAGGCTATGATAGCATATTAGATTTTTGACCTGGGCCTAACTCAACCCCAAAAGCTAGCTTGTAGGGCGAGAACTGCCCAAGGTTAAGTTTGTATACTTTTATTTGGCCTTATCTCTAGGCAATGTGGAACTCTAATAACTCTGTATCCTTTGGTCTATTCATTATTGCTCCAAAGTCTGAAAATCCAGACTTAAGAAGGCCTCCCCTCCTGCCACCTCTTTGTTTCTGTCCATCTCTCTTTTTCATTGTAAAAAACTCACCGATTAAAAACTTCACCTCCTTCATAGGTTCGTTTTGAACCGATCAAAATTCAAAATAGTGCTTGTAGGTGACTTTATAGCTCCTTCTATCTTCATTCATTCCCTGGTGTCGCAACTAGTAAGTTTTATAGTTTTAATTAATTTATTTGTAATTAATGGGGAGGAATAAAAACAAGAAGAAGGGAGGGGGAAAGTGTTTTGTGCGAGTAAGTTTTAAACGTAGTGACAGACGTTTAAAAATAACGTAGCGACGGCTAGGCCATCGCCTATGTGACGCAGAGGAGCCTATTTTAAATTTTAAGTGAATAACATAGCGACTACCCTGGTCGTCGTTATGTTTAATTAACGCATTTTTTTCATTTTCAAGAAAATAAAAATGACATTTTCATTGTAGCGGTCAGACCGTCGTTACAATATAAAACCTAGCGACGACTGGACCATTGCAACGTATTAATGACATAGTTGTGCGTTGAACTTCGCATTTAATGGCGTAGTGACAGTGTCGCGACGACTAGGCCGTCGCTACTAATGACGGGTGATGGTCGTCGCTACAGTTTCGCGTCTAAAAAACCATTCTCTTGTAGTGGTTTTTAAATTTTTAAACAGAAAATAGAAAAATCAATAAAAGGTTTTTTTATTGTTTCATGTCCAATACTTTAAAAATAGAAAATAAAATAAAAGGATTGTAATATTTTTATAACTAAATGTGAGAGTAGTTCGTAACAAATTAAAAAACTAAAAATAAAAGTAGAAAATGTTATATGAAAAACAAATTAAATGGCCCCTTAGTGTTGACAATATTAAAGAAAAATAATGAATGAAAACTGATGGGAAAAGAAATTAAAATCAATTGAATGAAATATGTAATTACTATGCAGTCACAAAACAACTTACATAGTTGTAGTTAATGATAAGTACTACTAACACTACAAGAAATTCGTTATTTAGCGATGACTTTATAGCGACGGTCAGCCGACGCTAAAGACATCACCGTTGAAAAAAAATATTTTTTTAAATTTTTTATGTAGCGACGGTTCTGGCTGACGCTACAGGTATAATAATTTTTTAATTTTTTTTATTTAGCGTCGGTCAGGCTGTTGCTAAAGGCCGTCACTAAAGGAAATTTTTTTAGCGTCGACATTCGTAAAGTTAGTGTCTGGCCGGCCGTCATTAATTTTTTGTTAGTTTTTCACTATATATATATATATATAATATTTTGCGCTATATATTCCAAGAAACAAACTCGGCGTAACGGTAATGCTCCTTCTTTATATTGTGCAGGTTGTGGGTTTGATTCTCACAATTGATAAATCCACTACCAGAAAAATAAAAAATTGAGACGGAAAAAATCCGTCTCTAAAATGAACTTTTTCCGTCTCTAATGGGGTTAGAGACGGAATCTGTTTCGTTGCTGATCTGAGCGTCGCAAGTTTGTTAGCGACGAAATTTTTATGTCCGTCTCTAAGTAGAGACGGAACGAAATTTTTCCGTCTCTAAGAAATAATAAATCCGTCTCTAAGAGAATGATAAATATTAAGTAATTCTGTCTCTAACAGAGACGGAATAATCCGTCTCTAAAGATTTATTTGTCCGTCTCTAATCAGAGACGGAATTTGTTTTCCGTCACTAATGTAGTGAGGTGTATTCCGTCTCTATGTTTAAAATTCCGTCTCTAACTTGCGACGGACTTATTTTCAATATCTAACCCGGTGAAATTAATTTTGAGACTTCCGTCTCTATCTTTGAATTTTTTTTTGTTCTTTTTTTTATTTTTTTATCAATTCAAATATCCTGTATATATTTTTATAGTAATACTACTAATTCAAATATCAAGATGTTTGACACCAGAGGACATCAATAAACTCAAAAGAACATACTACTAATTAAATTCCAAAACACACCAAATCACACCAAACATAAAGTGTATTTAAAAGGTCAGGATTGGCTGTAAAAGATTCAAGCATTTAAGTTTTCATAGTAAAGTATAATTATAAAAACCAACCCCTTCAACTCTTAATTATAAATACTTGAGAGATGACACAAACCATGAATAAGTAACTGACATGTGCAAAAGAAGGGGAAAATGAAAACAGTCTACATTAACTTGACATCACCTTCTCCTGCAGCTTTAATTGCATAGCTTAATATTTGTTGAGCAAGATGCTTTATTGCTTTGCTTCCAGGGGACCCTGCAAGGGCTACCTCCTTTAATGTTGGATATACAACTTCAAGTCTCTCGGTGGCCTTAACAATATACACATACAAATATCATAAGAGTAACTCATACATGAATAATTTGTTTTTTGTAAAATTATGTTGAAAAACTCATTCATGGATTTCTAACTCCCATTTTTACCCCCTAACCACCCCCTAACCAAAAACTGAGTCTTAAAGGCACCCCTTGATATTGTGCACTATTGATATGCTTTTATTGATGTACCAGGCCACTTCTCTATTCAGCTGTTTAAGTCACTCACTCACTCTTATGAATTAATAATCATTAGGATAGGATTTCTGCATTTTATAAAGATATAGAAATTATGCAGAGACTCCAAAATTCTAGAGAGATGGTGAAATTATAATTATATGCTGGATTTCTTTCCAAATATTTAAGCTTGTAGTTTGAATTCCATCCATTCAATTTTGTTTTATGGTAGTTTCTTTAATATTTTTGTTCCTCCCCTTGATTTAAAAAATCTGAGCCCAATTTTGACTATTCTACTTAAATAATGTACCTAAATCATTTTTATTTAGCAAGTCAGGAAATTCACGGGTTCACTTCTAGTTAATAACATATTCCATACTGAACTTTCCTGGGAGCTTCGATCAGTGAGTCTCCTTCACTGATTGCAATGATCTCAAGATCTTTAGGTTGAAGATGATGAAGCAGGGGTACCTGCAAGGGACACCGATGCTTAAGTCAGTAATGATTCTGATCTAAGTACAGAATAGGGTCAAAAGTGCGTACCTGAAAGGGCGAAAACTCATGTATTTATAGGAGAATTCTGGCGGGAAAGTTAGTTACATATGTAACTGCCTCCGTAAATTACAGGTCCACGCGCTACAAGCTAATTGATCACACGCGCCAGGAAGAAACTCGGAAATGAGGTTGTTTCCGACTTAAGCTTCGAAGTTATTAAAATTGTAATGTAATTGTCTTGACAACTCGGAATAGCATCTCGGTACATCATCTCAGAATACTACTCGGAGACAATATATTTCGGAAATTAGATTCTGATCCTTGTTCAAGAATGGTGAATGTCGACGTACTATGTCAGCGTTATGGTCGTCAGTTCAAGTCGTACTGGAGTATAATTTCACTCCAGAACAGTTGCCCCCAAAGTCGATTAGTTCTGGAAGAACTATTCGATTTTTAGTTTTCGACTTGATATTTGAATTTTCAATTTTCCGCGTAAACTATTAATGTTCCCGAGATTGCGTCGCTTGATTTTCTATAATTTTTAATTAAATTAAAAATTATGCCAAGTGTCATGATCTTAGACATTTGGGCCCCATGGGCTTCTTTGGTTAATGAAATATGAACCGTTCACTGAGGTATAAAACTGTCAATAGTGAGAAACTTCTCATTCTTCGTAACTTCTCTGCAATTCTTCAGAACTCCAGAGGTCTTCAACATTTTTCAAGTTGTTGTTTGTTGTTTCTTCCCTTTTTTGATTCGGGTCTCCGACTATGGGAGCCATCGCGCCTTAACTGAAAACCGCCATCCTTCTTGAATCTACTAAGTTTCCCGCGGTGGATGAGTTCTTCGATAGAGTCCTTCAGGTTGAGGCATTGATCTATGTCATGGCCATGTGATTTATGAAACCTACAGTACTTTGTCTTGTCTGTGTTTGGTCCCGCCTTCTGAGGCCGCGGTCTCCTCATCCCGGCTTCATACATCTCGACATGCAGGATTTCGTTCATGATTTTTCCCCGAGGTTGGTTCAGTGGAGTGTACGAAGTATATCGTCCAAGAGGTTCTTTGTCACCTCTATTTTCTTTATTTTTGATTTTCTGCCCTTGCTCCTTCTGCGTCTGATTAGAAGAAGGCGTGTCTTTCAACTTCAAAGCCATCTCCTCATCCTCTAAACTGATGTATCCTTCAGCCCGACTTAAGAATTCCTCCATGTTGCTTGGCTTCTTTTTGGACAAGTCGATCCAAAAAGATGAGTGTGGAATGAGTCCATCCTTCGCTAGCATGAGTTGCACTCCGGATTGAAGTCCTTGAACTAACAGAGCTTCCTTTGTAAATTTGCTGATATAATCTCGCAAAGACTCCGAGGGTCCTTGGCGAATTTGCTTCAATGATGCCTCGGTCTTTGGCTGGACCTTGCTCGTTGTAAAACTGGTGATAAATTTGGTTCGTAAATCGGCCCAAGTATTAATGGATCTCGGCGGGAGAGTTTGGAACCATCTTAGAGCAGTTTTCTTCAACGACAAAGGGAACACTCTGCACATGATCGGACCCGATGCACTTCTAATCGACATTGTCGACTCATAAACATCCAAATGCTCCAAAGGATCGCCAGTTCCATCATATAACTCTGGGACAGGCACTTTTTCAAATCTCTTGTCAATCTGAAAGAGCATAATTCACTCCGAAAAAGGGAGGACGACTTGTATAACTTCATCATCAGCCAAGTGTCTGGATTCATGGTTCGTAGGGATGGTTATCTGTGGAGGAGGAGAATTGGAGTGCACAGATTGAACTGATACTCTCGGAGAACGTTGAGTTGGCACGAGAGATGGAACTCTTTCTTGTCGAGAAGCAGGTTCAACCCTGAGTGAGGGCTGACGCTGTTGAGTTGCTCTTTGCTTTTCTGCCACTAGGTCATTTGTTATGCGGTGGTGTGCGTTCTCCATGTTACGATGATTTTCCAGCTGATCAAGGCGATGAGCATATTGCTCCAACATTTCTTCCTGTCGACGAATGAAATCCCATAGTTCTCCACGGGATGGCTGGTTTGGTGGTGGAGATGATGCTCTTTGAGTCCCTTGAGGCGGTGGTGGAATGTTCCTCAATCGAGAGGTACCGGCACGAGGAATTGGTACTGTTGCTAGAGATGAAATCATTTCGGCTACAGATGAGGTCATGGTAGGGACGGTGGTTGAGGTGATGTGAGGAACGGTTCCTTCACCAGCGGTTTGAGACTGCCCACTCCTTGTAGTAACCATTGTTCGAAGATTGAGATAAGAGATAAGATCAAGAGACCGGAAAACTTGATGGAATTGAGAACTCAAATCGTTCCCACAGACGGCGCCAATGAACTTTCCTGGAAGCTCCGATCAGTGAGTCTCCTTCACTGATTGCAATGATCTCAAGATCTTTAGGTTGAAGATGATGATGCAGGGGTACCTGCAAGGGACTCTGATGCTTAAGTCAGTAATGATTTTGATCTAAGTACAGAATAGGGTCAAAAGTGCGTACCTGAAAGGGCGAAAACTCATGTATTTATAGGAGAATTCTGGCGGGAAAGTTAGTTACAGGTGTAACTGCCTCCGTAAATTACGGGTCCACACGCTACAAGCTAATTGATCACACGTGCCAGGAAGAAACTCGGAAATGAGGTTGTTTCCGACTTAAGCTTCGAAGTTATTAAAATTGTAATGTAATTGTCTTGACAACTCGGAATAGTATCTCGGTACATCATCTCGGAATACTACTCGGAGACAATATATTTCGGAAATTAGATTCTGATCCTTGTTCAAGAATGGTGAATGTCGACGTACTATGTCAGTGTTATGGTCGTCGGTTCAAGTCGTACTGGAGTATAATTTCACTCCAGAACACATACCATAAAAATCTATACACTTGTATGCAGTTTGTGTATTATATATATAGAGTATCCTCAGTTTAGTTCAATTCAGGTTCAAGACTATCAATTTTCTTTCTGGACTAATCTTATGAGATCAGTTTCTAAATTGGAATGGTACATTCGTAACTTCTAGACCCAAGTTGGTGTGTTTGTGAAAATGAAGGAATCGATGTACCTAAACTTAGCTGCATTTAAACATATACAATCATATTACACCAAAGACAAGCTAAAACTGCTATTTACACAAAGGAGGATATGAACATCAAATAATGAAAGGCACTTACCACCTCAACAATAAGCAGCAGCCCCGATGGCAGAAGCACCTTTACTTTTTAAGGCTTCATTTATAGGTTGTGCAGCTTCAAAACCTTTGTCCTATAAATATTATATCAATATGTAAGCACCATAAAATTATGTGTTACAATTTACAAGCAAGTCCCAACTTTACATCAAATTGACGCAGTCCATAATATTCAGTTAACAATCCAAACCACCTATAAAGGTAGCAGGCCCATTACAAAAATGATAACAACATTACACAAGGCAAACATCTGAATCATCATCATAATCAAAGTTATCAAAGTTCCCATAAGGATACAAAAAATTGGATTTCAATATAAACACCACATTATTTTTCTTATTAAAAAAATATTAACAAACAATTATCATTAAAAAGGAACTAACCGATTCATGATCTTTCATCCAAATAGGTAAAGGCCTGTCAAAATTCTCAGGATCAAAGGGATCTCCATTAAAGAAGTCAGGAACCACCACAAAATACCCAACTGCTGCGACCTGTCTGCGAGCTTCCTTCACAACAGAGAACAAAGCAAACAAACTGTATTGCTTACCAGGGGAACAATTTTATTTAGCATCAAAAAGAGGGAGTGAATTGACAAAGAGAGCAAATCAACAGAATGAAACAGCCAATTCTGTTGGGAGACAATTTACCAAAACATAAAGAAAATAGTAAGTGAAAAAGGTGGACATCCCAATAAATCAAATAATTATATCACAAATGCATCATCTATGAAAATTAAAAATCTAGCTATGATCTAACATAATATATACAGCCTATGGCATTGTTTTTCTTATGAACCATGGCTTTATAAATTACACTTAAATGTTCCTGTTAGCTTTAAAGGAGTACTTCAACCCATATACAAGGTCTATTTGATATCTGCTCATTATCACATTGATACTAGGGCAGAGATTGATTGTTTAGAAATAAAGGTTACACTTTTACCTTATTTTCTAGTCCAGTTCTATCAGAAAGGCAATCTACTGTATCCCTTTCAATTAATAGGTACATATATAACATAAGTTTGAGTTTGTATAGAATGAAGCCAAAATAACTTGCTCGAACAAATAACCAGACTATCAAAATCTACTAAATTAGACATAGAAAGCAAAAAATGAGAATCAACCATACCTTAGAAGTGGCGTTTCATATCCTGCAAGACAAATTGAGCATGTGAACTTAAACCAAGATATAGATTCAAGGAAAAAACTGTTTAAAGATTATGTGCACGCACCCAATCCAATCAGCCCACAGAATTTAACATAACAACCAATTGAAGCTCGAGCTTTCAAAAAGTCAAGCTTCTCATGCTAGGTGGACCATTTATTGCATGAGAAGCGTAAGAACCATTTATTGCATCTTTCTTTGTACTAAAATAGTTAATATGTTAGACTTTAAACCAACCTTTCCTTCTAGTAATACTTGCAAAGTGATTTGGACCATTTATTGCATCTTTCTTTGTACTAAAATAGTTAATATGTTAGACTTTAAACCACTATCTTTCAATGGATTAATTAAAATCAATGTTGTGCTGTGCAGGGACATTGTTCTGCAAATTGACCTTCGATATTACATTTAATAGCACACTGCATTTTCATATATACAAATTGATCAAGTGGAGATTATTACTTGATTATATTATTATCAAATTCAAATATGAACATTTGAGAAGAAAATAATCATTGCTTACCTTTGATAGAAAGATCTGCACACCAGCATATTTGTTGTCCCATGAGAACTCTTTCATTGCCTATCCAGTTCGGCCCATATACACAACATTGTCTACTACATACTTCAGGTAGTATTCATCGCCAATTGCTTGATGCAACCATACAACAGCCCATAACAATTCATCCTTTATTGGAGAAGTTGACTCAGACATGATTAAATGCATACAAATAGAGGAAAGATGCAAAATAGAGCAAAGTTTACTTACTGAGTAACCAGAAGAAGCATAGAATTGTTGAGCACCAAGTATGGAATCATCATATAGACCCCTGAACATATCAACAAATGTGAAGAGATGCAACAGATTGGAGAACTTAAACCAATTGGTAGCTTCTATCCTCTATCCTAGTAATTAAAGTAGCCAATAAATCTTTTCTAATTGATTTTTACTAACAGTACTCTCACCTGTTCAATCATAATACAAATTCCACGCTCATCTTCGCCACCTCTGTCTCACCATATCTCTATGCTCCTTCAACCGCTGCTGTACAAATTCACGTTGCGGCCGCTCGCCTCCGACCACCGCCGCCCGCAGCGCCACCAGCCAGCCTTGCCGGTGTGCCTCTCTCTCCGCTGTTTGTCGCATTTGCAGCAACCATCTCTCCTCGCAGCCAGCCGCGCGCGATCGCGCAGATCTTGTGGTTAGCCATCTCTCCGCTGCCGGCAGGACTGGTGCGTCTCTCTCTCTCCGTCGCGCGCCGCAGGTGCAGCAATCTTCTCTCCGAGCTCCGCTGCGTTTCTCTCCCTCTGGCCGCGTCTCTCCCCTTCCCTCTCCTTCTTTCCCCTCTTTCTACTCGTCCCTCTGGCCGTAACAGCCACGTTCCCTGGCCGCGGACGCACCACCAAGGTCGCGTCCCTTTCTTCTTCCAACAGCAACATCCCCTCTCTTCCCCCTCTTCTTTCTTTCCTTTCCCCTCTCTTCATTAGGGTTTGAGTTATTGAAAAGAACAAAAAATATGAATGTGTGTGTGAGTTTTGAGAAAGGGGCGTAAAGGTTTTTTTAAGAAAAATAAAACCTGATCCCTTTTTTCATTTTATTTTCTCTTTTATTTTCTCTGTTGTTAGGTTTGTTTAATTAATATATTTGTGAATAATGTTTGTAAATGTATTTGATTGTGTAAATTTCTGTTAAAATTTTATGTAAGAACTTATTCCATCTAAATATGTGTCTAAATAAAAATTGTAACTTTATAGATATAGTTTTAACTTTTTAAAATCTTCAAATAATCAAAATTAGATTCTAAAAATGATATCTAATTTTTTTATATAATATATATTAAAATATATTAATTATAAAAAATTTACATTTTTTATGTATAACATGAAATAAAATGATATGATAAAATTCTTTACATTCAACACAAAAATTGTTTATAAAAAACCAAAAATAGCAATTAGAGACGGAATTTTTACGTCTCTAACCTTTATATCCAGAACTATTAGTTAGAGACGGATATAGAGACAGATGTTCTATCACAGACATATTTCCGTCTCTGAATTCCGTCTCTAATATAACTGTTAGAATTGTTGTTATTGTTTTGGGAATTAGTGATGGAGTTAGCGACGGAAAGAGTCAGAGACGGATCAAATTTCGTCTCTAACTTCCGTCTCTGATGTAATTTCAACAGGTTAGCGACGATATTAGACACGAAACTTTTTTGCGACGGATTTTTCCGTCGCTAAAGTCCATTGCTATTACAAAATTTTTTACTTTCGTCTCTACGTAAGAAATTCCGTCTCTGATTTCGTCGCTATTAGAGACGGAATATTTTCCGTCTCTAAAATCCATCGGTATTTTCAACTTTTCTGGTAGTGATCTAAGAAGGAAGGATTATTTTTGAAAAATATGTAGTGACGACCATTAGCGACGGTCGCTAAAAATGTCGTTATTGCATTAATGACGAGGCTTTTAGCGACTGCCACTGGTCGTCGCTAATTATGAAATTGTGACGATTTTTCCCTTGTAGTGACGACTTTTGGCCGTCGCTAAAAATCAATTTTCTTGTAGTAATCACCTAATCAATTACCATTATTTAAAGCCGTCGCTAAAAATCAATTTTCTTGTAGTGTAATCACCTAATCAATTACCATTAATTAAATAATTACCAATCAATTAATTAATTATTAATGTAAAGCCATTTTAAAACGTATAATTGAAAAAAAAAAGAGTGCTAGGGACACACTCTCAAACACACTCTTTTAAACACTTTCCCATTTGTGATGCCACGTCACCCACGTATTGTTAACCTTTACTTGTCCACCGGTTCTACACGTTTAATTACACCTTAATTTCTATTTTTGTATTTTTAATTTTATTATTATTTGAACACAAACCTTCATCTTCTCGCCTTATTGCTTATGAAGGATGGAGTAGGACGGACTCCATCGTCGATGTTAATCAAACACCCCAATGCTTTGCCTGTTAATCAGTATTTAGAAATAGATGGTTCGTGGCTGGTGGCTGTTCGGTTGGTGCGTGCAGTGGTAGGATGAAGGAGCTGGGATGTCGCTTGCTGCGTGCAGCGTAGATCACACTGTGTCGGCATGGCTGGAAGCGGTGGTTGATGACGGCACCGAGCTGGCTGTGATGGTTCGCTTGGCTGCTTGCTTTTGATCTTAAGCGACTACAGCTCACAGCGACCACTCATGCTCCTTCAAATTCCTTAAATAACCAAGCTATAAATAAAGTGCACATAAACCATATCTGAAGATCTCCAATTTTCATTAACGTTAAAAGAGAATAGTTTTCTTTTCTGTACACACTGAATTCAGATTCTGGGTCAGTATGAATACATTTATTCAAAATTTGTAAATCTTTCAAGATTTCTAAATACTTATTAACAGGCAAAGCATTGGGGTGGAGTAATTTGATCTGTCACATTTGATTAACATCGACGATGGAGTCCGTCCCTTCATGCTAGAAGATGAAGGTTTGTGTTCAAATAATAATAAAATAAAAAATAAAAAAATAGAAATTAAAAGTGTGATTAAACGTGTAGAACCGGTGGACAAGTAAAGGTTAATAATAATATATGGGTGATGTGGCATCACAAATGGGAGAGTGTTTAAAAAAGTGTGTTTGAGAGTGTGTCTCTGACACTCTAAAGAAAATAGGCTGAGAGTCATGACAACACGCAATCTGCATGCTTTGCCAAAATCTCTGTCCACACCCATTTGCCTTTGCCTTTTAGATGGTAGCAGTAACCTGAAGTTTTTAATGCTAATGAAACTTAATTTGTAAGTGATCGTGACGGGGTTGATGAGAGTAAATTATTGTGGCTAGCTAAGGTCTGATTCATCTCTCTTGATATATATTTTAATAACATGGGAAAGTGACATGCAATGTAAGATATCAATAACTAAACCATGCAACCTCAGTTTTGAATTGAGTAAATGTTATTTGACACAATCTTTATAGTAAAAAAAAAATGTTTATTTTATTTTTATTTTTTTTCTGTGGAAGGTGATTCAATTTTGCAGTATATAAAATCGAAGTATATATATACACAAAAGAAGATTCTAATATATTTTAAATATAACTAATTTAAGCTGGGGTTCCAATTTGGGAAAATTGTGATGATTCATTGAATGCTATATATTTTCTTGTCATCTCTGCAACATACATTTTCTTGTCATCATGATATTTTCTGGGGAATTATCTGTGAATTTTCGAAGATATATAATTTCTCAAATAGCATCATGGGTCAACTACAAAGTCCTCCTCAAACTAGCATGTGCTCTCAAGGATCGTATACCATCCATAAATATTCAAATGTCCGTATACTATAGTGTCTCTAGTCTTATTTTTTATAAATGGAGTGACAATTAATGTTGTTTGTTTCAAAATATATAAGGCTTATCGTGAATTAATAAGAAATATTTAGAACTAAAAATCCAGGCTATCCAGTTCAACCAGACGCGAGTAGTAGGTTTTTACAAGCCGAACTAAAAAGTCTCGAAGTTATTTGAATTTCTAAAATAAAAATCCAAGTCCTATATTTTCTCAGGGTTTTTGTGGTAACCTTTTTTGTTGGCTTTGCGTGTTATCCGGGTCTTTTGTGAGTTTTTTTTTTGGGGAATTATTCGAACTTTTAAAATAAAGGCCCAAACTCTATATTTTTTGGGCTTTTAACATGTCGATCTAATCGGACTAACTCATTTTGTCAGCTCTAAACATGGTAGAGAAACTCATCTGATTGAGTCTTAATTGTGAGAAAATATGAGCAGTTAAATATAAATTATTTTATAAATGTTGAGAAATCATCATAAATTTACTCCTCTTATTTCGTCTAATGTGTGTCGGCAATTAAAATGAAAACTGAATTTAAAAAAAAAAAATACTACCTACCAATTCCATCATGTTAATTCCAATTTGGAGGTTAATTAGTCTCAATCTCCGTATCCATCGTACTTGAGGAATTGCTTTGAATAAGGATGGGGAAAAGAACAGTACCAAATTACGGAACTATATCCTTGAGTCCAAAACAATGATATATGCAGAGCAAATATTTTTAATTTAAAGGGAAATTGAAATTAAGAATTAATTTGACACCCATTTCTGCATACTTTTATCAGAGTGAATTTGTGAATCTCACTAGCTAACTTGGGCTAATTTTTTATGGAATATAAAACTCACTCAATAATTAAGAAAAAGACTGTGTCAAATAGTATATCTTAGTAACATATTTTAGTATAAATATGACTCAATAATTATGTTAAGGAAGAATCGTTCCATGCTAGCTAGCTCCATCTACCCCTCTTTAATTAGCATATGATGCTTTTCTTGCTTTCGGCATGCAAAGCATATATATAATCTAGATGAAAGGCCTCATTACATATATAAGCAAATAATTAATTAATTTAACTACCCACTTTACTGCTCTTGGTTGTTAAGCTGTTAATTACTCCTCAATTTGGCCCGACTCTTGACACAAACAAATTGTGGTCCTCTCCTCCATATATATTCTTCAATTCTTTATTTATGAATACCATAATCAACTACTTTTTTCCATGAATTTGAAAAACAAAACGAGAGAAATGTTAACAATACATTGCCACACTCTTCAATTCTCAATTTTACTTAAGTTTTCAATAAAACGAATGTCGGTCCAGATATTTTAGCAAGACTCGTGTATATAAACTTCACACAATAAAAAAATATTGTGTGAAAAAAAAAGTGTCGGTGTATATTAGCATTGCTCCACAAAACAAATAATTCCAAAACCCTTATAAGATCTAGTTTGATTTTTTAAGGATAATAACAATTAATCATATTGAGACTTGCTTTTGCATTTTGGTAAAATTACGTACATGTATGCATCACTCCTAAAATCTTACAAGTTATTACCAACATTAATTACATACGTATTCAAAACAGTTTCCGTTTGCACCAGTTTTCAGCTAAACATAATTATATGGTGTTGCCCACTTATACGCACTCTTAATTGGTTGTTAAGGGGAGAGGGAGAAGAAAGGGATAGGTTGTTTCAAGTTATAGAAGCGTATTTTCGGGAAAGTGAACATGCAAATATATGTTAATTTCCTATATTTAGTATAAATTTTAAAAATTATATTCCCGGATATTATATTGATTCCTGAAAAAATGATTCACTTATGTTTTAATTACATTTTATTCCTATGGTGAAGGATGAGAATACATTCCAAAAAATTATTTTAAAATAATTTCTCATTCTCATTTCATTTTACTATATTTTTTTTATTTTTAATTTTTGAAATGAACAAAATTAATGTTAAAAATATTCTCAGAAAAATATCTACTAAACATATTTTAAAATTTTCCCAGAAATATATGTCAAACTCACCCAAAATCTCATTATTAGTGTTTATATATAGATGCTACTTGTGAAGTTACTATAAGTAGTTACGTAGATCATACACATTCTGTTTATTTTGACCCCTCTCTCTAATTTATTTCACTCTTAACTCCTTGAAAGCATATGATTGTTATTATTAAAGATGCTGAAAGGTTGGGTCGTCATCAATCGGACTTTATTATTTTTTTCATCTGTCTTTGAACACTTTAATTATGAATGGGAAAATTAACCTGTTTTCCAAAAGTATTTGGGTTTAAATTTATCAAAATATAACAAATATAAATAAATAGAATTTTTAAACGAGTGCTCGATCTTAATAGTTGGTATCACCTTAATTATACGCTTGACCATTCTGAACAGCTATGCCAATGATGTAATTCCCACAGAGAAACAGAAAATTAAGTGCCGATAAATTGTATGATTTAAATGTAAAATTATTCAATACTCACTATTATAATTAAAAATTCAAAATATTTCGTTTTTATTAATAACAACTATTAACCTTACATTATTATTTAAAAAACGTCCTCTATAAAGTAAAAAATACATAATGACTTTTTAAAAATAATTTTATTAATTATGTGAAATGGTATATTTAATTTTTAATTAACACTTATTAATTTTGATCATAAGATTCACCTATTTATTATTTATATATAATACAAGAGATAAATATAAAATTTTTCTCATATGAATTTTTATCACTATTTATTGTCAAACACATATATTGTTTATTATAATATTTTTAAGAACTATTTTGAATACTCACATATTATAATTAAAAATTCAAATTTTTTTTTTTTTGTGAATGAGAAAAAGAAAAACAACAAGAACAAAGAAAAAAAAAACTCAGAACAAGTTGTCCTATACTAGGAAAGGCAAGACATCTGCAGGAGGTGAATCCCAGAATGTATAATCATCAGCCATAGCAACTGCACCCTTAGCCAAGCGGTCCGCTACAGAGTTAGCTTCACGAAGGACATGCACCAGTTGGATGTCCCAATTTTTTTGCATCAAGTTTCTGATTTCCAACAACAAATCCTTAAAGGGAATGGACTCCAAAATAACATCCAAGTGCAAGAAATGGACAACCTCAATGGAGTCAAATTCGCAAATCACCTTGCGCAACCCTTTGCCCCAAGCCATTTGTAGGCCACGATTAATGGCAAGCAGCTCCGCCTGATGATGGGTTTCTGACAAGCGAATCAAAAATCCAGTAATATAATAGTAAGAAAAGTATCGTATCCACAGGGAACGGTCAATTCACGTATACTCGTGATCTATTTATCAAGGGAAAACAACATTTTTTGAGAATATTGTTGCGAAAATTATAAACTAAAATTCAATAATTAATGAATTAGAAAGGAAGAGTTAGAGACACTTTACTTGGATTAGGATTGAACTTCATCTCATCACAACCCTCATGTATGTCGAGACTACCTATTATTTATAGGCTTTGAACTATAACACTGTAGACAAACTACATTGCTAAGACCCCGAGTTACCAGGCGCCACTCACACTCAAAGATAATCCATGCGGGTTCTCTCAAGCGACAGACTTACCCTCGGCTTATTATGCTTTCTTTATTCCTTTGTAAAAGAATTAATTGATAAACGAGGCCTAATCCTCTGGGCGCACCTTCGCTAGAGTACTGTCACTACCCATCACTCATTAGAATACATCCACGTTTTGAATCCTGGATTGACAATAAACTAATCATTTGTTATCGATCCATTAGACCATGTCTATCCTTTAGATGCCCTTCATTAGGATACTCACACTACCCATCAATCATTAGCAACACCCATGTTTCGGTCACTGGTTAATCGAGTATTCTCATTCACTCAGAGGTTGAGTTTCCTATGTCTAGGCTCCCCCAAACTCAATCCTAGTCGTAACGTTAATTACAAACTAGCATATAACTCTGGCGCAAGCACAGAAGTTAGGAATTAAGCATAGAACAAGATTACAAATATTATAGTTAGGGAACTGCATAAATAAATAGATAGAGTTCAACATACACTTGGAAATGGAATCGATTACATTCAATCCTAATGGAGAGTTAACTACACAAGGTAGTCATACCAACCACCGAAGATGTTGTTACCATCTTCAATCCTCGTGAAGCGCTCCTCCTCTCCTACTCTAAAATTAGAACTGGTGCATTATCATTGGAATATAACTGAATTACAATAATCGTGCACACTTGATCTGGTGCAAGAAGTTCCTATTTATAGGCTAAGGAAAGACAAAGAAAATTGGGGAGAAATCTATCTAAAAATGGCAACAGGGCAAGAATCAGTGTGATCTACGCTTCACCTTGCGCTACAGCGCAGGTTGCAGCGCAGGATCCAGAGAGCTGCGCTTCACCCTGCGCTGCAGCGCAAGTTGAAGCGCAGAATGCGTCCTGCAGCTTCAATCTTTCTCTTTTTAATCTTGATCTCTCCCCGAGACTGGTTTTGGTTGATTTGTCTTTCCTTGTTTCCCTTTTCTTAATGAAATCTTGCATTTATTGAGCATTTTGGATTTAATTGGGAAGGTTGTCTGCAGAATCCTTGTTTGATTGACAGTGATCTCCTCATTGATTGCATCAAATCTTCTTCAAATCTTCATTAAATGTCTTCAATCAAACTCAAATCTTGCAGATATCTCCCTCATTTAATGTCATCTTTCCTTCAAATCTTATCTTTGCAATATCCTGCAAAAATCAGCAATATTTCTATCAAAATAGCATCAAATTCAAATCCAAGATTAATAAATACAATTTATTTAATATTTAATAAAAATGGATTAAACTGGGGCAAAAATACCATTTTATTCTTAATAAGTGAACTAAAAAGTGTTCTAATTTATCAACTAATTTTCACTTATCACCTGACAAGCAGACCCAACACCCTCCTTACTAGAGAAAGCACAGATCCAAGAACCATCTGAACCCCTTAGAACTCCGCCAGTATACATGGCTCTGTTATGCCCACAGCAACTATACCATCGACGTTCAGCTTAACAGCGCCCATCGGGGGTAACGACCACCATAGTTTATTTCTCTCAGCTGAGCCATCTTCCCTCCCCATGTTCTGAATATCTTCACTGAGACAAAGAGCCTTTCGAACGACCTGTCCCACCTCCCATTTATCCTCGTTAAATAGAACGTTATTCCGCCAGCACCAGTTGCACCAGAGACCTGCAAGGAAAAGGGAGTTGTTGGGCCCTCGACAAAGTCTCTGAAGCCACAGTAGGGGATCAACCAAATTGAAATAAGTGTGTCCAAGAAAGCCCAAATTGCGCCAAACTTCCTGGGCATAACTACAGTCTCTAATACAGTGGAGAATTGTTTCTGCATGGACATTACACCTCAGGTATAGGTCATTATCAAGAATATGACGACGATGGAGCATTGCCCTTGTAAGAAGTGCATCATGCAAAATGAGCCAGAGTAAAAAGCGAATTTTTTTCAGGCGCTATGAGACGCCAAATCCATCTCCAGGCTCCATGACAAGGAATGGGGTTATGTTGATTAAGCAGCCAATCATAGTCGGCTTTTGCACAAAAAGGACGTCCAACGCTAATGTATAAAAGGAAGGATTTGACATAGGGGACCCAAGCCTGTCCAATCTTGGCACCAAATTGAAGTATTTCCATTACGGAATTCCATTCTAAAACCAGGACGTAGGGACTCCTTAGCCTTCAGAATACTACGCCATACAATTGAAGCAACAGGGGAAACTTTTGCATTCAAAATAAAGGAAGATTGAAGATATTTATGAGAGAGTATGTTAACCCACATGCAATCCTTATCCTCTAGCATTTTCCACGTAAGCTTGCCTAGGAGTGATATATTTGTAAGTCTAGCGTCCCTTATAGCCAGGCCTCCATATTTCCTTGGGAGAATCACATGATTCCAACCCACCAGGTGCAAACCATCAGAATTATTCGATTTGGACCAAAAAAACGATCTCACGCTTTTTATTCATGGCATCACAAATGCTGGAAGGAAGCCATAGGCACTGCATTTGGTGGACCGGAATAGAAATCAACACAGACTTAGCTAAACAGAGTTTCCCAGCTCTATTAAGGAGGGAAGTTTTCCAACCTGCCAAGCGTTGGTTGATTTTGTCTAGGATAGGATTAAATACTTTCCTGGTAGCTCTCCCATTAATAAGCTGGAAACCAAGACATTTACCCAAGTCCGAAACACATCTCATGGAAGCAACTGCAACCAAAGAAACCTTTTTAGAGTTTGGTACTGATTTGGAGCACATCATTTTGGATTTAAAATTGTTCACTTTTAAGCCAGAGGCATTACAAAACTCTTGGAGAGTATTAGCCACCATGTCAACTTGGCCTGTACTAGCTTTACAAAAAAGCAAAATATCGTCAGCAAATAAGAGGTGAAATATACCTGGTCCCCCTTTAGAAAGGTTGATAGGATCCCAAATTCCATTATTAACTTTATTTTGAATTGATAAGCCTCTCCATGCACAACACAAACAAATATGGGGACATAGGATCCCCCTAGCGAAGACCTCTTGAAGGGGCAACGCTATCCATCTTTTCACATTCCAATGAATACAAAGTCGGGAGGATCTCACACACCACATTAATAAATCAACAATAATCCTTGGAAAACCAAACAGAACAAGAGTCTCTTCCTGAAAATCCCAGCTCAAACTATCATATGCTTTCTCCAAATCCACTTTAAATGCTACCATCCCATTCTTTGATTTAGATCTGTGCATATGGTGAACCATAATTATAAATGATTTATTTTTAGAGAGGTGTTTGAGAAAATGACCTGAAATACCCTTAATAATTATACAGTTAAGGAAAATATAAATTTAATTATGAAAAATAGCAAAAACTTAAAAGAGATCTACATTTTTAGTTAAAATGGTCTTAATATAATTAATAACGAATTTTAGAAATTTATTTAGAATTTTCTAGCACTTTTGGGCAAAAAGACCAAAGTGCCCCTGGTTAGCAGTGTAACCTAACCAATATATGAAAATTTGTAGAATAATATGGAAAATATACTTTGGACCTTAAAAAATGGATTGAAAATGATATTTATAACTTTATAGAATTTTTGTGTGTAAAGCCATAATTTTCTATCTGCTTACTCTTATTAAAAATTGACTGTTGTGTGCGAAAACTGGGAAAATTGGAAAATAAGGGAGTTTAAGTGAGAAGTGAGTTCTAATCACATTTTTAGGCTTAAAATAGGTTAGAGCAATTATAGGAATTTTTCTAGGATTTTTGGGAAATTTTGGGAATTTTGGTGTGAAATTTCCATTTTACCCCTACTCTTTCTGGAACCGAGCCCGAATACTCTTGATCCGGGCCAGAAAAAATCTGCATCATCCTTCCTTTCCCCTCTCCCAAAGTCGTGTGGGTGTGTGTGTGCATGTGTGACACATGTTGGCTTCACACCTTTTCTAAAAGACATAAAGTGAAGAAAAACCTTAATTTTCATGAAATTAGAGACACTTGTCCACCTTTCTCTAAACCTTACATACAAAATTGTTTTTCTCATTCTTCATTTTCTCCCAAAACAGCCGTGAGCCTCCCTCTCATTCTCTCCATCTTCTCCATTTTTCTCCTTCACATTTCAAGCTAAAAGGTTCCATTTTTGAACCTTAAGCTACATAAATCTAGCCTCCAACCTTTGAAGAACCTTGTTTTGGTGATCAAGAGGAGTGCAAAAGAGAATCTGTTTGGGATTTTGTTGCACCTTTTCAAGAAGAATTTTCCTTAGGTAAAGGGGGGAGAACCTTGAACTCTAGTAGGATTGGTGACTAGAGTTAAGGATTACCCTTGATCCTTGTCCCTAAACATTTTTCCCTTAAAAAAATGAATTATTGGAACCTATTTCTTTGAAGAAATGGTTCGGCTGTATGTATATGGTTTGCATGTTTGTTTTAAAAATTTATATGATGCTTGAAATGTGCTTATTTGGTGATTTTGGATGCATGCAAGTCATGAGTTTGGTTGAAAAAAAAAATTTCCCCTTTTTCCTTGAAACCATTCGGCTATTTTAGTTTTTATGGGCTGCATGTGTTTAAAAATTTATTTGATGTTTGTAACATGTTTGTATGATGAATCTAAGTACATGCATGTGATTGTTTGGAATTATAAAATTGATTGGTGTGATTGAATCATTAAAAATGGTGTTTTTGAGCTTATGAACAAAGTGTGAACTTGATGATGTTGTTTGGCATATTTGGATGAATTTGTGTGAAATTGTTTGATTAAATTGCTTATGGATGACTATACTTGAGTTTGGGAATTTTTGGAAATTGTTGGATTTTGATGATTTTTTATGAACATTCATAGTGTTCATCTTGTGTTCTTGGTGTTCTTGAACACATTCATGAGAAACTCTTGAAAGGATTTGGTTTGATCTTGATTTGACCATGAGAAAAATGTTAAAGTGTTTATGGGCCCTAGTGGCCCAATAAGCTAAAAAGTATAACCATTTAAAGTGGTAACTAAATTAAATGGAAACAAGTTTTTGGAAAATCCTATAAACCAAATTTGGGTACAAAAATGAACCTAATTAAAAGTCACCCTAAAATCCATAAAATTGGATGAAAATGTGAAAAATTGGACCCCTATGGGTTACCTAACCATTGGGCCTTTAGTTTAGGCCCAATGCCTTCCAAAAAAGTCAAGAGACTCATCAAAAGTCAACCAAAAATATTTTATGGACTTGGGCTTAGGTTAGAATTGGGCTTCAACTCTAATTCAACCTATCGAAACCAAAACTTAGAATTAAAGTAGTGGGCTTATTAATCCGACTTACCCAAGTTAATTAACCCAACTCACTCAAGTTAATTAAGTGAAGAAAATTAATTAAGATTAAAGTTAATTAACTCTAATGAAGATTAACCTTAATCTTAATCATTAGTTACTAATGAGGTATTAATCAAGTAATTAAGGCTTAATGGTAATTAAGAACTAATTAATTATGGTTAACCTTAATCAAACGTAATTAAAAGCTTAATCCAAAATTAAGGAAGAGATTAAGGGATAATTAGTAATTAATTAGTATCTTAAGTAAAGATTAATCATAGTTAAGGGTTAAACATAATCCTAATTAGACATACAAGATGAATTAAGATAGATAATACTATTCATAAGACACATCCATAAGTCTTAGTAAACTATAGGACTTAAGTGAAATCGGTCATCGACTTTAAGAAAAACATTAGTACAAATTAACTTAAAAGTTTATAACAAACACACTCTTTCTGCATAAGACTTGAGAAGCTTAGTGAGAGAGTGCGGTTTTAACCCGAGATGGGGTTTGGTTTTCCTTGTGAAGGAAAGACATTGAATCGGGTCGTACCACGAGGAGTGGTGACGTAGAATGATTCAATGGGCTTTGCCTGTACAGACTATGTATGCTGAGCAAGCATTGTTTGGATTTCCTTGTGAAGGAAAGACACTGAATTGGGTCGTACCACGGGGAGTGGCGACGTAGAATGATTCAATGGGCTTTGCCTGTAAGGATGTGTATGTTGAGAAGCATTGTTTGTGTGACATGCATCATAAAGCATTGATGATATTCAAGGTTGAAAACCTTGCGACCTATATGGCAGTGACACTTGGTACAATGGGAAACTGGTTGGGACGGGTGCACTGGGTTTTGCAAAGAACTCCAGAGGGTCCTGAAATGGGACGCCAGCCCTGAGGATAGTCGAGTTCCAGAAAGGCTCAAGTGACGTAGGCTCGCACCCTACTGTCGAGTACGAAGGGGATCAGGCTCGACTATCCTGTCACTCTCAAGGTTTCGGGGTCAGTAGAGATTGTCTGGAAGACGGATAAAATGATTGGCCAAAATATATGAGCAATGCTCTTTGTACCGGCGCTAGTACAGACTCTAACTCCTGATACGTTGTACATATATGGTTGGGCAGTTGCTGTGTGCACTATGGATGGTGATTTTTCCCGGGCCCTCATGCATTAGTTATAGCATTGTAGTTCCAAAGCATGCAATAGTTGGTGTGCATTAGGATGATGTGTGTGTGTACTTATTTGGTTGAACTGTGTGGATTTTCCTGTGTGTGTGCTCTATACACTATATCCTGCGTTAAGTGAGTTCATGTAAAGTGTTCTCACCCCCTTGTCTTTCTTTTTGTTGTCCGTCATTATTTTGGCACCTAAAAGGGCATGAACTCTGGAAGGATGCACGTTGTTCTGAAGATAGGCATGGTGTTCAGGTTGAACCGATCTTGTTTAAGTCGAACGGTAGTGTTTAGAGGTGTACACAAGCAGCAATATCCTGTATAGATAGAGTGTAGTCAAATAGAGGGTCCACTTCTTCTGTAATGTAGCATGCTAAAACTCTAATTTAATGTATATTACTTCTATTGTAATTTGGAATAGCAGTGAAATGATATTTGTCGCATTGATATGTTCTCATGGTTCCATCCCAATTATAATTTATTAATATGTTTTACCAAAAAAAAAATCACCGATTTTCTTCACTTCTTTAAAAGAGAAATTAACAAATCGCAACCGAGTTAGTCGAGTAATACCCGTCATGGGATGAGGGTGTTATATGAGATGGTGTAAATCATCCCCCACTATTGGCCAAAATTCCTTATAAAAAATGGCTTGAAAGCCGTCAGGCCAGGTCATAACAACTATTTACTATGCATTATATTTTAAAAACTATCCTAAAAAGTACGAAATAAACAACTATTTTTTTCAAGATACTTTTATATAATCTTATTATGTGAAAATTTTATATTTATTTTTAAATTAATATTTTTTATTTTTTATAATTAAGATTCGCCTATTTATTGTTCATAAGACAAGAAATAAATATAAAATTTTCCACATGTGAAATTTTATCATTGTTTATTACCAAACACATATATTATAAAACAATAAAAGAGTGTTTAGTTTAAATGATAAATACTTGGTTCCCGAGATTATGTGTGGTCATACTAAAAGATACTATTAAACAATTAATGTAGATTATCCCATTAGAGTAAGTGCGTGTTTGGATGGCAGTTTGTAATCCAAACTTATATTTCTAAACATAGATTGCTTTTTTTAGTGTGTTTAAATCTCCAATAAAAATTTTATTAATTTGAGTATAATTTTTATTTTAGATGTGTATTTAGACCAAGATAATTCTAATCTCTTTGAATTATATCAAAATCACCTTATAAATGTGAATTAAGTACAATGTTATTAAAGAATAATATTGAGTTATATAAACATTTATAAAGTGATTTTAAAATCAATGTGTTATTCATATTAATTACTTGTACAAATTAACTTAAGTGTACAAAGGTAATTAAATCATTTTCAAACTTAAATTTGAAAACTTATCCAAACATACTTTAACTCTACTGGTGGGAGATTTGTGTAATTTGCGTGGAATCTTATCTTCAAACTTTGTTGCCTTGATTGCAGGGAGAAAAAAAAGGCTAACGTAGGTAGGGTTTCAAACGTACGTTTTGCACGTTGCAGGACAGTACACATGTATTGTCATGTAATCATGGTGGTGTACCTTCCTCGTGGAAGGCGTACAAGTATTCTTTGTAGCATAGTGTTTGGGACTCTTGGCACAAACAAACACATCAAAATGAGTGAGCTTCCTTTCACATACACTAATGCACTCTATTTTTATCTCTATCATGAGGACTATCATCCAATTCCTATAATTGTAAACAACGAATATAAAATATAAAGCCATAGTGAAAATGATCATATCTTGATCTTCATGTAAAGCAATGAATGGTACAGCGAGGATTCTCTGGAGTGCTGCATACTCAGCTCGCAGCAAATTTTAACTATAAAATAATTAAGAAACAGCTATGAATTTTATTTATTTAGTGATTTCATAATTATTTTGTAACTAATTTTCACTCCTGAATGGTAGGATTTTTTTTTTTTTCTTAACATCCTCTATCATCAGTGTAATCATATTTGGATTTTAGTCACATTTTAATCACATTAGCAATACACAATTACGAATGAAAAATATAGTAATATCGAAGGCATATATATAGCATAACAAATTTTTTTATAGTAGCAATAAAGCAGTTCCTGATCTAGATTTCTGTCCTATTTGATAATATTAGTAACATGTAAGATTCTTATCCGAATTCAAGAAAAGCACAAAATGATTTAAAATTGTTTAATTTAATTTGGATTTACAATGAAGAAAGCAATTGTATTCGAGCATGTTTGTAGACGAATTTAATACACACGGTTGGCAGTTATTATATATATATATATATATATATATATATATATATATATATATATATACACTATCAAAAGATGAAAAGCAGCAATGTTAATTGTTAAAGACAAGTATTATTCGCTCCTGGATTTCAATTAACAATCAAAAGATGCAGATTAAAATATTGCAACTTGTAAACTTTACAGATAAACAGAAATATAAAACATAATAATCACATAAAGAATTCATAACATGAGGATAATAATCTCTCTTAACAGGTAATCATCATGATAAAAGCCTCTTGGACTTCTTTCGGTCCATGATTCTTTGTAACTTTCTTTTTTTTTTTCCTTTTAAACCATAAAATATCTTATGGACCAAAGAAAAAATGAGACCATAAATTAGGAGGCTTTATATATCTAATAATTTTAATTTGGGGTATATATTCTTCTGGAGGGAATTCATTTCATAAATAAACACTAGTCATTAAAATTTAAAAACATTTATGTTTAAGAAAAATTAATCTATTTAATTGTTATTATTACTCGTATTTTTTATTTATGATCTTAGAACAACTTTGTTATCAAATTATATATGCGTGGTCAATATTCAATAACACTTCAATTTCTCTACAATTACCATATTGTCACATAAGTACTCCAAAGTTTTGAGGCAATGCCATTGCTATATTTTGTAAAACAACAAATATCCATGTGCCAAAAGAAGCAACTCCATTACATAAAAACAGGAAACTCCCATCAAGGAAAAAAAAAATAGCACAAAAAAACATGAAAACGGGAGGAAGTTACATACACAATCCCGATTGATATACATATAAACAGTGCTCCCACATTTGTACACGGTGGGAGCATGGTTCATTTTTTTTCTTCTTCTTCTATTTTTTTTTTCATTTTTTAAAATAATTTTTTAATTTTTAAAATATTTATTATTTATTTTAATAAATAATAATAATATAGATCAAGAAATACAATAAATATGTTTTTTAAAGGGTTTATATAAGTTTTTTTTATCATCATTATACTATTTTGATATTATTAACCAAATGTACTACTTCATTCACCGTTTCTGTGCACAGAATTAATCACACAAAATCAATTAACCAAATATCTCACTCTATTAACCGCCAATGTATACACCATTAACCTCATTTGAAAATATGTTCACTGTTTCTGGACACGGAATTAACCCCGTGTTAACAAGAGTTGCAATTAACCTCACAAATTCAATTAACCAAAAATCTCACTCCCTTAACCACAAATGGATACACCATTAACCTCGATCATTTTTTAAAATGTTCACCATTTCTGGATACATAATTAACTTCATGTTAACGGGAATTGCAATTAACCTCACAAAATCAATTAACCAAAAATCATATTCTGGTAATCACAAATGGATATACCATTAACCTCATTTTTAAATATGTTCATCGTTTCTTGACACATAATTAACCTCGTGTTAGCAGGAGTTGTAATTAACCTCACAACATCAATTAACCAAAAGTCATATTCTTTATAACCACAAATGGATACACCATTAACCTCTTTTTTAAATATGTTCACCATTTTTTTACACATAATTAACCTCGTGTTAACAGGAGTTGTAATTAACCTCACAACATCAATTAACCAAAAGTCGTATTCTCTTAACCACAAATGGATACACCATTAACCTCATTTTTAAATATGTTTACTGTTTCTGGTCACATGTTTAACCTCGTGTTAACAAGGATTGCAATTAACCTCAAAATCAATTAACCAAAATCATTTTCTATTAACCACAAACGGAAACACCATTAACCTTATTTTTTAATATGTTCACCGTTTTGGGTCACATAATTAACCTCGTGTTAACATGAATGATTAACACAAATTTTATGTGATCATTTATTGTATTTCTTGATCTATATTTTTATTTAATGAGATAAATAAATAAAAATAAATATAATAAAAAAATAAAAAAATAAAAAAACTATTTTTTAAAAAAAAAAAGAAAAAGGGTAAAAAAGGGGTGTGGCTAAAAAAGGTCTAAAAAAATGGGGAGGGGGGCAAAAAGAAAAAAGCAAAAAAAAAATGCCTAAAAAATGGGGAGGGGTGTAAAAAGAAAAAAATTAATTGTGGTAAAATTATAGTATCAGTATATTACGTATCGTTAACATTTCCGTTACACAAAATAAGAATTCCATTTCCAGGATCCAAGCACAGGCTCCAAGGTGCCAACCTTTATTTTGTTTTTTTATTTCCGTGAAATAATTTTCAGAACCCACCGTTTTGTACAATCACATGTTCATTACTTACAAGTAATTGAAAAATGGTAATAATATTAAAATAATTTTAACACAAGTATTAATAAATTTTTATTATTATTTTAGTATATATAAAACATTCTATTAACTATATATATATTGATTGATATATGTAAGAATTTGTCCTGAGCAGAGCAGTCCAGCTCAGTTAGCTAGCAAAAATATTGCTTGCTTTAAGCTGTATGTATGTAACCCTTAGTACTACTTTTCTACCCCCACATTATCCACATGGCTTCAGCTCTTAATATTCTATATATTTCCATCTTATTCTTATTATCTTATATTATTATTACCATAAACATTTTCATTAAAAATCTCAATATATCAATTAACTTAGTACATTACATGGTAAATCCAACATTATAAATAATTTCCTTGCTCTCTCATTGTGCACCCCACCCTTTTCCCTCTCTTCTTCTCCTTTCTCTCAAACCAGCCACCATGAGCAAGAAGAAGCTCTTGTTGTCCCTCTTCTGCACCCTTCTTTTAGTTGCCTCCGTCGTCGCCATTGTCGCCGGAGTAAAGAAAAACTCTTCCTCCAACAATGACTCTTCCCCTTCATCTTCTCTCTCCCTCTCCCACCAATCCCACACCATCATCAAAAGCGCTTGCAGCTCCACATTCTACCAAGACCTCTGTTTCTCTGCCATTTCCTCTGAACCAGGCGTCACTCACAAAGTCACAACCCACAAAGACGTCATTTCCTTATCCCTCAACATCACCACCAGAGCCGTCGAACACAACTTCTTCACCGTCGAGAAGCTTCTCACCACACGAAAGGGCCTCACTGAGAGAGAGAAAACCGCTCTCCATGATTGCTTAGAAACCATTGATGAAACCCTCGACGAGCTCAAACAAGCCCAAAAAGATCTCGAACTGTACCCTAACAAGAAAACACTCTACCAACACGCTGATGACCTTAAAACACTCATCAGTGCCGCCATAACCAATCAAGTTACTTGCTTGGATGGTTTCTCTCATGATGGTGCTGATAAGCGCGTCAGAAAGGTCCTTGAACAGGGACAGGTCCACGTGGAGCATATGTGTAGCAATGCCTTGGCTATGACCAAGAACATGACGGACTCTGATATAGCAAACTATGAACAGAAGATGATGCTGAAAACGAGAAAGCTGATGGAAACAGAGGAAACAGGGGAAGGTGAAGTGAAGTGGCCGGAGTGGATTTCTGCGGCTGATAGGAGGCTTCTTCAGTCGACGGCGGTGAAGGCTGATGTGGTGGTGGCGGCGGATGGGAGTGGGGACTTCAAGACGGTGTCGGCTGCGGTGGCTGCGGCGCCGGAGAAGAGTAGCAAGAGGTATGTGATAAAGATAAATGCAGGGGTGTATAGAGAGAATGTGGAGGTGCCAAAGAAGAAAACGAATATAATGTTCTTGGGAGATGGTAGAACCAACACTATTATCACTGGTAGCAGAAATGTTGTTGATGGAAGTACCACTTTTCACTCTGCCACTGTCGGTAAGTTTCTTTCTAATCTCACCAGTTACATTTTTTTTTCTTTTGATTTTGATTTTGATTTTGATTTTTGCATATACATGATAGAGTAATAATCAGTTAATTTTCAAAGAAAAAAAATGGCCTTAACGGTCATATATGGATATTTAAATGTCCCCACATATACTGCATATCGAAAATGATGTGCATGTGGTGTCTGTCATCAGAAATTGCCTCATCATTGATTTTACAAGATTTGCAACTCTGTTTTTTTAAGGACAGAACAGAACAAGGATATTGAGTTTCTAACAATTAAACCTTCACACTTCATAATTGATAGCTAGATTTGCAAGAGTTTTCAATTTTTTTTACTATAGTACACTGATTGATACTTGTGAGTTGTGAGCATGTGAGGTTTTTAACTGAAAAATTCAACCCAATCAAAAAAGGTTTGTGTAATGAATTGCTTGAGGTAACTTAACATGGTTGGTCTTAATATGGTTAGACCTATAGGAAAAAGCAATGACCTGTGTTTGCTATTATTTTATAAATAAACCTAATAACGCCTATAATTTCGGGATATTGAGGTCCCAGATGTTACATTACAGAAACAACAATTCTGGGTCAGATCACACTGTAATCCTAATTGATCATCATGATTGTTATTTAGAAATCTATTTATTCAAATCAAACTATCATTTTCAATAAAATAAGTCAGCATGCACATGGGTGGTTACATGTTCTGAGAAAAATATTTTTTTGGGTCAAATGTTTTGTCTTAATCTACTCCTGCTTTTCTGCTAAGGTAGTTTAATTTTTATGTCCAGCTCTTTTCATGTATGTCTTAAAAAATATATTTAAATGCAATTTTATAGTTTAAATGATGTAAAATATCCATAAAATATATAATATATTTTCTTCTTCGGTTTTTCTCTGTTCAGAGCCGGGTAGTGTATAGATCGAGTTGTCACTTCCATCAAAGATGAGTTCACCTTTTTGTCTTGTTCGTCTTTTTTCTGATAAAAGTGTTTTCTCCATGACTCCATACGTTATGATACTTGAAAAGAAAAATTATACTATAAACTAAAAATACATTTAATATAGGTTGAGGTTCATATATAATAGTAAAATATTATCTGTACTGTACATCGTTTCATTTTATATTTTTAATGAATTAATACGTATCGAAACAAATATTCTTCTCTATCTCTCTCTTTATGTAAAAATCTGTGTGTATCTTATGAGGAAATTAAATTAACTAAACTAAGTAATGTTGACTTAGCTTGTGGATGAAGATAGAGAGAGACATGACATTGTTTCTAATGTGATCTAGATTCGTTTGTTTGTCTTTTTCTAAAAATAATTAAATAATTTTTTTTTAAAAAAATGTAAAACAAAAAAAAATTAACTTTCGCAAAAATATTAAAAACACATCATAACATCTTTTTTTTTTCAAAATTTATCTATTGGATATTTTGGATTGTAGGCCTAGAGATTAAGAAGTATCCTTTTACTTTGTTTTTCTTTACAAAAGTTGATATTCTCTTTTTACTATTGAATTTTTCAAAAAAAAACAAATCTAAAATTACATTACCTTTACACAAAGTTAATCTTCATGTATAACTTTTTTCCTCAATAGTTACAAGGATGTTCTTTATAAATGGAGAAAGGGATTGGGATACAGCTAGGCAAGCTTCATTAATTTGGCTTTATATATTCCATTCGGGTTCTCAGTCTCTTTCCTTATTTCTTGTCCACTTTGAAGTTTGAATTTTGATGCCACGAACATTCCGTGATGGTTCCTTCAACCTATATGCTTCAATCATGCATGGCTATCTATACAATATAGCCATATACTTGCATGACACATAGACAATCTAAATATCCCCACCTCACTTTCACTTCAAATCTTAAGCTTACCTGTCATTATCTCCTAGTTTCATACAAAAATCTTTGAAACTAACTAATCTCTCATTCTTTAATCATAACTAAATTCCAGCTTCTAATCTTAAAGTCTCATGTCACACCGTAACTTATGCATATAGCATATCTCACTTAGTCACTTGTCTTCTAGGACATATAAGGCTTAATTTGTTTTATTATGCCAAATCTTGGCTTAATTAGATAATACAAGAGTGTCCAAGAGAAATCTAGTTGATGAGTGATCGATGACCATTCAGTGCTTGCATTGTACTATATGTGAGATGCAATCGATTCGTACGCACCTATCTGACCATGACCTCTCTCATCTTGCCCCAAGAAAAGTCCATTGATGACAACTTGTCTTGATCCATTTGGCATTTGCTAACACTAGGACCACTCAAATTGCTTTTGAAGCCATTCAAGTTCAACCACTCTAATTCTATTTATGGTACCTCTAACTCGAATTTATTGAACCACCATGGTTAAACATTAGATTCATTCTTATATATAGAATGTTTCTAGAGAAGAAAATCTTCATCTCTATCTAAAGATTTTATACTCAAAATTTACCAATTAAAAGAAAATGAAAAAGTGTTTTTTACTTTTTTCCAATAGATCAAAAGTATACCATTAAGGGAATTTATATAAGTTAGGTTGGTCGTTGACAAATAGCCAATGTACCCTTCAAAATGTCATTTTGTTAAAATGAGTATGATTATTTGAAGGTGAATGCACCTCAAGGGCACTAACAAGTAACAAGTGCCCACATGGTTACTTTTTAATTTTTTGTCCCTTATGTTTGATGCGTTTTTTTGTATGGTCAGTTTTCTACTTTCCAAATACTCATATGAAACCAATCTGAAACGTTTTTCCTCAATGTGGTTACAGCCGTTGTGGGTGGACAATTTTTGGCACGAGACATAACTTTCCAAAACACAGCAGGTCCCTCAAAGCACCAAGCTGTGGCCCTAAGAGTTGGTGCGGACCTTTCAGCCTTTTACAATTGTGACATCCTAGCATACCAAGATACCCTTTATGTTCACAACAATCGCCAATTCTTTGTGAATTGCCTTATAGCAGGGACAGTTGATTTTATCTTTGGTAATTCAGCTGTGGTGTTCCAAGATTGTGACATTCATGCTAGGCGTCCTGATTCAGGCCAAAAGAACATGGTCACAGCACAAGGCAGGGTTGATCCTAACCAAAACACTGGTATTGTAATCCAAAAGTGTAGAATTGGTGCTACTAAGGACTTGGAAGCTGTGAAGAATAGTTTCCCTACTTATCTTGGAAGGCCATGGAAAGAGTACTCTAGGACTGTGATTATGCAGAGTAGTATTAGTGATGTGATTGACCCTGTTGGGTGGCATGAGTGGAATGGGAATTTTGCTTTGAACACATTGGTTTATAGAGAGTATCAGAATACTGGGCCTGGTGCTGGAACTTCAAAGAGGGTTACATGGAAAGGGTTTAAGGTCATTACAAGTGCTTCTGAGGCCCAGCCTTTTACTCCTGGAAGCTTCATTGCGGGCTCTAACTGGTTGGGCTCTACTGGGTTTCCTTTCTCTCTTGGGCTGTAAATTTGAACCCAGAATTTATTTTCTTTTCTCTTTTTAATAGTCAACTATTAAGCCATAGAGAGAAACAAAGTTGACCCAATGATAAAATAACAAAAAAAAAAATGAAGTGAGAGAAATCATTGGATTTTCTATTTGTCTTTGACTTGTACTTGTATTATTGGATTTTGGAACGACACCATGGTCTACCTGCGGCTATATTTATTGTGATATTGCCAGCATTGATTAAATAATTAGTGAATTTATATCATTGTCATTGTTGTGACTTCCTCAAAAATTGAAATTTTTGAGTTTTTTTCTTCACAATACACAATTATCGAGAATATCCACAGCATGGTGGGTTATCTTCCAGCAGTAACTATTTCCTTCCAAGATTAGAAAAGCCAGCCATAAGTATTAACGAAGACAAACGGTATTTACTATGGTCTTAATGAAGAGAGATCAATCGTATAGAGAATTAAACCTAAGTATCTATATTTACAATATAAGAAAAGAGTTACGCGTGAGAGTTCGCCCTTGCCACGCGTAACTCTCTCCTTTTTTTTGTTTTTTTTATAATTTTCTTTTCTTTGTCTTACTGAACGCGTAACTCTCTTCTTCTTTTTCTTTTTATATATTTCTTTTCTTTGTCTTACAGTGCACGCGTCACTCACTCTTTTTTATTTTCTTTTAAATTTTTTTTCATGATTTCCTTTTATTCGTGGCTCTCTTTTTTCTTTTTTTTCTTACATTTTCACTTTCCTTTTTTTTTTGTTTTTTATCATATTTTTATTGTTATTATATTAAAAATATCTCTCATTATTCATTCCTATTTATATGTTTTATTATATATAAACGCACATTAAAAAATATAATAAATGTGTTCATTTATATTAAATCTAATGTGTTTTTTAATATATCATTTATCACTCTATTTTATTTATTAATATTTTCATTTATTACTTTATTATATGTTTCACTTATTTATCACACGGTCCATGTATCATTTTTTATCACTTGCGTTTTTTTGATTTTTTTATTCTCATTTCAGTAAAGTGATTTATTTTATGAACTATAAGTATCATTTACGGGAGGCAGTACTGTTCGTGCCATTTTCTCTTTTTTTGTTTGTTTATCACACTTTTATTTTCTTTATTATTATTATTATTATTATTAATAATAATAAAGTGATTTATTTTATGAACTATGAGTATCATTTACGGGAGGCAGTGCAATGATTTTTTTTTGTTTATTTTATGATACAAATGTTATTATTCATAAATTTTATAACATCATTGTACTATATGTATAACTTAAAAGATATGATAAATTTTACTACTATTTAATATTTATTATTAAAAAAATTCGGCCCCCCTTGGTATGGATCCTAGATCCGTCCCTGTTCTCACTTTCTTTTTTTATTGTTTTTAGTTTCTTTATTCTAACTTCAGTAAAGTGATTTTATTTATTACCAAATACCAATAAACATCCTCTATGGAAAGCAGTCTTGCTCCTGTTGTTTTTTTTTCTTTTATTTTTTATCACACTTCCATTTTCTTTTTTAATTATTATTATATTAAAATATTTTCTCTCATTATCCATTCCTATTAATATGTTTTATTACAAAAGTGAAAATTTTATGAATCACGGGCATCCTCCACGGGAGGGAGTCCTTCTTCCATTGTTTTATTTTTTATATTTTATCATTCACGCTTTAATTATTATTTTATTATTATATTAAGTCTGTCTCTCTCATCATCCATTCTTGATTATTTGTTTCATTCCATAAAAACACACAAATAAGAAATACAATAAATGAGTAAATTACATTAAATCTAATGTTAATTTCCAATATATAATTTATTCCCCTATTTTATTCATTATTGTCTTCACTTATTGTCCATCTTATCTATTATATTTATCTATTTGTTGTATATTAAAATATTTCCTCAGTACTCCTGTTAAAATTAACGGGTACCCATACGGGTAACGGGTATCCGCGGGTACCCATTAATGTTTAAGAATTTAAATTTTATAAAAAGAAAGAGAGGAAATGTTATATAATATATTATAATATCATACTATATATATATAATCATTATATAATATCATTACGTGTTAATATAATAAAAATATCATCATAAAATAGTATAAAATAAATTATATCTCATCATAAAATAATAAAAAATCATAATATTCAAATATATTTAATAGAAAATTGTGTTTTAATGAGTATGCGGGTACCCGCGGGACGGGTAGTATAATATCCGTCCCCACCCATTATATAAATATGCGGATATATCCACGAGTACGAGTTTTTTTGACATCCTCTAACTCTTGCTATAAGGGTTTTTCCCATACAATTTATATTGGTTTAAAGTGATTGGGTTGTCAAAAATCTCAATATATATATATATTAAATTTATAATTATATTAATGATGTATTGATTACTATTTTCTATAAACATGATAACAATATATTCTTCACATTCTACTCGCTGACTTATATGATTATATCATAAGTTAATTTTATTATAAATATTTATTTAATAATATATGTAAAAAAACAAATATCACCCACAATTCAGTGCTAGTTATTACAAAAAAAAAGTACTTTCAACCTTGGTATCATCCTAATAATCTTCAATTGGGCCGAAAAATGCAATAATATGTGCACTAAAATTTGGTGGGTTGGGTAGTGGCGAAACCCACCGTGCCATATTTGTTTATTGTAGGTTGAGATGGCATAGTGCAGTCCATTTCTTTTCCAAAAAAAAAAAGTACAGTCCATTTGGCTATGGGCTGTAATCCCTTCTATATTTTATCCTAAACAAAAATCCTTCTATTTTTTTGTTACGAAGCTTAAACCCACTTTGTTTGGCCTGTATACCGACTTACTTTAATTTAAAATTGTCCTTTCTTTCATGGAAAATAATACTATAATAATGTGATATTTTAATTTTCTGTATGTAAGGAACAAAACTGCAACGGTGCTGTGTACTGTATTTTTTAATAAAAGAAATTAGCAATAATATAAGTGGATTGGGGAAACAAAGAAACACAATGGCATGTGTATTGGCGCGATTACCGGATACTTGATTAGTTGCTACGCGGCCTGCAATTCTGACATTGCCATAATAATATCCACTATTAAAAGCATACCACCACTAGTTGAAATGCATTTGACATGTGGAATTGGAAAAAATTAAGTCAACATACAATTACATTTTCTTTTTTTTATAAGCTACAATTAAAAAAATTACAATTACATTTTCATGATTATTAATTAATAAAAATAAAAAAAATTCATCATCTAAGTGCAACCTAAATTTGTTATGACTAAAACCAAAATGAGAAATCCAAATAAATTCTGTTTTAAAAAAACACAGTAACGTACCTATGTAATTTAAATCAACTTTTTTCTATAATAGTTTGATAGTTTGACTAAAACTAGTGGCGTTTTTTTAAATAAAAAGTTCTTCTCTCCAAAACTCAAGCAATTTTGGGGTGGAACTATGGATCATAAAAACACAGCTCAGCTTCACTATGAGATGAATCATTACGTTAAGGAAACCGCGGCCACTTACTCTGTCAGCCATTCCCAAACCGTGTATAAAATGTACTAGTAGTAACATTCATTACTTCTATACACTTTAGCGTGGTTAAATTATATACATAAAAACAAATCACCCGCAAATCTATATGAAGAAATACTAAATTACAAGCCCACTATGTAAATATGTTAACCAATAGTTGGTTTAATTCTGAAATCAACATCAACATACAGGTGTCCAAAACGTGTTTGGTTTTTGTTGCTTAAGAAAATAAAACGTGTATCTGTTTGGATAATTATGCAATCAATTCGCGAAACACCATGATACTAGCTTCCTGAGTGATTATTATACATAAAAAAGAATTTGTTCTTGATGCTGATTCCTTCTGAATCTTAACAAAGAAGCATCGTAGAAAGGACAACATTCACCAATCCACATTCTCATCCCAAATTAAATATTAATAAAAAAAGAAAGAAAAAAGTAAACCAAAATGAGAAATTATTACCTAACCTCAGAATAACAAAAAGAAAATTCTTTTTATGTACTTTTTAATATATAATATACAAATTAGATTTTACTTAAGAAACAATACTAATATCCCACGTAGTATGAACCCTTTTTTTTTTAATGTACAAAAAGAACTTATTTTCTTTCACTTTCCGGTCCCTTCTCTTATATAAAAGCCAACCAAAGTTGCGCAAAAAACCAATAAACCCTTGCAACTTCGAAAGATACATTGTTGAGTAGACACAGTCACTTGCTCTTCAAAATAATGGATACTATCAAGTCCTTCAAGGGGTACGGTAAAGTAGATGAGATAGAGCAACAAGCCTTTCAGAAGAAGACACGTAAGCGTGTGATAATCCTGATCGTCTCCTCCTTAGTTCTATTAGCGTTGATCATCGCCGCGGTAGTAGGAGTCGTCGTACACAAGCGCAACACCTCATCATCCTCCCCATCCGACTCGGCTCCCCAGACCGAGTTAACTCCGGCCGCGTCACTCAAAGCGGTTTGCGAGGTGACTCAGTACCCTGACTCGTGCTTCGCCACTATCTCCTCCCTCCCAAACTCCAACACCACCGACCCCGAAACACTATTCAAACTCTCCCTCCGCGTCGCCATTGATGAACTCTCGAAGCTCAAGAGCCTCCCTTCGAAGCTCAATGCCAATGGCGACAAGCGCCTCCAGAAGGCGATTGATGTTTGCGGCCGTCGTCTTCGACGACGCTCTGGACCGCCTCAACGACTCGATCTCCTCGATCTCTAGCGCCGGAAAGATCCTCTCTCCGACGACGATCGATAACGTCAAGACCTGGCTCAGTGCCGCCATCACGAACCACGACACGTGCCTGGACGCCATCGGCGAGTTGAACTCCACCGCCGCAAACGGTGTTCTCCAGCAAATGGAAGCCGCAATGAAGAACTCCACGGAGTTCTCGAGTAACAGTTTGGCGATCGTGAGCAGGATCCTAGGGTTGCTGGCGAAGATCGGCGCGCCGCTCCACAACCGGAGGCTGCTCGGAGAGTTCCCGGAGTGGGTGGGAGCGGCGGAGAGGAGGCTGCTGGCAGCGGATGGCAACGAGACGAAGCCGGACGCGGTGGTGGCGAAGGACGGGAGTGGACAGTACACGACGATCGGAGAGGCGCTGAAGGCGGTGAAGAAGAAGAACGAGAAGAGATTCGTGGTGTATGTGAAGAAAGGAGATTACGTGGAGAACATCGATTTGGACAAGCATACCTGGAATGTGATGATCTACGGCGATGGCATGACGGAAACCGTCATCTACGGTAGCCGGAATTTCATGGACGGCACGCCCACTTTTGAAACTGCCACTTTCGGTAACCTGCTTAAACATAATTTCTCTATCTATTTATTTATTTATTTATTTATTTATTCATTCATTTATTGGTTATTTATATATTTATATAAACTGAGATGATAGACTGATAGTGAATTATTGATACACTGATACTGGAAATTTTGTTTTGGTGGGTTGCTTTTTTTAAAACTAGTATTTGAGAATTGAAAGTGTTTTTTTTTTTTTAGAAAATTAAGGAATATTCAACTCCCTGCAAGTTGATTGATTTATTTTTCGTTTAATACTATGCCATGAATTTAGTTCTATGTGCATGATGCTGACGAATACAAATTGAGGGATTTTTTTTTGGTTGTAGAATTTGAATGATCGTTGATCAAAGGTATTTTGTTTATATAATTTAAAAGGTGTCGGATGATTTCATGGATTTATTAAAAATCATTTATTTAATTTTTGTACTTTAAAGATGAGTTTATAATGAGTTTGATTTGTTTGTTCTAACATGATTTATAAAAAATATATATATAATTGGATAATATACAAGTCTTTTAAATAATAATTAATTGGTGGATGGAAAAAATTTCTGATGGGAAAGCTAGTCCCACCATGATGTGGATCTTCCCGACTCGAACAGTATTGATTCCTGTGGAGGATACCTGTACCTGTGGTGGATATAGCTCTTATTTTAATTTTTTTGTCGAAAGAGGATATAGCTCTTAAAAAATGTATAAAGTGCATGATGATAAGTTTGGATTTGTACAATTTGATCATGGGGTATACTGAATTTAAGAGGGGAAGAATTTGTAAGGAACTAAACGAATTTGATGGGAAAGCATGTGGCATGTGCTTTAGTGGGAAATAAATGTCTTGTGTGTCTGGCTAACCACGTGGTTTCAATGTCATCATGTGAACTGGATCTCATCTCAGACTTACGAAATTGGTTGCCTGACTACCCCTCCTCCATTTTTTTTGGCCCACCAAGAACCATGCTGTTTTGAGTTGGATGATATTGACTGGATATTTTTTTCCACTTTCCATGATGCATGGCCTCCCATGTGGATGTGTGTTTTAATTTGATGCAGTCTTGAGCAATTTAAATATGGTTTAGGTGTTGACATGTTCTTTTGCTTGAGACTATGATAATGATGTTGATGTAGAATTTAATAAATCTTCCCTAACGTTAACTTAGTGAACATTTTATTTGCAAAATCCCCAATTGGCATTTCTCATGGGACTACCCTACCACATTGCAAGCCACACATATGATATGATAGAATAGTTCAACACAAGATCTTTATAGATATTTGAATGCATTGATAATTTGATAATAAAAAGTAGTAACCGGAAGCATGTTATTTTTTGCAGCTGTTAAGGGCAAGGGATTCATTGCCAAAAACATCAAGTTTGTGAACACTGCAGGAGCATCTAAGCACCAGGCTGTGGCATTGCGTTCTGGCTCGGATCGCTCAGTGTTTTACAGGTGCTCATTTGATGGCTTTCAGGACACCCTTTATGCACATTCCATGCGCCAGTTCTACCGTGAGTGTGAAATTACAGGTACCATAGACTTCATATTTGGTAATGGAGCTGCTATCTTCCAAAATTGCAAAATCATGCCTAGACAGCCTCTACCAAACCAGTTCAACACCATCACAGCTCAGGGCAAGAAGGACCCCAACCAGAACACTGGAATTGTAATCCAAAAATCAACGATCACTACCCTAGACAATGACAATCTCACTGCTCCTACGTACCTTGGTAGGCCATGGAAGGATTACTCCACCACTGTTATCATGCAAACTGATATTGGGTCATTCTTGAAACCAGTAGGGTGGATGAGTTGGGTTGCCAATGTGGACCCTCCAAGTACCATCCTCTATGCTGAATACCAGAACAGTGGGCCAGGATCAGATGTGTCCCAGAGGGTAAAATGGACTGGTTACAAGCCCACTCTCGCGGACGATGAGGCAGGGAAGTTCACGGTGGAGTCCTTTATCCAAGGCCCTGAGTGGTTGCCAAATGCTGATGTGCAGTTTGAGTCTACTTTGTGATTTTAATACGGGCTGGATATAGATTCATACGACCATGCATCAACTGCTAATCATAATTTTATTGTCTTATTACTACACTCTTGTAACTTGTATTACACGCATTTTTTTGACCTCCTTTTGAATGGTTTGTAAAATTCTTGTTAATGCGGCTTGGAAATATATTTCAAATGCAAAAAATTAAACATATTGACTACCAACGGAAAAAGCTTTTGTTTGAATATGCTATTGCTTCAATGACAGTGAACACATGGAAAAATATTTTTAACATGATGGATGGACAAGTTAGTTAGTAACTAGGCTTATTATTGTTGTTCTTAAAGGCTTAAATATGTTTTTGTTCCCTTTAAAATATACTCATTTTTATTTTAATCCCCTAATTTTTTTTACGCAATTTGTCCTCCTAAAATCATTATTGTTAAAATAAGTCTTCGTCATCAGACTCAATTAATAGTGTTGATCTAACCGTTACGATATTTGCTGACGTGCTTTTCTCATACAATTATGTGACATCAAATGTGTCAATAAATAAGTTTTGTAATTTAATTTATTACATAATAAATGAAAAATTAATTTTCCACAAACAATCGCCCCTCCATTTCCTTCAATTGCCTCTTTCATCATTCTGGTCACACCTTTCTCATGGGGGCCTATGTAAGCATTTTCATCACCCTTTTCCCCCGATTTATTAATCTAAATTGGGTTGCATTTTGTTTCTTCACAAAATGAAGCACTACTCTCCTTTGACACCACCGCAAGCTTCAATCAGTACCTCATCACGCACCCTAAGTTCCTCACAGCAACGTTTTAGGGTAAGCATAGGAAAATTAAGCTTGCTTTAACAAATAGATGATAAACAATATGGGTGTCTCAGACATATATCTCCTTTTTAATTTTTGGGTTTGGAAAATTAGTTTTCTATTTATTATGAAATAAATTAAATTACAAAACTTATTTATTGACACATTTGATGCCACGTGATTATGAGAAAGTCAGGTAAGCAAACATGATAACGATTATATTCAACATTCTATTAACTATGTCTAACGACGAGAACTAATTTGAAAATAAATGTTTTTTTGACCAAAAAAATAAATGATTTTAGGAGGACGAAAAGCTAAAAAAATATTAGGGGAACTAAAATGAAAATGAGTATATTTTAGAGGGAAAAAAAACATATTTAAGCCTTATTATAAGTATATAAAAATCAAAGTAAATGTAGTTATTAGTCATTCAAAGATGTAATTGGTTTCTCTTTTTCCATTGTGTATTAAATTAATCATTAAATAATAATTAATGTATTAATTTTGTTGATTAAAAATTAAAATATCAATAAATTAAGTATAATGGTGATAATAAAATTTGAATCTATGATATAGTTTTAATTATCTAAACTTTTACCATTTACTCAATTCTAATACCTCCTTAAAAGGCTAATTTGTGAAAAATTACTTGGATGGACATCATAGACATTAAAAAACTATTTTATTATCATTAATAATATTTTTTGTGATAGGGTGTAGGGCATTTACTCATCCTCTTCTACATTTATCCTTTTTTAACTTATGTATAATTATTTTTATGGTAGCAATGCTTGGTAGAAATGTTCTATGGAGAAATAAGGGAGCACTTAGTTAAAAAATTATACTTTATAAAGAGTTCTTTTTTACACTTCACACTAATTTATTTAAAGATCGTGCTAACGATGGTCTTAAATGCACTGGTTAAGTATTCATATATAAAATATTTTTATTGCAAATCACGACATTGATTTATTTGTAACATTAAATGTTACACACTTCAATAAAAGCTTTCTATTTTTGGATCTTTAATCAGTGCCCTTAGGACATTAGTTAACATTTCCCTTTATTTAAACTAGTCATGTACTCGTGCCATGCACGTGACATTTTGTCGTATTAGACATACAATAATAATTTGACAAAAAAAAGACACATAATAGTTTTTTAATAAATAGAATTCATAATGTATGAAAGTTAAAAATTACATATTAACGTAAATGATTATTTTTCTCTATTTATCTTTTATTTTTTTCTCTGCCTCAATTTTTCATTTACACAATATATCCTAACAAACTCAAGCTACTTCCCTTTCTCCTTTATTTCACCCCAACATGTAAATTTTTTTATATTGTCTGTGTATATCCGTTAAATCCTATTTTAGATTATATTAATAAAAGAAGTTAAATTCTATTTTACGTTCATTATTTTATTTTAAGGTTTAAATTCAAATAGACCGAATTATAATATTTTTTTCTAAACATCAATAATTTTCTTGTCAACTTATATATGCTCGCATTTGGCAATACAATTGAATAGAACTAAAATTTTATGGGTTATAGGCATTGCTCAATTTATCAACCACTTAAAAACTTTGCTAGTTAGTTTTACCCATAACCAAATCAAATTTTAATTTTTCTATCAAGTGAAATTTTGTAAAACAACTAAGTTGTTGCAACATATACAAAGATAAGTCACCAATTAAAGAAATTCTGCAACATTTGCAATCTTTCATTTATCATTGTCAACAATAAAATTTAAAAAAAAAAAGTCAAAAACCAAATGAAGATGGTCATAACCAATCACAATTTTTTTTGGGACTTTGACATTTACAAAGCATGAAAACTAAAAAACGTTGTTCTTGATCACAAAGACCCATTAAACAAAAATAGGAAACTCACAGAAGAACACTAATTAAATAGTTATTATAATCACTGTTAACGTAATTATAAAGTATTTTTTAATATTATTTTAAATTTCAGAGTATATCTTTATTTATTTTATAAACCTTTTTTAAATATATTTAAACTATTAAAATGACCTTTAAAACTGATATTTGATATTTTGATATAATAATTTACTATAATTATTATAACAAAAGTTGTATATTTTTAAGTGTTTGAGTATGTTTCAAATTTCGTATTATATTTTTTGAAATGATTTTCTAAATTATTTTATTATGTTATAAATTTTTTATTATATTTTTATTTATGTTATAAATTTTTTTAATCTTGATTGTTAAAATTGGCTTTAATATTGATGTTTGATATAATAAAGGTAACTATAACTAAATAATTAATACAATTATTGTTATTATAATTATTAAATAATTTTTAAGTATTTGTGCATGTTTTAAATTTTATATTATATTTTTATTTTTTTAAATAAAGTTTTATCTTTTTAAAATTATTTTATTATGTTTTAAATTTCGTATTATGTTTTTATTTATGTTATAAACATTTCCTTTTTAATATTGAAATTGTTAAAATGGGTTTTAAATAATATTGATTTTTTATATAAAAATAACCATAACTAAATAATTACTATAATTACTATCAACATAATTATAAATTAGTTTTTAAGTGTTTGATAATGTTTTAAATTTTTTATTTTTATTTATTGTTTAAAATTATTAGATATGCTTTAAATTATCATTATTTATATTTTTTATTATCATAATTTTTATTTTTATAGTGATATGTACTTTAATATAATTACTATAGTTAATTAATGGTGATGCATAATATTAATAATTTAAAATGTCAAAGATACTTTCTATTTTTAGAAGTTTTGCTTAAAGAAATTTACTATTCTACCCTCATTTTAAATCTCATTGGCCACTTTCACTACCTTACTTTTATATATGTAAAGATAAAGATAAAGATGTGATTATGGACAACATGTGAATTAAAGTAATTTGACATAATATGATATCTTTTTGCCTGACATTAAGTATTTGAGTTTGTTCAAGTAAGTAACAATAAATTCAATATTCACTTTGGATAGCATGCTTGACTTTTTGAAACCCAACTCCCTTTATGATTCTACAAATTTAATACCCCTAGCCACCAATATTATAAATGTGCAAATGTCCATAACTTGGTCTCGCTTACTAGGTTAAGTTGTATTTTCCATTTAGACCTAGGTTTAATTGCAATAACAATTAGAGTGAAGATGAAGGACTCACTGATCTAGCTAGCTTGAATAAATGGCATTTTTAATGATAAGGTAGTTGTTGCTTGAGTTTATATCTTTGCCTTTGAATGTTAGGCTACATACACCTTGTCCTTTCCCTTTCTAGATACAAGCATTGCTATTATACTTGCATGGATTCAATCAAGTGGGCTTACCCGGTGTTAAGGTCATATTGGGCCTACCTTAACGTAGGTCAAAAGGTTTAATGAAGATACAATACCCAATATAAAAATTTTATCCCCTTCACTTATTCACCCTCAATCAACATCACAAAATAGTGATAATACTTCAATACAAATCTAACATTTTAATACAAAACCAACACCATAACATTGCTTATAGTTATAAACTATATTCCCTCTCACCCATCTACCCATAATCTCAATATTGTAATACCTACCAGGAGGAGAGAGATACACACAACACATGTGTGGGGCATAGTTATAGGAACCGGCCCGGCCCAACCGGTTGGATCGGTTGGACCGGAAACCGGACCCACGACCGGTCTGGTTAGTGATGTGGATCGTATATGCTTATCACTCGGTTATGACATTAGCATATCGCTTTGACTCGGTCAGATCACGTATTGAGACTCGGTCAAGACTCGCAGCTCGGTCAAATCATGTACTGAGTAAATGAGCGCATGATGGTAAAAATGTTGTTGGAGTGGTTCGAACACTTACGCACATGGATAAGCAAAAGAGGCCTAACCACTGCACCAAAGCCTATTAATCATATAATTGTGCAAACATTAATATATATTATATTTAAACTTCGAGAAAATCATTTAATAAATTTAAAACTAATATTAGATAATATAAAAATATATTTAATTAAAAATATATCATATAAAATATATTTATAAATATTATATATATGTTCAACCGGTTCAACCACTGACTCACTGGTTCGACCACTGACCCATTGACTCAGTACCTCGGCCGAGTCAATGATCGGTCCGAGTTTTATAACATTGGTGTGGGGTGTATGTGGAACCCACACATGTGTTGTGTGTATCTCTCTCCTACTGGTAATTTCCAGTACTGGAGAGAGCCTTGATCCTGTAATACCCAGACATAAATCCATTATGTCATCATCATGAGAGCCATCAAGAACTACCCTTAAGGTTTTAAATTATGTCCACCTTTAATTTTAAATGAGTGGCATGCACATAACAAGCATTAAGATCAAAGTGAGACAACCAATTGAAACAACAAAACATTATGTTAAGGGGCAAAATTTACGGTACATGGGAAAAAAAAGTTGTACCGGTACAAGAGGTTTTATAGTCGTTGATTTAATAGTAAAGAAAAGGAGCGGTTGAGATTTTAGAATGAAAACCGGGTATATGGAAATTTGACGAAAATTGATAAGAGGTCCCTATGGAGTGTCGTATTTGATGGCAAAGTCACATGACTTCTTCCTCCAATGTCGCTTTTCTACCTAGTACAACCCTTCCCCAGTTCTGCAACTTGTTCATGTTCTTCTAACCTTGCCATGGGTTAATGCATATAGATCATTACAAACAACCTCCTAATTTATAAATCTACTACCCCATAAATCTAATCTTTCTCAACTCATCGGTACAACTTAAAACATAAAAACAATAACCATATAGAAAATTTGTTGTACATCACCCACCACAAATTATGGTGAATTCTTTCTTCTTCTTCTTCGTTTTCAAACTCCTCTACACAAGACTGGGAGGGTTCCTTTCGATGTACCTACAACCACCCCGGTTTACCCTATTTGAACCCCCACTCAAACAATGCCAATGAATGAACTATAACGCACCTCCTCAAGCGTCGTTTTCTGCTTGCTTTCCAACTTAACCGGCACCGTACTCAACTCAGCCACGCGATGCGCTTCTCGTCTTCTTCCACAAGATTCCTTCTATCGCCTATGTTTTTCTTATTTCTGCACCTCTTTTCTGTTAACTTTGCGCTAGTCATACTCTTCACTTCCGCCTAGTCCTGCATCTTCTATCCTCCTCCTTCGCTGCGCATCTACAGAGAAACCCTTACCCCAGCGGCGCAGCCCTTTTTTCCCGTAGGCTAAACCCTCCTTTTTGCTATCACCACACAAAGGGTTCTTTTGCATTTGTGTACCCAGGGACTACTTAGCTATTAACTACGGTCAAAGCCCTTCCTTGTAAGTTGCCCAAACATTAAGTTTTACGTTCACGTGCCGGTTATTTTACAATGTACTGGTACATAGAATTCATATCCATGTACCGTAAAAAGCACCTTATGTTAAGTAAAAGAAATTTAGATGCGTGTTAGAAATCAACAGTCCCTAATATTGAAGTTTCAATAATACATCAGAGAAAAAAGATAAAGAGAAGAGAGAAAAAGAAGTATAATGATGAATTTTAATCCAAACTCCTTTTAGATTTTTGGGGTTGAGCCCTTAAGTATAAGGAGAAGTTCTCTCCTTCTTAGCTTCTCTATATCTAAAATAAAGAAAATGGTAAAGTGGTAAAGAAGTGTGGAGGAAATTGAAAAAAAAAAAAGCTAAAGATGTGAAACTTGCACTTAAAACACTTATTTTTATACATTCTAACTAACACTTTTAGTTTTAGAGAGTGAACTTATCCCTCTCACATAAATTCAAACTAGATTAGAACTTAAACTTTTTAATTTGGTGCCCAGTCACACCCAACACTTCACAACAGAATGATCATGCATTGACTCACATTTTGTTTTATAGGAGCATTAAACGTGAACATGTGCACAAAAGTAATTGTGTTCACATGGATTACTCGAAAATTTCTCCATAGTGACTTATTACGTGTGAACGCATAAGTTTGACAAATGTCCAGTCTCACGACCTATTTTGTCACTTTAACACATTTTCCATAAAGTCCTTGGAGAAATTTATCTTAAAGTGACTCCCAAAACTTCCATTCCTCGTGGTCTTTATCTTATTTGAGTTTTATCCTATATTTAATCATTAGATTAACAAAATAAATGAAGTATGTTGGAATTATGATGTTTCAACATGGGATTCTTAAATTTATGAAATTATATACTATTTGGTCAGGAGATTTGAAGGTGAGGGGAGGGGAGAAATTTTAAATGAGTTTTTATGTTTGGTTCAATTTTAGGAGAGGGGGCCAAAATCCCTCCTGAGGCTATTTTTGCTTCCCTCCAATAATGGGGGAATTTGGAGGGAGGCCGAGGAGTTTAAATTAAATAATTAAAATGACTTAAATACCCTTACTCTCATATTAATAAAATTAAGTGTTATAAAAATAAATGGGTATATAAGTAAATTAGTTTTATTTTCCCCCTCACTCCTCTTGTGAACCAAACATGTAAGGGGTAATTATCGCTTCCTTCCCCTCTTTAAACCAAATAAGATAAAATGTCATCTCTTTTCCCCTTCGTTAAAATTTCTCCACTCTCCTACCCTCATTTTAACCAAACATAAAAATTGATCAAATTATCAACTAATTAAATCTAAATTAAAATTGAACAAAAAATAACTAACAACAACCTAGGAATCCATAATATTGATGGATTCATCAATCACTTCCGCATACATCAATATGAACCTTTATGATGCTTTTTTTATTCTTTTAGACTTACAACTCGATAATAAATTATTGGAGAGTTTAACTCTTCTACATTTGTGCGTGTTTGATTTAGCGTTGAAACATGGTAAACTCACGTTTCCAACGTTAGAAATAGTTGCGTTGGGAAATCCAAACTTAAGTTTGACCAATTTCAACGCTAAACCAAACACACTTTAATGAGTTATTGTAATCAAATGGGAAAATTCTTAAGAATTATCCATCAATGTCTTATCCCTTAATATTTACATTTCACTCAATATTCCCACACACTAAAAGAATTTTATTTGGCATTTCTACAAATATTTAGTATGCAACACGAAATGGCACAAATATAATTCATTAACTTTGCCTATGGTCCTTTAACACGTATAGGTGAAAAAGATGTCAAACAAATATTACAAGTTGAGGTTAATTATAAATTGTTCGTGCCAGACAAATGATCGTGGCGGAGGTGATCATCCCTGGGTGTTCCAGGGTGGTTCTGGATGTAATCCGAGATGTTTCCAGGTTGTCCGACATAGTGATCCAAGATGTTGGAGGTTGTTATGTGTTGGTGGTGCCAGATAAATGATCGTGGCGGAGGTGATCATAAATAAAGATCAATATTGGATCTCACCTGTGTTAATGGAGTGCATTAGCACAATGAATGAAAAAGCTACATCTGCAAATTGATATCTGAACAAAGATAAATTCGTATTTGTTCCTCCCTACACGTGAGGGAAAGTTGATATTTGCAAATCGGATAGGGATACATACCACATGCTTATATTTCATAAAATGATGGATAAGTGAAAGCATAATTCAATAAAATAATATGCTATCCAATAATGGTCCCAGCATCTTAAATGCTATAAGAGATATTATATAATAAAAGTAAACTAACACATATCTCATAATATTGAGCAAATACAAAACAAACTCCCACTAACCCAAAATACCAAAAGACTTATACAAACACATATGAGTTATGAAAAACTCTAACAATCAAGTCTTTGGTTAGTGGATCTACTAAAATGCTCAACACACGTGATAGTTGTTCTTAATGTCTTTTTGACACTAATCCAAAACAGCTTCTTTCACCATCACAATAAGTCATAAACCCGACATAATCCACATAAGTATAAGTGCACACAATAGCCCAGTATCAAGAGTAATTACATAAGGGGAAGACCAAATAACAAAAGTAATTACACATGGGCAAAATCAAGAATGCTAAAAAATAATTGACATTTAATTAATCTGAGTTTTACTAAATAAGTGACTATGCATGTTCAAATAGAATAAATAAATTTAATAAATCTCCCACTTGAACAACATAGACACTTAGTTTAAACAGAATAAAACTCAAGATTAATATAGACAAAAATGTCAACAGTGAGCAAGCACTTATAGCAATTGGTTCAAACAAAAGAATACAAGTACCTCAACAATGCAGAAAATCATACTCGATAGGAGTATTGATATTACATGCAAAATACTCATACATCTGTAACCTTATGAAATGTGGAATATCGGTTAAAGAAAATTACAACAAAGTTGCATAATAAAATAATCAAAGTGTCTTTCATAACACAATGGTCAAAATAATAATAATAACATAGTCCACATAAACTCAAGTGCCTGTAATAGCCCAATAACAAATAACAAAAAAATAATTACTTATGGGCATAACCCAGTAGCCAAAGTAATTACAAAATGGGCTTACAAAATGACATCAATGAGTAAGCACTTTATCGGTCCAAATAATAAGATTTACAAACACCTTATCGATCCAAAGAAATCATACTCGATAGGAGTATTAATTTCATATAAGATACTTATAAATTTGTGACCTTATAAAATGTAGAATGTTGGTCAAGAGAAAAACACAATAAAATTGTAAGCCAAATGTGCTATACCAACAAAATAACCTTAGCGTACACTTAATGTGCCTTACTGAGATTCAACAAAATTGCGCATAATAATATATATCAATAATTTGTGCACAGGAATACATCTCAGTAATACGGAATGAGATTTCTTCCCAAGATCTCTAAGAGCATGTCATGTGATTAAGCACGCATAATAACATATGACAACCAAAAAGCTCAAAAATAATATTTTAATACAAAAGTGCACACAAGAACATATAACAATGTTATTTTCTCAAGACAAACAATTATGTGTACTCTCACTAATCCAAAATAATATGATATTATTAGGATTTTCATTAGAGTCAAATAATATTAAAATACTCTAATGTTATAATATCTAATAGTGGGATTATAATTTTGCTAAGGTGCTCATTATGAGTCTAAAACTCACAATTTTCTCTCTTCAAAATTTGATATTAGAGAGAAACACATTAAAACAGAGTCAACATAAATGGTTACATAACAGAATATGAAACTCAACATAAAATCTTAACCATGGTTTTACAAAGGAGTTTCATAGTTAACCATATACTTTGCTTACAAAATGAAGGAAATTATAAATGTCCACTTGACATTTCAAAACAGAAAATCTCCTTCAAAAATATTGTAACACACAATTTTATAAAATATGATGGCTATTTGAAAAATGCAAACATATGAGTGAGATTATAATCTCCAACATAATTCAAAAATGAGATCATAGAAAAATTCAACTACTCACTCTCATGACTCAAGTGTTACAATTTAAATAATAGCAAAGCACTCTTTAGCGGAAGCGGAAACAAAAGTGCATAAAACCCTTGACTATTATTGGGGGTACAATAAAAAATTTAAGAAGTCTCTAACTCCCACTGTTCTAATAATTACAAAATTACAGGATAACAATATTGTATTATATACAAAATTATCCATACATATATATCCCAAAATAGTTTAACATACCATTGATGATAAGGAATATTAATGGTATGTAATAGAGAAATTAATCTCTTCAAACAATAACAAGTTAATTTGGGACATCAACATATTGTCTGGTATAATTAATTACCCATAATATAATACAATAATAGGGAGTTTAACTATAATGTTCTCAAAGAGACTTAACAAGCAATATCCTCAATATAAAGTCTTGACAATAAAGGGTTGACAATATGAAAGTAGTCATTGCATTACTACTATCTTGTATGACAAAATCATCACATAATATATGTAGAGTTCTCCCACTTGATAGAGAAAAGTATTTAAAAGATAATATAATATGAAAATCATATAAAATATCATTTTCTCTATCACACAATGATTATGTAAAGTAATACAATACCAATAAGATATGTCCATAACCTACACAATTTAATTCAACTTATTTCAACAAAACAATTTACTAAATTTAGGTCCTATCAAAATATTGACAGAAATGGGCATAGAGACTAACACCAAAATATAACAAAGAAACATTTAATATGCATAATATTTTATGCTAACACAAAATTAAATGAATCTGTGTGTCTAGCCAAAATAATAAGATGCCCATTAACAAAAATTTCTTATTTATAATGATCCCGCCTAAGGGTCTTGAATCATAATAAATAAGAAATAATAAATGATACAATATATAATTCTCATGTCCCAAAACAAAATTCTAATACCGATAGGGTACTAAAATAAAAATTTGACATGAGTTAATAATCAATATATATTGCATAAAAACAAATCACATTAATAACAATACACCGATAGGGTATAATTATTATTAGTGCAATATAAATATAATTCAAAATAACCAATTTCCATAAAATTTTGCACAATTGTACCCACGATAGGTGAGTTCACAATCATACAAAATATAAAAATCATGCCAAACATAATTTAATTGAATAAATAAATTGCATGATTAATAAACTATATGTATTATAAATACATAATATATAATTTCAAAATGACCAAAAAATAATTTCATAACATTGGCTCAATATTAGAGAGTGATTTATACCAAAAAAACTCTCTAATAATATATGAAATATACACAAAATTTCAGGCAAAAATTCTGAGAGTAACATTTCCAAAATTATAAATTACTCATAAAATAATTAAATAAAATATTTCCCGGCATTCAAAAATTACAAAAAAATATACCAAAAAATCAGAAAATTAATTATTTAATTTTTGGTATAAAAATAAAATTTTTCGGGCAAAAATAGGGATCGCACGCGTACCCACGCGCTTGGCCCTGCGAGTGGGCAGGCGCGACGAGCACCGTTCATCGTCTTCCTCATGAAGACGGGTCGGACAGTCCAGAAAAACTCGGTTTTTGACCCGGTTCTATTCCAGTGATATACGCAGCGGAATGCCGAGATTTTCCGGCCACATGACCGCCGTGATGCGGCGGTCGAAACCCCCAAAACAATTTCCAGAATAAATCAGTCATGAGGGAGAATTCACAGATCTAAGAAACTGTTTCAGACCCGCACCGTAGAACATGAAATTCTCTTAAATTTTCCAACAATTGATGCTCAAACTTTGCAGATTGAATCGTAGTCTCAAGGAGAACAAAATTCCAGAAATGATTTCGAAATCAACCCATTCAACAATGAGAATTTTCATATCGAAAAAATTGGGTTTTTTAAAAAAAATCATCATGAATATCCATCCAATTCTCACACATTACTCAATAAAATTGCACCAAAATTGCACACATGATTCGAAATATATGCAGAAGAAAAACTCCCAATCCAATTTGTTCAATTAATGATTAAAGATTGAGTTGCCATTATCGAGTCAAGTTCGTGTTCGAACCAAAACGAAGAACAATTTATTTCTCTCAATTTACCCGATAAAATCGCACCGAATAATCCAGAAAAATTTTATAATTTTAGGACATTGATTCTAAAATCGAGAACAACCATAATCTGTATCTCATAAGGCTCTGATACCAATTGTTAAATCAGTCTAGATCAATTTCAAACAGATACTGCAAACTAGCATGTTCATAGAATACAATACCATAATAGAATTGGAGTTGTGTACCTGGAACGAGGGAATCAACCATTACGGCGGTGTCAATGTGACAAGTGAGAGAATACTGCTCTCTTCCTGGTAGGAGGTCAAAAGACAGAGTACAGGAAAGGGTCTATCATATAAACTGACTAATGGGTTACCAGTTCTTTTCCTTACCAGTAAAGACCAGGGACCTCTCAACGGGCTACTGAATTGAACAGCCCAACCCATCACGGGCTATTCACAATAAAAGCCTAATATATCATCCATCTTTATATTATGTGATACAATTAAATAATTAATCTATAATTGATATTAATAATTCAAATAAATATAATTCTAAATAATTGATTAATGTTAATCCATAAAATATAATTAGGGATAGTCTAACAAGTATTTCACCTTTGACCATTCCTTTTTTTTTCTTTGGATGATATATTCTTTTTCGAAGGTTATTCCCGTTTATTTTAAGAAAATATTTTTTATTTTTATTTTTCATTTTTAATTTTAATTATCAAATTATTTTTAGTATTGATAATAAAAATACTATTCTATTTTTAAAATTTTGTATAGGAAACAACGAAAATAACTTTGTATTGATTTCTCTGTTTTATATACAAAATTTATTAGGAAATGAAATGAAAAAATAGACTGATGTTTTTTATAATTAAAATAAAAAGAAAATTAAAACAAAAAATGTTTTCTCAAAGTAAACGAATGATAACAGAAAATGTTTTCTAAAATATTTATTTTCTATGCATATAAATATTTCAATAAAATTTTCTTAAAATTAAATATCTGTCTTTTCCAAAAATAATATTATATATAATATAGACAGAAATTTATATCCTTTTGGTAATTACACATAAAAATAATATTAATCAATATTATTTCAATAATATATTTATCTTGAAAAAAATTTAAATAAAATTTGCCAAACATAAAATATGCTATATATATATCAACTCATTTTTAACCTAAATTACGTTTATAACTAATTCAAATACATTTGTATAGTTGTATATGAACATGAGATCTAAAACAGAAACGAATAATGTATAAAGGTGAAAACTTTCTTCTTGTGTTTCTGTGTCAAAATTGTTACACTATATAGAATGTCCTAGTCCTAATGATAAGAAGGAATAAAAAAAAGAATGGCATATTCCTGTACCACATGTACTATATGTACAACACACTAATTCTAGAAAGGTCTAGGTCTTTACAGCTCATAAAACAGAATAATGCAGAAGAATAGATAATGAGAGCAGTTATATAAGACTTGTCAGTTTTAATAAGTTATGATCAACATCTGAATGTTTATAACCACAAGATAACAACAAATTGGAAAGCCTTTCATACCACTTTCGACTGACCTGCTTTAATCAGTATAATGATTTGCGCAGCTTACAACACTAGGAGGAAGTGTCACCATGGACTCCTGGTGGGATCATCATATAAACGTCCTCTGATAATTCACCATGGAGGAACGCGTTGCTAACGTCCAGTTTGTACATGTTCCATTGATTAATTGAAGCTATAGCCAGTACAACCCGAATTGTTGTCATCTTTACCACAGGGGAGAAGGTTTCGAAATAATCGATTCCTTCGATTTGAGAAAATCCCTTTGCCACGAGACGCGCCTTATACCGTTCCACACTCCCATTGGGTAAACGTTTAATTTTATATACCCATTTGCAGCCAATGGGTCGAACATGATTAGGAGTGTGGACAATATCCCAAGTCTTGTTCATCATCAAAGCCTCAATTTCACAATTCATAGTTTTTCTCCAATGAGGATGTTGTGCAGCTTCTTGATAACTTTGTGGTTCAACCTCTGATGATAATGCCATGAGGAAATGACGGTGGGAAGGAGAAATTTTGGCATAGGAGAGAGAAGATTGTATCGGATGCAAGCAGTTTGAAGAAGATTGATTCGTAGAGCGTTGAGAAGGCAGATCAACCTGGTAATTGTCAAGATATGAGGGAGTGCGGCTTGGTCTGGTAGAACGGCGAGGGGGGAGTTCTTCTTGATGCGGAGGCGAAATAGGTGGCTCTTGATGAAGAGGGGAAGCTGGTGGTATGTCATTTTCAAGTATGAAAGGTTGCGAAGAGGTAGCTGGTGACGGTGGGTCAGGCACGTTTGTGAGGTTTCTGGAGGAAGAAGATTCTTGATTGTGATGTGGGTGGTGTGTGTTTTGAGGAAAGGATTGGGCCAAAGGTGGTGCGAATATGGAATCTGTGTCAAGTAATCTGGGTGGTGTGAATATGGGTTGTGGTTCATTTTTGTTTTTGTTTTGATGAAATGGAAAATGCATTTCATGAAAAATGACATTCCTGGAAATGAAGGTTTGTTTAGTGTTGAAATCCTAAGAAGATCCCTTTTCGAGATCTAGCTTCAAATTTATGATGATGGATGTCCATGGAAGCAAAACACATATAACCAAAAACCTTGAGCATTGAAAAATCTGGCTTTTGTTTGTAAAGAAGTTCAAAAGGTGTTTTATTTAAAATAACGGGAGAGGGTACACGATTGATTAAGAAAACCGCATGCTTGATTGCATAGGACCAAAAATTGTTTGGTATTTGAGACTGAAACACGAGGGCCTTAGCAACATTTAAGATGTGTTGATGTTTTCGTTCAGCCCTTCGGTTTTGTTGAGGAGTGTAAACACAACTTGTTTGATGAATTATTCCTTTTGAAGAAAAGAAATCTTTTAGCAAAAATTCAGGCCCATTATCAGATCGAATGCATTTAATAGTGGTCTCAAATTGATTTTCTATCAAAGCAACAAAGTTTTGTATATGAAACTTGACTTCGGCCTTAGATTTTAATAAAACAACCCAAGTATATCTACTATGGTCATCAAGGATAGTTAAAAAATATTTATGGCCATGGATGGAGGCTTTGGAAAAAGGACCCCAAATATCCATGTGAATTAAGTCAAAAATTTTAGAACTTCTATTAGTGCTAAGAGAGTAAGGCAATTTTCTTTGTTTTGCCAAATTACAAACATCACACATTTCATTAAAATGTTTGGGAATAAAAGGGTACTCACGGTGTAACACATTGAGACGATTTCCAGACAAATGTCCTAGTCTAAAATGCCAAAGATTGGATTATTAAATGGAGGTGTTGATATTATTGGCGGTTGAAGGTATGATGGGTGGTGATTCCCTCTCTTTGTCAATTACCAAGTGATATAGTCCTTCTTTGAGCTTAGCCAAACCAATCGTCTTCAACGTGCTTGCTTCCTAGATTTGGCAAGAATCATTAGAAAATGTTATCACATATTCAAGAGTAGAAAGTAATTTAGAAATGGATAGAAGATTAAATGTGAAATCAGGGACATACAAGACATTGTGAATAGCAAATGAGGGTGAAAAATGAATACTTCCAGAAATTTGGGCTTTCACAAAAGTTCCATTTGGTAAATTAATATTCACAGGTTTTATTTTTGAATATGTGTGAAAATAATTTAGTGAGCAAACAATATGGTTTGTTGCTCCAGAATCAATAATCCAAGGAGGAATATGTGATTTAATTGTACTAAGGATGGTGGAGATAGAAAAAATGCAGGGAATACCAGATATGGTGTCAGAAAAATAATTTGGGTTGGAAGAAAAAAAATTGGCCCGAATAGGCATATCATTAGAGTTCGCACCACCAGGCCCAGGATTAGCTTGGAGAAGAGCTATCAATTGCTGATATTGGGCTTCAGTGATGTTAAGCCCATTCACTGAAACAACACCCGTCTCCTTAGGGTTGTCTCCTCCATGTGCTGTGGTTCTGTTTCCTTCAGCAATGACACTGTTGACGGCAGCTCCATTGGGAGGACGAGGACGGCCAGGGTACTTAGGATGTCCAGGGGGATAACCGTACTTCCCGTAGCAGACGTCGGCAGTGTGACCTATGCGGCCGCAGTGTTCGCATTTAGGGGCGGAGCTTCCATGCTTTTGGTAGCAGACTTCGATTGTGTGACCGAGGCGTCCACAATGATCACATTTTTTGTTAGTTTTGGCCCCTCCTGAGTGTGGAGTGCCTCAGTTCTTTCCAGTCACGACATTCACGAATGGGTTGACATCGGAAGCAGAACCAGTGTGTTGGCGTTCATGTTGTATAATCATGGAAAACACCCGATTAGCAGAGGGAAGAGGATCAAGTAAGAGGATTTGGGACCTCACCATGGAGAAGCGATCATCAAGGCCTTTGAGGAACCGGATTATGAAATCCTGTTGGTGGAATGTCTTAGCATAACAAGAACAAGGAAGAAGGGGTCTGAAATTGTCTAATTCCTCCCACAAAGATTTGAGGTATGTGTAATAATCAGTGACATTGTTGCTGCCTTGCTTTAAAGAGTAGATTTCTTCTTGTAGTTCAGCTACACGAAGCAAATCTCCCTGAGAGAAGCGCTCCCTGAGACCAGTCCATATGTCAATGGCAGTCTCTAAGAAAATGACGCTCTGTGCAATTAATTGAAGGGGATAAAAAGTTCAGAAGCCATGACATAAGGAGTGTATTGCAACGTTCCCAGTGTGGGTAAAGAGGGCTTGTCGATGCTGGTTTGGAAATGGATCCATTTAGGAATCCCATTTTGTTTTTGGAGATTAAGGCCATTCGAATGGACCTTGACCAGGATTGGTAGTTGTTAGCCGAGAGGGTTGGGGTAACAATGACAGAGGAGGGACTTTCACTTGGATGAATGTGAAAGGGACTAAAAGGATTTTGGCTCGGATCATTGTCAGGTGTGGCCATGGAACCTTAAAGGCTCTTGATACCATAAAACATAAATGAATAATGTATAAAGGTGAAAACTTTCTTCTTGTGTTTCTGTGTCAAAATCGTTACATTATATAAAATGTCCTAGTCCTAATGATAAGAAGGAATAAAAAAAAAAGAATGACATATTCCTGTACCACATGTACTATATGTACATCACACTAATTCTAGAAAGGTCTAGGTATTTACAGCTCATAAAACAGAATAAAACAGAATAATGCAGAAAAATAGATGATAAGATGCTAGTGCAATATATCTGTGATTATGTTGTGGTTAGGCTTGAGTCATGAGGTTCTTCTATTAAGATCCTACTGAAGTTTTATACAACTTAATATTTATTTTAAGTTTATAGTGTAATTCTGAGAGCCGCGTTCTATCTCCAATAAATACACTTGTAAGGAGGAATAGGAATTTTAGATTAAACCCTAAACAAGATTACTCCTTACTCTTAATATTAAATGATACATGTGGTTAAAAAAAAAAAGTTTTGTAAATGAGAGAATTAAGCATATGCATCCACAAAAAATTTGGGCTTGACAAACTTATCAGCCTCCAAACTTAGATCTTTTTATTACAAATAAATTAATATATGTGAAAATTATACATGGAAACAAGTATTTAACGACGCCTTGCTCTTGATCTCAGTAATAGACAGAAAATATTGATGCTTACGCTTTCGTGTGCATTTGATTTGTTTAGATGCCACCTAACTAGCATTAATCCAGAGTGTATACTAATAGCATATTTGAATTGATGTTGAGTTCCTTCAAATATATGATTTTAGTTTTTATATTCAATAATTAAAATTAGAATTAACTTTATCTTTAAACTCCACCATTTTTATTATAAGTCATGATAAAATATATTTTTTATATTAAAATTAAAAATTTATATTAAATTTCAATATAAGTCTATTTAAAAAAAGATTAAATATAAATCACATCATTTTAAACTTACTTTTAAATAAAATTAATATTATAAAATCAAATTATTTCCCATTCAAGTTTGGAAACATAAATCTAAACACACTAAAAATCTTGGTTTCTGGATAAAAAAGCAAATGTATAAAAGCTACTTCCCCTCTGTTCTCTTTTTCTCCCATTATTCTTTACCGGTTAACTTTTGGCCATTCATCTCTTTTTACAATTCCTGCCTCCCTTTGATCTGTGGGCTCACGTATTCCCGTTAGCCAAGTTTTCAATTTTCATTCATTAAAAATAGAGAAAAATGTCTCTTCGTTCCCACAAAAGCTTAGCCATTAAATTAAAAATAATCAAATGAATCATTACTTACAGTGGTGTACATGTGTATAACTACTGTTGGAGACGCATGGAAAATTATTAGATTATCATAGTCACAAGTGTTGAGTGTATTAAATTTGATGACATAACTATATAACTGTAATATTAAATTCCCAAAAGTCTTCACAATCACATTGTCATCGTATACATTAATTGGGCTACCATTTCTGACGCAGGCTACCATTTTTTTTATCGTATACATTAATTATCAGTATTTCTTTTTACGGTTAGGAATAGGATAGAGAGGATACTTTCACTTTATCTAAACACGATGGGAAAAAATAAGGGGAATTTTGATAGAAATAAACTGAAAAAAGATAAAAAAAAATGTCAAACTGAAAATTTTGTATTTATTTAAAATAAATAAAAAACTTAATTTTCTTTTTTATTTAATTAAACAAAAATAAAATGAAAGAAAAGTAATATATTTAAAATGATAAAATTATTCATATTCATTAAAGAAAAAAAAATAATTTGAGGATAGATAATTGAACTAGTTTTTCCTTCAAAATTGAAGAGAAAACTTCTCACTTGCAAGATAGGAATTCATTTTTCTTTGCTATTTTCTTTTCAAATTTAATTCATTTAAAGGGAATATCAGTTTAAAGAGATAAAAAATTATCATTGATTGAAAAAATATATTTTAAAAATTATTTGTTACATATATACATACATATTATATATCATATCTATATGTTTTTTCTCAAGTTTAATGGTTGTTTTTAAAATAAAAAACTATAACGCCTTTAAAGAAAATTTTTAATTTTAGGAGTCAAATTATTTTTATCATAATTAAATAGGATAAAAATATATTTTTCGCTACTATTTTTCACAACTAAATAGAATTAAAAATTGGTTAAAGTGGAAGTGGGTTGTGATCCCAGGTGTACTTTACCTGAAAGGTCATGAATTCGAATTTTGGAGGGCTTTACCTAACCATTACCCTCGGCCCGAGAGTTAAACCCACGGTTATATTTGTAGGAGATTCCCGGTAAAAAAAACAAGTCATCTCTCCTTTTATCCCATTATTTCTTTCAATTAATTTTCATCAATATCAAAATAAAAAAAATTAAACCATTGGAATTAAGCTAAATTCTAATAACAAAAGATTTGGATTACACATTGAGATCATGTTTCCATTATTATAAAATAAACCATGTACTCTTTTTAATGGAATCCTATTCAGGCTCAGCTCACTATACAAAACAGTGGAAGTGCACTCTGTCAATAACAATGACCGTACCCAAAAAACAAATAAAATAAAAATATCTAGAATAAAAAATGCTTCTCCATTTTTAGATGAAAATGATTAATTTCAGTAACAACAAATTGAATAGTAGGAAGGAAAGTAATATTTGACTTTACCCATTATAGAATTTTGGTTGTGCACTCGAATAATAATAACAATAATTAAATATTTCTTACTGAGTTGAGAAGAAAAATGGTTAACAATAACATACACATATTAAGAAATTAAAATAAAACATATTCAATAATTTTAAATTTTAAATAATGATTAACAAAATATATTTTTAATTTACAGGGTGTCCGAAGTTTGAAAATTGTCGGGATAACTTTGAGAAGAAAAATCGTACTTTACAGATGGAGAGGCAAAAGCATTAAAAAAAATGTAGGGCAAAAATATTTATTTTAGAAGTTTGAAATTGTTTATCTCAGTCCGATAAAGTTCGTTATTCGTAAAGCTCGCAAAAAAGGTTGGACAACCTGCAAAAAATTTTGAGCTATCCTTAAAAATCTCGCAAAAATGTAGGGTTAGACACTTATTCTAATAGTCCCAATAACTCCTTAGTTTTTTAGTTCATCACGATAAAGTCTGTTACTCGCATCAGGTCGAGCCGAACTAAAATTATAGTTTTAGCAGTAGTAGTGAGTAATGGGTCTCTTTATAGTACACAAGATTGACGCTAATGTACCAGTATAAGAGGTTTTGGAGTGACACTTGTACTGTGAAACCCATTATGTGGATCTATTGCCTGATGACTGAATTCTTAATAACTTTTTGCACATAACCCCCTGGTGTGTTTGTATTAGGGCTTGTGTCTTTTTTTGTTTTCAACTTTGCCCCTGTTGTTATGTCTTTCTCATTCTCCTTGTCGCCGCATCAGAGGTTAGGATAGATCCATAACTTTCCCAGACTCGCAGCGGCTACCATTATTTATACGAACTTGTAGGGGTTTTTATGAGCAGGGGAATGACGCATTGAGTCTCACACACTAAAACATTTTTTTTTACTTTAGGCCACTACTAAAAACCGTAGACAAAGACACTAAAATTGTGGCCTAAAGGTCGAGACCACAATTTTTTAACCGTTCTTTATACGACCGTGGCCTATTCCAATAAGCCGTAATTTTTTACTTTCAGCCACACTATAAATGTTTTTGTGCATCTTGTTACTCGAGAGGTCATGACACATATCAATTAGCATTTTTTTTTTGTTGTAATCCATTTTTTACATGGTGTTCACTTTTATTTGAATTAATTGTGTTTTTAGCTTTAAAGCTTGATATGATCTTATTGTTTGGTTTTTTAGGTTTTGATTGTAGCTAGTCATGTAGTGTTTCAAAGGAAAAGATCATAGTGACACAATTTTTTGATTTTTCACTATTTAAAAATATTTTTTGTATAACTCAATTACTTGACTTAAACCGAACCCAATAATTAGTTGGTTCGATTCGGGTTGATTAATAAAAAAAAATACAAAATCTAAATCAACTTACCCCAATGATTTTTGTTTGATTTAAACTTTGAAACTCCATTAACCTGAGCAAAATCGACACGATTACAACCCTATTTTTCTTTAGAAATTTAGCTATAAATCATAAATTGGATAAAATTTTTCCTTTTGTTTATAACTTTTACTTAAACCATATCTTAAAAAATTTATTGAAATCCAAACACAATAGATACATAAAAGGTAACATTTGATTCCATTTTTCACCTTAAAGAAAAGAAATCAAAACATCTCAATTAATAGTGAATAATTAATATTATATGTATAAATCACAATCATATTAAAATTTATTCTTTTAATATTTGCATCAATAATTGAGATTTTTTTCCTCTAAAATAAAGACTTACTTTACAAGAAGGATATGCTCGGTCAAGAAAGTACTAAAAGTACTAAAAGTCTAAAAGTATCAAATTATTATCATTGTCATTTGTTAGTTCCATTCAAAACTATTATCAATGCATGCTTGGGGTTTTCCTCTAAAATGTTATAGTTTGGATGAAAATTGATTTGTTTATAACTCTTGCTCAAATCATAAGTTAAAAATTTTAGTGGAAGCAAAACATAACTTCAGACACGCAGAAAGTTGACAAGTGTAAACCAGCAATTCCATTTAGCTCACTATACAAAACAGTGGAAGTGCACTCCATCCATCCCATCTACAACAATGACAGAACCAAAAAACAAATAAAAATCTAGAATTAAAATAATATTTCTCTATATTTTTGGATGAAAATTATTAACACCCCATGATCAGAGATTGAAGAAAGTAATATTTGACTTTACCTACTATAGCTTTTTAAATGATCATAACTCCAATAAAAATGAAACACAGATTTCCTTGCTGAGCAGAGAAACAACAAAGAAAACGGTAACATTAACCTAGAGTAGTGTGTGTTTGATGAGGATTTGTAAATTTAAGTTCCAATGTTATTATGTTTATACATCAGTTTTAACTTTTAAGTGATATGATTTAAGTTTATATATTTTTTTAAAAATGAATTTATATCAAAATTTAATATTAATTTTTAACTCAATATAAAAATTACAATTTATTATGTATGTTCACACATCAATTTAAAAAAAATCAATTAAGCATATATTATCTCGCTTCAAATCGATTTATATCTTTAAATATGTTTAAAATGTGTTTTTCTAATCACATCACATGTATTTCCTATTAACAAGGTTTTTTTTTCATAATTTAGTCATCGTTAATACTTCTTATTTTAGTGAGATCGAAGCTAAGAAATTTATCTTACCAACTGAGTTCTCTTTAGAATGTGTTTAGATCACTTAAGGATGACACCCGCGCGGGGCGGGGGCGGGGGCGGGGAATACCTTCCCGTTCCCCGTCCTCGCCTCTCAATTTTATCCCGTCTCCATCCCCGATCCCCACATCAGGGTAATCTTTTCTCCCATCCCCATTCCCCACATACTCATGGGTCCCCACAGGAACCCCATAATTATAAAAATAAAATATAAAATATAGCATAAAGAATAAAAATAATATAAAAGAATTAGAAATTCAATTTTTAAATTAAAAATTAGGGTAATATAAAATAGAAATTATATATATATATATTATATATATAATATAAATAAAAAATTTAAATATATATGTGGTGGGACAGGGACCCCACAGGGCAAGGAGCATGATCCCCGTCCCCATCCTCACGGAAAAAAATTTTCCATCTTCGGGGGCCCATGTCCCCACATGGATTCCCAAATGCAGTACAAAATTTTCATCCCTAATATCACTCTTTAAGAAATTAAAATTTGAAAATTTAAACAAAAGAGGTGAAATTTAATTTAAATTAGGTAAAAAGAAAGGAAAGGGGTAAACAGTGGGCGGCTTGTAATATCGTGCGTAGACAATTTGGAACGTTCCCAAGAACACACATACATAGGTTGTTTGCTTTTCTTTCTTTCTTCCCTTTCTAGATACACGCAACGCAAGCAAGCGTCCTCTGTTTTTTCAGCCAATCTCTTTGTATATATACCCTACGATGCGGAAATCCGCTGCAGACAGATTCAGGCATCTTCTCAATCGTTCACTTGTTCTTGTTCGCCATCACAATCACCATCACCATCACCATCAAAAGCACCACCCTTCTTCTCTCTCTTCCTACCACCCTTCTTCTCGCTCCCATTTCTTCTCTTCTACTCCTTCAATGGCTCCCACCCCTTCTTCCGATTCCCCTTTCCCTGTTACCGTCCACAACATCAACCCCAAGGTTTGTCTTGCCTTTAGATCCTATTTTCACTGCTACCCAGATTGTTATTTTTTGTTTTTAGGTGTGCTGCTCTTGCAAGTTTTGAACTTTATGATTTTTGTTTTCTGGGCCTAGATTTTATCGCCTTGATGCTCCTCCACACATGTGGGGTTTCCTTTGGTTTCTTCTTTTTAGTTTATAAATCTCTTTCATTACACATGCATGTGTGATGTGTTTATTGATCAAAGGACCAACCTTTGATTGAATTACCGTTTTTTGTTTTTTTGGGTTCGCAAGGGTTACTCAATATTGTTATTGATCTGTGACTGAGGTTTAACTCTGATACTGATGATGGACTGGTAGCTTATTTTTCTAGAATTACACTCAATTCAGTATTTTTTTGCCTTGTTATTGTGTACAACCCTGGGATCAGTAAAATAAATTGTAGCGGAAGAGATGAGTCTTGTTAAGATTATACTTTCAATAGAGGCAAGGTTTAACAAATAGTTTTATGGTTTAGACTATTTAAGTTGATTCTTCTTATCTTATTAACAAAAGAAGTGTTTATGTTTATATATTTATAGAGTATTCTTGTAGGCCAGAATGTTTGCCCCCTTTTACTGTCAACAGTTTTTATTCTTCAGTTACTTATTTGAAACTATGGATTTTCCCTGCCTAGGTTCTGGAATGTCAATATGCTGTTCGAGGAGAGGTTGTCACAGTTGCCCAGGTACTGTGATTTGGCTATACCTTTTAGTATTAGGTCCTTCATTGAAAAGGTATTCTTTTCTTGACATATTTCAAGATAGAAACATTTTATACCTTACACTGGAAAATAAGTAAATAACTGTAAAACAACTGCCACAGTGCTCTTCTGACACTAAACTAATAGTACTGCTTTCACTGGAATATAGCTTGAAAATTGAATTTTTCTTTGCTGTTTAAAGTTTCAAACGGATTTATTCAGATTTTTCTATTGGCAATTATTGCAATACTATCAGCTTACAATTCCTTATTGCTACAGAATTTGCAAAAGGATTTACTGGCCAATCCAGACTCTCATCCATTTGATGAGGTACTTCTCCTTTTCAACTTCATATCTTCTAGAGTAGAACTCCTTGAGTTTTTTATTCTCAGAATGACTTCTAAAGGGCAGCCTGATGGTGCTATAGTAGGCAGCCTTACCTTGTGGACACAACTTGAACCTGTGAGGCTGTGCTCTCCAGGTTACATGGTGATGGCGACAACTCCAAGAGTTATGCCAAGGCTCTTCTTCTATGATCAATGATTTTTACCCTTAATTCTTTGGATCAAGGATGCTAAATAAATGGAATAGCAGTAGTTGCATGAGTTGGCTAGTAGTATTATCATTTCTACTAAGCTTCAACATGCTGCTAGTCTACACCTCCAAGATTGGACAAATATTTGACATACTGCACTTCTACTTCATGAAGCTGTTTTTCTATTTTCATTGTTTCCCCCCCTGACTTCTCTTTTATCTGAAAATAGATACTTTACTGCAACATTGGAAATCCTCAGTCTCTTGGCCAGCAGTCAATAACTTTTTTCCGTGAGGTTTGTTTCTTATAATTCTTTGTGGTGAATGCAACTAACTTAATACAAATTAAAAAGGCTTATTGTGACCATCTCATCTCTGCCAGGTTCTTGCATTATGTGACTATCCCGCTCTTTTGGACAAAGTGAAACACAGGGTTTGTTCAGGTTACTGGGATAAAATAAAACTAATTGGCTGCATCTACATAGCTAATCAGAGTGAAACTGAAAGCTTAGTAGTTTTCTGGATGGGAAAAATTTAATTAGAGCTTGAATCTATCTATTCACAGTGGACTAACTGTAACTAGTAAGTCTAGAAGCATTATTTTCAATTTGATTATAATGAATAACTGACTTTCCCTTAACCTATAACATAGAATTAAGATGAAAATATTTAAGTGAAAGGATGCAAGATTCAATTTGAATGTGTTGATGAATTTACGTTTTTTTATTCTATTTTTACAATCCTGTACTCTATACTGTAAGAAAAGTAAATTTTTTTTTGGGGTCTAAGTTGTGGATTTTAATATATTCCTCGTCTTTATAATTACTTTTCTTCTTGTTATGGTTTCCCTTGACATATCACAGTGCTGATTCAATAGACCGGGCTTGGCAGATTATGGGATCAGATTCCTGGGAGAGCAACTGGTGCCTATAGTCATAGTCAGGTATTGATTGGGTTATTTAATTTGGTTTATTTCTTTACTATGGACTGGGTGGGCCTTGAAATTGTTATTATTTCCATATCAGGGTGTTAAGGGCTTGCGTGATTCAATAGCTGCTGGAATTCAAGAGGCGAGATGGTTTCCTGCTGATTCCCAATGACATTTTCTTGACAGATGGTGCAAGCCCAGCAGTATGTTTTCTACTTTGCTTTGATATTTTTCTTTTTTGGTTTTAAATGCTGACAGTGCAAAGTTATTTTCATTTAAAATGTGAATAAGTTTTAAATACTATCGTTTCTCTATTTTCAGGTCCATATGATGATGCAATTACTCATAAGATCGGAACATGATGGTATTCTGTGTCCCATCCCTCAGTACCCTCTGTACTCGGCCTCAATTGCCCTCCATGGTGGCTCCCTGGTAATGTTTTCTCTATTCAATCGCACAATACATAATTTAATTTAGTTCACTGTTTAAATGCACTCAGTTTCGAAGATTTAGTAGGCTATGTGCCATCTTTGAGAAGATAAATCAGAGAAAATGGTCTATATCTACATTGACATATTTATGTGCATTGGTTGGAATATCAGCTTAACTTTGGTATTGTTTTTAAAGGTACCTTATTATCTAGATGAAGCAACTGGTTGGGGGTTGGAAATATCTGAAGTTAAGAAGCAATTGGAGGCTGCCAAGTCCAAGGGCATCAGTGTCAGGGCTTTAGTTGTTATAAATCCTGGCAATCCCACAGGACAGGTGAGCTGCAAAGAATTATTTAGTGTTAATATAGGGAGGAGTGCTTACTGCTTAGAATGTGAAGCTAAGTTGATTAAATTTGATAATATGGATTTCCTGTCATGCCTCTAGGTTCTTTCTGAGGAAAATCAACGGCCATAGTAGAATTTTGCAAGAAAGAAGGTTTGGTTCTTTTGGCTTGATGAGGTAACTGGAGTGTTTTTGAAAATCATAGATATTCAATCAAATTGATTTTAAACATGTTGAAGTGCATGAAATTGAAAATTGCATTTTTTTATGTCTAAAACTTTTATTGAAGCCTATATGGCAGAATACTATTTTGATGCATAAAATTAATTTTGTAGGTATATCAAGAAAATGTTATGTTCCTGAGAAGAAATTTCACTCTTTTAAGAAGGTATCCCGGTCCATGGGATATGGTGAAAATGATATCACCTTAGTATCTTTCCAGTCAGTTTCCAAGGTAAGTTGTTTTATTATATCTATAGCAAAGAGGAGAATACACTTTGATTGCCAGTAGGGGTGATTCATACTGATGGTGAGATGTCTTTCTTTTTGGCTTCAGCTATCATGGGGAGTGTGGGAAACGAGGAGGTTATATGGAGGTGACTGGATTTTCGGCAGAAGTGAGGGAACAGATATATAAAGTGGCATCTGTGAATCTTGGTTCCAATATCTCTGGTCAAATTCTTGCAAGTTTGATCATGAGTCCACCTAAGGTTAATCCTTTGCCTCTTAGAGTCAAATTTCTTTTTGGGTAGTTCGAATATAGAAAGAACATCAAATATAATACGTTAATACTGACTGTGACCATGCTCAAGATGGGTACATGAGTGGAACCTAGATTTAATACATCAGAAATGCACTTATGCTAAAGTTTAAGTGGTGAATCAGAAGGTATTATACTCTGACCGATAGAAGCATTGATCTTCAATAACTGTAACTCTGTATTGGTCAATGAGAGCTTTGATATTCTATGCCTTCTGTTTGTTAAAAGCAAACTAAACCTGAAATTCCCCTACAAAACTTATTAATAATCAGCTAGATGATTCTGAGAAATAGGAAGACACATTGTTAGTGGCATCTTCTATAATAATAAACAGAATGTAATACTAAATGACAGTGGTACCTTAAAATTAATCTAAACTGAATTATTTGTCTGTGAGAAGGACATGCATTACTAGTTTGATATTAATCGCTTTTCACACTTAACATTCAGTGAATTAAATGTATGTCTGCAGGTTGGAGACGAGTCCTATGAATCATTCATGGCTGAGAAGGAGAATATTTTATCCTCCCTTGCTAGGCGCGCAAAGGTTAGTTGCCTGGAAAAATTTTTGGTAACTATGTTTCAAGAGTAACATTTAGATTATTCAAGGTGCCCTCCCCTCTCCCTCCAATGGATGTATGGTTTAGCCTACCAGCATTATGAAATGACCACCATATATACTGCTCCCAACCCCACAATAACTAAAAACCTTAACCATTTTTGTGTTTTATTCTCTACACAGAACTGGATAGAAGCTTTAACAAATTAGAGGGTGTAACATGCAACAAAGCAGAAGGGGCAATGTATCTGTTTCCCCGTATTCGCCTGCCTGAAAAGGCTATCAAGCTGCAGAGGCTGCTAAGAAGCACCTGATAACTTCTATTGTAAAACGCTTGCTCAATGCCACAGGGAGTAGTGTTGTTCCTGGTTCCTGGTTTTGGACAGGTTAGCTCATATACTCTTTTGTAATTGCCTTGTCTCCTTAATTCTTACACATGATATAATTCAGTCACTGATGGCCAACAAAACTTGTGATTGGTTCCAAGTTGCATTTGGTGATTATAAACTGATTGTAATGTATTAAATTGTTTTGTGTGTTGCAAGGTTCCTGGCACATGGCATTTAGGTGCACCATTTGCCTCAAGAAGATAAGATTACGGCCATTGTCACCCGCTTGACAGAGTTCCATAAAAAGTTCATGGATGAGTTCCGTGTTGAGGAGTCCTGGTTTTTGAAATTTTTTTCCATCAATTTAAGGTTACTCAATTGATATTAAACGTTGATGGATTTGTGCTTAGAGAAACTAGTTCCTCTTCTCTTCATAGCTTTTCTAGATGAATAAATTTGTTGTTAATTCAGCATATGGTTGCATTTGAACATGCAAGACTGAGAGGATATTTTATCCCTTTGATTTCCAGTATTGGCGTCCTCTATACTATGAATAGTGGCGTTGAAAATTAATCAAAAATCATAAGTTGCTATAACCCTTGATCACCCTCGTTCATTGCCACTTATTTACAATGCGAATTACTTTATCTTTGGGAGAATTGTAATTTATGAGAAATGGACCATAACATGACACTTTTCAAAGACGAAAGTACAATTTATTATTTGAAATTTCTCGGTTGCAAATGCAGGTGACTTCTTGGAATAACTAGATTACTAGTATGATTAAGAATGCATTGGAATAAAATGGATCTAAAGTCAGTAATGAGTTATTTCAATTGATAATTGTGGTGTATGCTGGAACACACTTTAATTGTGGCGTGTGCTTTATGAGCTATTATACTATGGGTGTTAAAATGTCGAGAGCATAAGGCCATAAACCCCTTGGTGTTAACTTGAGCAAGACTTCAAAAATATCACAAGGCTTGTGAAAAACCATTAGATTGTTAACTTCTAAGCTTCGTTTGGGTATTACAAAAGATAAAAAGAATGGTATAATGGGAAGGAAAAGGATATGCTTGTATCATATGAGAAATATATGCTAGTATTGTATGGGTGTGATCTCTCTCCAGTACTGGAAAATTCCAGTAGGAGAAAGAGTGACACACACCCACACACTTGTGTTATATGTGTGTCACTCTCTCTCTTATTGGAATTTTCCAGTCACTGGAGAGGAGCTGCACCCGTGTTATATACTACCTTCAATTTTTTTTATAGATCTTTTTTTGACTATAGTTTGTTTCTTTTTATAAAACCTTTTACAAAGTTTTGAAAGTATTTTTTTTTAGCTTCTTACCTCTTTAGTCTTCATAATTAATGAACCTTAAAATCAATGTGTTAGAAACATGTTTCTTAGGGTCCGTTTAGTTTGTAATTAAGTATAATTGATTTTGATAGATTTATAAAATCAATATTAAGAAATGAATTATGCACGATTTACGAAGCACATTAGACCAAAGTGACTTAAAATCAATTTCACATAATTGATTTTGAATGTTTTCAACGGAAAACAAAATGGACACTTAATATGTATATTTGAGTTAAAAGGGGTTATAATTGAACCTAACCTAAGGTGGTATATGGACACACCAATATTCACTTGCAAATACATATTAAGTGACTTTAATATTCTTTTAAAGCGATAATAGGCAAGTAGAAAGAAATAAAATTGACATTTGTACTAACTCTAGTGTTTTTTATCATTGTCTTCTCATGCAAGATCAGAGATAACTTCTTTTTTCTTTTATTTCACCATATTTTGTTTCGTTCATTGAAAAATAACAAAATCTTCATCTTTTACTCATTACCAAGCCAAGTTTTCAACTTCAAAGTTTAAAAGAGAAAATAGCTTCTTTTTTTTTTTCTGGGAAAACAAACCGCAAGATCACTGCTCTATCTGCCCTTTCTCTTGATCCAGCCCATTTAACTCACGGGCTTAAGTGGTGAAATATGTCACCTCCATGTGGACCCAAAAAAATGTCACCTCCAGTTTTCTACATTAAAAGCACCAGGTCTAGTTTATTATACACCTCGCTGCTCTGCATGGCAGTGAATTGCTATGTTCACGTAACTCATGAACAGAAAATCTGAAAAGTGTGTCCCCTTAATGTTCATCCAATTTTGTATTTTTTAGATTTCGAGTTACTAATGCAAATAGAAAACGACACAAGCATGGGACCAAGTGGAAAAAACAACAAAAACCATCACTTCTTCTCGTGGTAATTTTCAGGTTCAGGACTATTCTGCACTGCACTCCATGACTTATACTGTACCTTGCTTGATTTATCTAAGTGCCTCCTGTCATTTCTTAGAATTATAATAAAAATATTTTCTTTTTAAAAAATATTAAAATGGGAAAAAAAATTAACTTTGGAGTTTACTTGGTGACTCTGAAAATACAGGGCAAGTTGCCAAGTGATTCAATCAATATTCCATTGTATAATAATAATAATATATTTATTTAATGATGGTTGTTATTGCAAGGGAAGCAACCACATGAAGTGTGCCTCGAAAATGTGAGGTTATGCCTATGATTCCTCTTTTTAGCTTGTTCAGCAGCTCTCTGAATTGCTCCAAATGCTGTTTGTCTAGCTGTTGCTCTCCATTCCTCAGCTTTCCTGTGAACCACCTGACATCCTCTTCATCAACTTCTCTTCCAGGTTTGGCTCTCATCTTTTGTATTTTCACCTACCAAAGCATCATTTCAATAACACTATTGCTTAGTTTCAATAACATGCTTTTAAGCTTTGCAGTTCAAAGCTTGCTTGGTACTGAGTAAAGCAGATTGTGTTTCAATGGTTTGATGAGTTAGAAACAGTTTATAATATTAAAACAATATGCTAGTAGCTTTCACTTGGATTTTATTTTGTATTATGGTCTGGATAGAATAGTAGATTGCATGTCCAGCTGTCATTTTTTTAACTCTTGCTGAAATATATAAAAAAATGCTTCTTGTCTTGTCTTCTTTACAACAATGAAAACTCATCAATCAATTCTACATATAAATGATCAGATTTTAAGTCTGAACTAAATTCCATACAAAAAAAAATTATTCCCAAAACTTTTTCACATATTTCTCACATAATATACCATTAACATTCTGAACTAAATTGTAATTCTTATTTGTTTTAATCAGTCCAAGTATCATACATATGACAATAATCGTTATAAATTGTGTTCAAGGTTGACATAACTCGACCAACTCAGATACTCCAAGTTTCTCACGACTTCTAAATGTAATAATGTTCCATGTGCTCCCTAATATAATATTAGAAACTGGGTTCTAAAGGGCTTTTTTTCCCTATAGTAAGAGGGAAGCATGAAGATAGAGATGTATTTGACTGAGGAAGATTCAGACATGGACATATAATAATAATGGTATCTATGAGTTGGGAGTGGCTCGAGGAAATAGCCAACAACATGCCCGGCAAAGCATTTGATTTTAGTCAAAAGTTCATATCAGGAGCTTATGTATAAAACTTCTATGCATAGTGAAGATCATGTAAACGGGCTACACCCTATCCATTATACAGTAATCTGTTCTTACAAACAGTTCAAACTGCTTGCAAGAGTGTACGGTTCTTGTAATGATAACTTGTACCTAACTACCTACAAATTATCACATTTTCAAATTTCAATGCTAATCACAAGTCCCAAGAAAAGACCACCAAGTAAAGAGTGTAACTTGTGCTAATATTTAATTTAACTAGCACAAGAGAGGAGGTTAAGATCTAGTCATTTGGTCAACAATTCCAGCGATAGCTAAGAATAGTTTTCTATAACCTATACCACACTATTGACATATTGATGTTCTCCGAGGGAATTTGTTGATCATAGATTACTTAATTACAAATTTACAATCCATTGGCAAACTAACCATAAATTCATAAGAAAAACGATTTGGCAATGAAATACCTTCAAGCTTTCTTGATTGGGCTTTCTGCTTTAGCATTTTGGGGTTTACCCAAGCTTGGATTTTGCTTCTTCTCTCTGATACCTGCCGCAACCCAAATCACAATTAGTTCTAGCCATATATATCAGATATAACTACAATGCTGAAATTTAAGTTTTAGTTACCTAAGACAGCACTTGGTTCTTCTCCTCTTCTTCCCTGTCGCAGCAATGCAGTCTGAATCAGCTTTCTGGCTAGAATTATGCCTCAATGCTTTTTGATATTTCCTTTTCTCCTCTTCACTTGAGCTCCAATTGAAGTGACGTGAATATCATACTGTGTCCTAGTTGTAGTTTAGAAAATGGCCTTTCCAGCTAATATGTCAAGAGTGCATCCAGTGCTATTGGGGTTAGCCAAGGCCAATGGTCCTGACCTATTTGCAGGAGTGTTATGGCGTGCAGGAGATGAACTCTTAAATGGGGTGTGGCATCTTGAAGTTGTGGAACTTCCCATAGGAGTCATCTCAGTCCCAACATCTCTATGTTGAACCACTTCAGTGCAAGCATCTTGCATTGCCTCACCAGCTGGGTTCCTAAACAAGAACCCTTCTTTAGTTGGCTCTGAATATCTGAAATTTGGCAAAATGGGCTCTATGCTGTCTGTGAACTTATCTGCATTGCAATTCACAATATGTCAACCAATTGTTATGTTTGTAAATTTTGAAGTCCATTATTTACTTCATTCAATTTCAAGTACAATACAACCCAAATAGGATGAGCAATTTGGGTAATCAGTTTATGCAAGAAGTTTCAACAGTATCAGTACAACAAGTTCCTATCATGCTCAACAGCTTAGAATACAAGGAAATTAGAACCTTTAAAACTTTAATTTGAATCTTCAACCTACCTACAAGTTTGGTGAAACCATTAAAGATGAAAAACTTTTAAAAGTAAGAATAATTTTGGAATCCAATAAGGACAAAGGAGGAAAAAAGGCAGGATGATAATGATGGCAAAAAGTGTAGACTATAGAGTGAAAAGGCTAGGCAAATAATGGCAAAGGTCAAGTTTTGAAGTAAAAATTGTGATCCCCACCTTTTAGTACTATGTCTGTAGGGCATGAGACCCCATTGAAGACACCAACTGTGTTATGGGGGTCCAAAGATGGAGACCTTTGAAAGTTAGGAACAGCTTTGGACACCTTTTCCTCTATGACCCTCGATTTCTCCGCGAAATTCTCCATTTGCTGCTTAAAGTTATCACATTGTCTGGTACTGATCTTTGAGGACTCTGATACCTTCATATTCACAGTGTTATGAGCAGGTGAGTCATGGCAAGAGCTGCTCATGAGCCATTTCTCTGCATCATCCCATTTGGAAGGAAAGCCCTTTCTTGAAAGGTTTCTTCCAAGGCTACCAGAACTGAAGCTGAAAACAGGTCTACCAGGAGTGGGGGGAGCCTCAAGCCTCCTCTGTTGTGTGACAGAGTCATTGCCCCCTTCTCTCTCTGTGCTGAAACCTCAAGAAAGCCTCTACTTTCTGCATTCCCATTAGACACTGGAAATGACTTAACAAACTCAGAGGTTTCCCTAAGATTGAGCTTGCAAAGTGGGTCAGGGAAGGCATCTACAAAAGGGTTGTTGTCTTTGCTTTCCCATACAAGCTCATGTTGCTCTCAATTGGTGATTCCTAAATCACAAAAAACATGAGTAAGAACTAAGAAATAATACCTTACAATGCAGGAATAAAGGAATTGAAAGTTGAAACTAAAAGACATCATATATAGAAGGATCCTTAGTTCCTTACCCCATGTGGTACCAATACAGATGAAGCTTGAAAGAATTTGTGGTTGGGGAGGTCCATTTTAATGGGGTTTGATTTGAGCTTATTGGGGCCACTGATAACTTAAAAATGGAGTGTGTGTAGTGAAGACTGGCCCCTATGGTGTGTGAGTTTCATTTCATATGATGTTTGAAGAGTGGTCAGCAGAAAGTGACGGTGGAGGCAGTGCATTTCTGAAACAAGGAAAAGCATATAGACTTAGTTGGAAGCAGGGTCCAAAAAAGTACACTAATAAAATGACTCACATGTAAAGGGCCAAAAACACAATCCTCTTCTCTTGAAGCCACTGTGTCACAGCTCAGTACTCTCACTCACAAACCCTCCTTAGCTTAGCTTAGCTTAGCCTTTCCTATCTCGAGGAGATGAATTGGAAGAGGAAGAAGACGAAAGAGTACATCATCAAAAATAATAAGAGGGAGCTTTGGAACCTGCATAAGAAATTATTTAAGAAACAACATCAAAATAGGTGGCTATCATGGAATACGGCTAAGCAAAAAATTTAAGGTGATATAATTATTTTATGTAATGTATCTTTAAGCAAGCCCATATAGAAATAGATGCTTACGAAAATGTAGTTGCTTCAAGTGGTACATACTTGTTTTCCTTTATGTAAGGTCTTGCGTTCGAGTTTTATGGATGGAAAAAATTTCTGCTAAAAGAGCTAACCCCACCATGATGTAGATGTTCCGACTCAAACATAATTGCCTCCCGTGATGGATACATGTGATTAAATCAAAAAAGAAACAGAAGCTTATACGTACACATTCATTGGAATGAAGAGCTTAGAAGTCTAGATATATTAAAATAACAATAAAATAGATATTAAAGATAATGTGAAAGTTACTTTAATTATTTTTAATTTTAAATTGATTATATGGCTATTAAATACTCTCGGATAAAAATTATTCGTAGCTCACAATAAGGCTCGTATAGGACCTCAAAATGAAACGAACAGCAAAAATGCAAAAACAATACTTATTGCGTAAATCCCCGTATTAGTTATTGTCCTTATTAGTGCCATGCATTTTAGTTCATGTGATTTTAAAATGTCTCCGTTAATCCTTGACATTTATCTTTGTCATTCACTTTAGTTCAAAATGATTGACAACGTTAAATGAGTGCAAAACGTGTCACGTTAAGTGACACTTTAGATTCAAATGAATCCCTGTAATATTAAGAATCATTCATTTTAGTCCCTAAAATGATTTTGTGTATGGAATGACAAGTTCTTGGTAACATCATGAAGAATATAAAATTATGGCTCTTATTAATTGTATCCAATCTATATTTCTATTAGATCTAATTAGTTCATAACCAATTTTTTCCTTCATAAATAGTATTTTTTCTAATGATATTCCATACTGAACAAATTGAATTTCACGTGTTGTATTATCTTCTTTGTGATTAAATATGAAAATAAAATATTTAGTTCGTAGTTGGTTATTTATCAATATTTTTTGACAGCTAGTTGACACTATTTGTACCAAATCCATAACTTTAAGTGATATATTGTTCATCTAGAAAATGAAATTACATAATTTCTATATCTCTCAATAAATAAAGGATTTAACCCCAAAACAACTTAACATGGTAAAACTTAACTCTAATTTCTTTTCTCCGAGTGCACTTTCTGAAATGTGATTGTCATTTAAATTTTCTAATTAGATGCTGATTGTCACATTTGAGAAATTTCACTCGGAGAAAAGGAACTAGAGACGTACTTCGTTTTCTAGATGAACATACATATCACTTAAAGTTATGGATTTGGTACATATGGTGCCAACTAGTTGTCAAGAATATTGATAAATAACCAACTACGAACTAAATATTTCTACGTTCATATTTAATCACAAAAGATAATACAACAAGTGAGAATTCAATTTGTCCATTATGGAGCATTAGAAAAAATGACTATTTATGAAGGGAAAAATTGGTTATGAACTAATTATATCTAATAGAAATATATGTTGGGTACAATTAATAAGAGTAAGAACTTTCTATTCTCCATAATGTTACTAAGAACTTGTCATTCCCTACACAATCATTTTAGGGATTAAAGTGAATGATTCTTATATTACAGGGACTAATTTGAATCCAAAGTGTCATTTAACGTGACACGTCAACACTCATTTAACGCCGTCAACCATTTTGGACTAAAGTGAATGACAAAATAAATGTCAGGGATTAACAGAGACATTTTAAAATCTCAGGGACTAAAGTGCATGACGCTAATAAAGTTGAGGACTGATATGGTAGTTTCCTCTATATTTACTGTATAATTCTAAACGAGGAAGTATTTTATAATCCTTATTCTTGTGCTTTTACAATCTTAAATGCACGTACTATTTCATTAATATTTTTTTATTGTGAGATTTTTTTTTTTAAAAAAGGCTGAATCAATATAAAGAAGTTATTTTGGAATTGATTGCATTAAATCAAAAGAATGATAAAAGAGCCGGATCTTCTAAATTATTAACATTAATTGTATTTATACATTAAATGTTACATACTTTAATAATAATTTTTTATTTTTATTTCTTAACAGTACGCTAAGAATATTCATTAGCATTTTTCTTTTAAAATATAGATGCACATTCTCCATTATTATAATAAGGTCTATTTGTTTTATTCATATAAAAAAGGTCTATTTATTTTAAAGTTGAGGTTAATGTTTTTATAGAATTAATTGAGAAAGAATTAATTTTGAAAAAGCATTTTAATAGAGAGTTTAATTATTATGTATTGTCAGTATAAAAAAATTACATTAACATTGAATAATGTGTTGTCATATCATTTAATAAGTTTAATACATCAAGTGTTAAACTCGTGAAATGATGTGGTAACACATCATTAAATATTGTAAAATTTTGGAGTCTTCTACCATGTCACAATTAATGTTTCTAAAATATAGTGACTTTTAAATAGGGGTATATTTGGAATGGTATTATTTTTTTAAAAAAACCAATACATTAACCAACTTTTTTTAAAGTGTGTGAAATGGTTGAGAGGGTCTTATAATAAGGGACGGAGGGAGTACTAACAATGTATAATTATTAAATTCTTTAATAGAATGATTTCAGTTTAAGACTAATATTATAAAAGTAAGTTTAAAGAAATGAATTTTATTTAAATGATAAAATAAAATTACTTTTTAAGTATAAATATAATTTATATTTTGAGTCTTGCATCTAAAATGAAGTTATCTCAACGAAAAATACAAAAAAAAAAAAAACTTCTCTCAAATAATTATAATTATCACATTGCAAAGCAAAGTCTGCTTTAAAGCAAAGAAGTATTTCTAGGTGCTTTAAACTTTATCCAATGCCTTTAAAAAAAACCGATTCAATGCCTTATTTTTATACATCCTATGTCCTCACACAATTACAGTGAGATTGTCTGGGAACATATTAACTTGTAAAGTGCTAATTCATATGAATGGTTTGGTAAAAAAGTAATAAAAATAACTAACCAATCACCACATAGATTAGGATATAAGAGAAGGATAAGATACACGACAAAGTGAGGAAAACTAACTTCACATTTATTTATTCATGCCAAAAAGTTTTGTAACCAATATCACTTTTCTTCACTTGACAAGCATTGATGCTTTGTTTGGTGGGAATAGAGAAATGGAGAAAACAAATGAACTAACACGCTGTGGACGCGACTTGTACGTGCCTCGAGGCCTCCGCTTTGTTTGGTGTGCGTGCCCTTGTGGGCCCCGACGAGACCTGTGACCTAGACTTGTTTTGGTGTGCGTGCAATGGGTGCGCATAGCGAGCCCTGTGAATTTGTTTTGTTTCCAAACAAAAAATCGATTTTTGAGAGTCAGAAATCGATTTTTGCATGTTCCTGTGACCAAAATATCGATTATAATACAAAATAATCGATTATTGTATCACATCACAAAATACGATTATTGATACACAATAATAGATTATTGCAACACAACACTTCATTTCTCTGTATTTCTATGAATTTTGAAGAGAAATAAACTCTGGTGGAACCCACCATTAAAATGCATTTCTCCTCATTTCCACTGTGACACCAAACAGGGGAAATCTCTATTTCCCTCCACTTCCACCCATCTCATTTCTCTTTCACCCTATTTCTATGCCACCAAATAGGGCAAAGATGGTTTCTTTGGATTTTGTCTAGGTGCACCGCATGAAAAGTGGAGTACAGTACATTAGTATATTTGCATCTAATTTACCCATCTAATTGATATCTAATACGAAAATTAGCTACAATTTTTCATAGATAGCCCATAGCTACTTAATAGCAAATTGATACTACTTTCAATCATATTTGTAAGACATTTTTTACTCAAATACGCAATATTAAGAAATATTTTTAAATGTATTAATTTTTAAAAATCCCTCTAACTTCCAAATCTCTCTCTATTTAAAATCAAACTCTATTTAATTTTTCATATTAATTAATCAAACCTTGGAAACTACAAAAATTTATTAATTATAAAAATGAATATAAAAAAACAAATAAATACTTTTAAAATTTTATAAAAAGTCTTATAAAAAGGATAAAAATAAAATTTTCAAAAAATCCCTATAAAAATGACCGAAAAGTAATAGTTATAGTTCATTTTAATTAAATGTTGGGTCACGGTGTCTCATTTTTCATAGATGCTATATAGTGCAAACTAGAAGCACTCATTTCTCTTACCCTAATAAAATTGTTTGTTTACTTTTTTAAAAAACTTATTTTATAATAGATTATATGTTTTTAGTCCTAAAATATAATTGAGATTTGGTTTTAGTCGTTGTACTTACTTTAAAATCAATGGTTTTGGTTCTTCAAAAATTGAAAATACACGAATTAGTTCTTATTAATAAAAATTTATAGTTAATCCGTGACAAATATGTAGCAAAACCAAAACCACTAGTTTTAAGGTACATGGACTAAAACCAAATTTTGAGTATATTTCATGGGTTAAAAACATATTTAACTCATTATAATAAAATAATTTTTAAAAGTTTTTAAAATATTTGTTTTAAGTCTTAAAAAATCAGAATACGAACTAAAAATAAATTTTTTTAATCATTTAGAGAACTAATTTGAGTAGTTTCTTAAAGAGTAAACTAGCGAATCGGTCCCTGACTCTGGAGGGACCATGCAGTTTAGTCTTTGACTTTTCTAAAATAGCACTTTAGTACATACTTTATTAAAAAACATGCACTTTATAAAGTGCATGTTTTATAATAAAGTGGAGGACTAAAGTGTATGTTTTTTTAGTGAAATAAGGACTAAAGTGCATGCGTTTTTAATAAAGTTTGTATTAAAATGCTATTTTAGAAAAGTCGGAAACGAATCTGCATGGTCAACTCAGAGTCAGGGACCGATTTGATAGTTTAGTCTTTCTTAAATATTGGAATTATTATTTTAAAATGTAAAGTACTTTTTTATAATTATAATCAAATGAGAAATAATTTAAAGTCTCTAAACCGTAAAATAACTTTTATTATACGTAAAATCTCTTAAAATAAACTATACTTTTACACTATTAAAATGGTAATTGTTTTTAAGTTTAAGTAAATGGACCCTGTTCATATGAAAGGTAAATTGTATTGAGGCCAAAATGTAATATATATATCTTTGAACTTTACTTCTTTGAGGCCAAAATGTAAAATCTCTTATTTATTTTTTTAGTTGATGTCCTTTGACATATTAATTAATGCAGTGCTGATGCAATAGAGCAAACCAGTCAGATTTTGGATCAGATTCCTGGGAGAGCAACTGGTGCATATAGTCACAGTCAGGTAGTAATTTTCTTATCTACTTTGGTATTTTCAATATCATACATTACTTAAGGATACACAATCATATATATTTATCAATGGGGTTAAATCCCAATTTTTATTTAACATGATGGATGACTGCATTCGTGATTCAAATTAATCATTTGGTTGATACAACTTGAAATGCTAGCCATTTTCTGTATGCTAAATAGACCAAGTGATAATTAAACCCATTTGATGTTGCTACAAGGTTGTAAACTAATAACATCGTTTATATTGTGTGGTTTGAGTGCGACAGAAATTTGACTAGATGTTTATAAATTTGACAGAAATTTGTAAACGTATAACTTTTGTTTTAAAAAAATTTCAAAACCAATTTTTTACAACTCAAAACTGAAAATTAAAAATTATTTTTTGTAGATTTTTAAAATGGATGTTTTGAAAACCATTAAAAATGATTTTTAGTTTTCAATTGTGAGATGTAAAAATTTAGTTAAAATTCTTTGAAAAATAAAACTGAAAACTCGCAACCACCCCAAATGACACTTCTTAAATGATAATAACTTGGTTGCTGAACAGTTTTTCTTGTTATATAAACCATAGATGGATCCAAAGATTTTCTTACCAAACATTGTAAAATGGGATTGGTCTGTGAGGTGCTTTTAGCACCCACTTTTTTGCTATTTACAACCCTACTCTTCCATTTGATTTTTTTTCCAAACTACCCTCATTCCATCACCCCCCCTCCCCCATCCTCCACCGCCACCTCTTGACACCACTTCATTCAAGTTTCTCTTTTTTTTTCTCTTCCCAAAAATTATTTCTGAAAAAAACCACTTTCAGAAATTGATTTCCGAAAACTAAATGATAAAAATGGTTTATGAAAATTAATTTAAGAAAATTTTCAGAAAAAATCGCTTCTGAAAATTAATTTCTGGAAACTAAATAATAGGATGAGGGTAGTTTAGGAAAAAATAAAAAGGAGTGGGGAGGGTGTGAAGTAAAAAATGGTGCTAAAGCAACACCCAAATGGTCTCTTTTAAAAGTAAATAATAGGTCATTGTTTTTCCCACCCCCATTTTGCTTTTCCCACTTCCACCCCCCGTTCTTAATTCCTCCAATTACCCCCCACCCCGACACGACCTCCACCTCCCTCCCTGTCTCCTTTCCCCACCCCACGACCCTCACCTCTCCCCCCCGCCCACCTCCCTCGCTTGAAGCGCTACAGTCGTTGCTTCTTTGCCTTGGAGACAATGTTCCCTCTGTCCATCCGTCCATCGCTGCACATGAATCTCCCTCCACGCATGTCTCTGTTGGTTGCCCCACCATCTCCTCTATGCGTTGTGGTGTCATTGGTGGTGGTGGTTTACCGCTATCTTTGAGGAATGAAAGTGTGATTTGAAAGGTGGAATGGAGGAAAGATGCACTGAAAGGAGAAAGAAAATAATGGCCTAAGGATTCAATTACGAACATAGCTGTCCGGGAATTAATCCCAGACATAGCTGTCCCTAAGTCAATTTTTTTAAAATGGCTTACGGACACGGCTGTCCGTGAACCAATCTCGGACACATGTGCCCGTAAGCCAATTTTTTTAGCGAATTATCCGGGATTTGTTTCGGACACATGTGTCCGTAAGCCATTTTCTAAAAAAATGCTTATGGACACCGTTATCTGAGATTGGTTCCCGAATAATGTTGTCCGTAAGTCAATTATATTCTCATTCGAACACCGATGTAAGGGGTGGGTAGTGAAGGAAAAAATCTTAAAAAAAAAAGGCGGTGGGAATAGCAATGGCTTGAATAGTATACTTTAGTGCCACGACCCAAAATCCAAGTTGTGATTGATGCACTTGCTAATACCATGAATTGACCATTCTAATCGTACAAAATTATATATATATATATATGATCTATATCCAAAAGTGGATTATTTAATACAATAACCTATTTTTAAGTTATTCAACAATGTAATACATCATATAACTTACCGTGGTGTAATTTGAACCCTCCTGTAAATATATTATCATTATTTTAATTTGATTCCCACGACTTAAAACTATGAACTTGTAGTCACATGGCATTAAGGCTACGGAGCTCTTTACCGTGAATTTGGTTGTGTAGAAATTAGGGAGAGAAGAGAATTAGAGGAAGAGGTGTGATTGTGTGTTTGGTAGTGTACAAATTAGGGAGGAGAGAAATGGGCAGGTGTAGGGCCAAACTCTGCCAATTTCTTCTCTAAACATGAGAGAAAGAAAAATTTTTCAGACCTAGAGGAGCGTCCCTTATAGGCGCCCATATGCCATACAATATAAGACGCGAAGCAAAAGGCATTGCTAAGCTGTACACACTTTTTTATTTTATTAATGGTGATTCAATGTTAAATTTTTTTGTTATTTTTTCTTTCTTTATATATATATATATATATATATAAAGAATGTTTCAACGTGTATTATTTAAATATATATATATATATATATTATATCATTCTTAAAATTTTTAATTAATTATATTTATTAGTTTATAAATTTAAATAATTTTAAATATTAGATATTTATAAATTTTAGTGAAAAATATTTATTTAAGGGCATTTTAGTCCTATCAATTATAATCTTATTTTTCTCCTTTCTATTTCTCTCCTGCTAAATAAGATGAGAGAGAAACACAACCTTATTTCCACTTTATTTCACCCTTATTTTTCCTATCAAACAACTTAATTTTTCTCTTCTCTATTTCTCTCTACTCAATTTCTCTTCTCTATTTCTCTCCCTCTTAGTTCTTTCCACTCTCCCAAACACATAATGCAAGTGCATATTAAAAGCGCGATCTGATAAGTTATATAAACCCTAAAAGTTGGATTTTTTTCCCCATAATTATTTATTGTATTAATAAATCATTGGCTCTTTACCTTATTTATTTATTCAACATTTCTTGATTTTCTTTTGGTCAACATTTCTTGATTTTGAAATGAGACTTCTTGTTGGGCAATGTCATACAACCAAAGAAAAAGCAATAGTCCAAATTTTGACAGAATAGATAGATGATTATTGAATCCGTTATGAAGTTGTGTGGACAACTGACTCATCCAAGATTTAACATCATTTTTGACAAATAAATTCCGGCTCATTGATATTTTTCCTTCCTCTATCTTTTTAAACCTCTTAATTAATTAATTAATCCACTTCAATTCCAATTTCCACCATTCAAATTTAGATTGGATGTTCGTGTTTGGCTTCTTGCATTAATAATTTTAGAAATTTGACATGATACAACAATCTTTGGTGAAATTTGATTTGGGTTTCTGGTGTTTGTAATTCAGATAAGGTAGTAAGATTTAGAAGGTGGAACCAAGCCAGATTCCCATGAATTATTAAAGGAGCAGGTAGTAGTACTTGCAGATGCACTTCATTTCATTGGTGCTCTGCTCTTCTCAAGATTCAATTATCCCATTAATTAGCTATATTTATTTAATTAGGATGACCTAATTTCTTAGGACATATGCTAAATGCTCCCCAAGTGTCAAATTAATACATAGAGATATTGGCTGAATATGCGTGTATGATTTGTCCGCATTAAGGGAAACCTATTTTGTTACCATGGGGAAGCAATAACATAGGCCAAGATGCAATTCTTCTCATTCAAAAAAATTGATCAAAAAAGGAATATTGCACTCAACTAATACTAATAGAGAGAATCTTTTGTTTTCCTTTTTCTATGAATTGAGAATCTGCATTTGAGACCAACTTGATTCCTTATTTCTTGCACGTAATATATTCAATCACTGTCCCACGTACCCATCAAAATTAGTATTTAATGCAAAGTCAGATGCATGCTAACTAGTATTGCGTTAGGTTTACAAATTCCCTTTCAACTTTTAGATGACAAGTGGTGAACTATAATACAAAAATGCCTTGTTTTCTTCCATTCTTTCAATGACTTTAGTGCACAATTAGACAATCACATATGCCTCGTACTATATTTGCATACAAATTAGGTTTCCTATTCTTATACCCTCACATCTAGTTGAATTATCTTATATATTTTGAGATAAAAAAAATTATAATCAAAAGTTTCTTTAAAATACTTTTAATTAAAAAATAATGATTCTTTTTTCTAAATAAATAATTTCACAAACAAGCTGTTATTATTTACATCCTGTGGTTATTGCTCAAACATGCTCATTCATATAGTCCACTACTACTAAAGTGTTTTTTACAATAGAATAAATTAAATACACATATTTATTTCTCAAGAAAAAGAATGTAATTTTTAAAATCAAAAGTGATGACATCATGATAATAAATTTAAATGTATGCTTTAAAGAAAAAAGGAGAGTGTTATGTACCTTAAATTTGATTGGATGTATGAGTCCCACAACAAGACTTGTATACATCCAAGGGTCTCTTTAACCAATACTATGGATCTTGAGTTCACCGGCAACACATTAAGAGATAAACTACTTTGTCCCAACACGACTCTATCTTACTACTAATATATTATTAATGCATCGTGACAAGACATGAGCCACCAATAATTGAATTATTATATATATAAACAAAGTATATATATAAAACCGATTATTATTGATAGTTAATTAATCTTGTGACGTGATCATTGTATTATTATACTATATCAATAGCCTAGGCATGGACAATTTTATTCTTTTTCTTCTTCTTATCCTCTTCCTCTTTATTCTTCATTGTTATTGTTGAAGAACTAGATTGATGGCTGTTAACTGTAATTGTTCAGCTCAAATCTCAATTCAGAAATATGGTTCATTTCTAAAATATGCAAACAAAGAGTTGATGTCCAAACGCAACTATGCCCCACAGAAAAAGGCACCAGTTGGTCAAGTAGTACCAAGGATCACAGCATGCATCAAGAACAAGGTCAAATTATTCCATTATCTTTCTTCTATACTTCGCTCCTATATCTCTATGTCAAGCTTTTTTGATGTTTGCTCTTATCCAAACTTTGGAATCATACTCTTAACAAAAACTAGATTATATATGATGAGTTTAAGGAACTTTCTTTTTATTGTTGTCTATTTTGCTTCTATATACACAGATTTATGAGGATCAAGCAACAGGCATAGTTTGCTACCAAGATGAGAGTGGAGAAATAATATGTGAAGGGTATGATGAAGGGCCTAGATATCAACGAACTTCATCAAGGCCAGCAACACCTCATCCAAGGTTGAAATCTTAACCAAAAAAGAAATTTAACTCCAAATTTGTACTTTTTATACTTGTCTGACCGCAGGGATTTTGTTGGGTTCAGGGATACTGAAATCATGAATCTTCTATTGCAACAAAGTTGGCTTCAGATTGCTAAAGAGGAAGAATTCAATCATGCAGTTGAAGTTGTTCCTCTGCAAGAGGATTTGAACTTCAAATCAGCAATAGATGGCTTTAACTAGTTTGGGTAATTTACTCTCTGGGTCTGGCCTTTGTCACACTCAAAGGTCTGAACAGTTCAGTTCCCTGTAGTGCTACTATGTATCATAAAGGCATAATACCACAAAAACAGAACAGAACAGATCCTTCTGTGTGAATGGTGAATTTAGCACATGTGCAGCTGGTTAGTTCCTGCAGCACTTTTCTTTTTTTTTTTTTTCATGCAATAACTTGTACAAATAGCAATGTTTTTCTTAATTGGTTTTCCTTTTCAATCAGTTCATACAGTTTTATATTTGAATTTTAGATTAGATTATCTGTTAGAAGAAAAAAAGAGAATTAATGTTGACTTCCCTCATATATATTTGTCTGGTATGGGTTTATGAGTCTAATGAGGTGAAAAAGACAAACGTCTAATCCCAAGAGCAGAAACAAAATCATTGGGACCAGGCAGGGGGTGGAGTTAAGTTTTCTGGAGAGGGGGCTATGCCCCTCAATTTTTTTTTTAATTTTTTTAAAATGGTTTCTTTAGCTATTTTAATTAAAATAATCTAACTGTGTCCTAACGCCAAGGCTAAGCAATCTGTCTACCATGTACTGTCTAGGCATCTTTTGAAGCTTGCATTTATGTGAACACATGGACTTTGACATTGAAATTTTATGATTCTTTTTCATTAAAGATTATCACTAAACAGTCAATAATATATTAAATTACTTATTAACTTTAAAGCTCGTCCAAACATAGCATTCCCATCACGAGGATCAGCTGGTTTTATCTAAGTTACAAATTTCATGTCAAGTGTTTGTAAAGGATATAAAATGCTAAAAGAATCACTGACTAGGAGATAGATTCAAGTGTTACATACTTAATTTCCCATAAATAAGGATTCGGGTTCAAGTTATGTACAAAAAAATCTCCGTTGTGAGAGCTAGTCTCACTATGATGTGAATATTCCCTCCTCGATTTGAGCAAAACAAAGTGAGATATTACCTTAGCAAGAACAAGATCACCTTAACACAAGGACCTCGAGCAATATTGTCTCCCGTGAAGAATACCCTAGCTAAAAGGATCACTTATGCATATTGGTGTTCTATTGGTGTTAACAAGAACGACCAACATTAACAACATCTGAAGTCAAGCACAATACGGTGATTGCAATGAATTCTGAGATATTCAAGAGCACGTATGAAAAATTATACATGTATATATATATATAACTTGATGCTAGAAACGTGACTATAGGTTTTTGTACAGAGATTTCATCCAGAGGTCATCAAATATTTTTACCCCAGACAAACATCACGTGGCTTCTAACAGCCCCTCTTTGTATTCTAACAAACAATTGATAACAACTAGTTGACGAAATTACAAATGAACCAAAAGAATTCCTATATAATTCAAGAGGGAAAAAACAAAAAATAATATAAAATTAAGGGGGAGTTTAATTCCCCAAATTGGAAGTAAAATTTACAGAAACACAGAATCAAAGAATCATTCAGCTGGAGTCCTAGATTGTGAGTTGTCTTCACCTAAATCAGACTGTGAATGACTAGGAATAATAGATGGTGGAGACCACTGATCTGGAAGCATGAGAAAGTAAGTGGTCATTGCTTTCCGGAACCTTTTCTTGTTTGCTTTGGTGATATAACTGTTGGAGATGTGTTCTTTGGTCCTCCAAGGATGCCTGAAGCTTTTACCCATGTTTCAAGATGCTTGTCCCATGTATACTGCCTCATGAAATCAATGATTCCAAGAACCAGTTCATGCTTCTCTTCATCCACCCCAACAAGTAAAGATAGTCCATTACATCAACTGACTGCACAAGAGGAAAACAGATACATGCATTGAGATGGACATAAGATGGTGTGCAGTTTACAAGAAAGCTACTCAGGCAAGAAACTTACAGCAAGAAAACCAGTATCATTCCAGACACCTCTCTCTAACAATCGTTTCGCTTTGTTTCCCACAAAAATAGGAGAAGTTGGCATTGCTTCAATCAAGTTCTGGTCAAGCAGAACTTTGTTTTTCCCGGTACTATCTGCATTATACCGAGACCTGGAAGATCCTTTAAGATCATAAAGTCGTGTCACGTTCCTCCTAAATAGAAGATTCTCCATCACCAGAACATCCATCCTTGATTCTTTCCCTCCTTTAAGATGCTTTGATGAACCTTTCCAATAGAATGGCATTCGAAAATTGAGTGGTTATGTTAAGATGATATATATTCATGTTATCATCAATCCAATAATCAATACAAGAGATGATTTATTGCATGGTCCTTTCTTTTAACATCATACATTCAAGGCATTAAAAAACATCTCAATTTTCTGACACATGTATAAAGAGCCTCTGGAAAATTGGATTCAATATATGATACTTCTTTATTCTTTTTCTTCCTTTTTTGGTTGAAAAAGATTTTTATTAAAAAACATAGAAGGGTTGTTCATGAAGATTTTTTTCAAAGGAGGTGTTTTAACAAAAGATAATTGGTTGATGAATGGTCATCTAAACTTTTTTGGACAATTCAGTAAGGTATGTTATCTGCTTGATTCCTCATAAAATGTCACAACTAAACTCAGCAGGTTTCCATCTTCACCAAAATTTAAAAAAAAAAAAAATGTAAGGCTCAAAAGACAAGTACCTGGTATATGCCAAGAATCTTTGCCAGGCATGTTGGACTTCCTGTGCCTATGGATTCAGAAAGGTACTTGAAGTATTCAGGACCAAATTTAATGAATGACTCAAGCTCTGTTTTCGTAACTTGTTTGATGATAAATCGATCATCCAAGGTTTTTGCAAAGAATACATTACTCTTCCCACCTTGAGCTCTCCATTTCTTACAGCGACTCAGAGACCTTATATAGTCAAGCTCTGAATGACAAGACCCTTCTTAAGGCTTCAAATCGCTTGGCATAGTAACAAGTCACAGAATATTTTACCTTGCCAAGGGGACCATCTTCTCCAAAGGAAACTCTGGCATGCATAGCCTTTGTATATAACACCGGGTCCAGCATTGATGAACTCCGAGACCCAGACATGGACAATAGCATATCCTCTATTGACCCAAAACTTTTCTGAGAATCAAAAGCTGTCTCATCAGTAGATGTAAATGACTGGAAGGTGCCTGAGTCAGAAAAATATGATGAAGCCAACTCAATTCCTTCTTTTGGTTTCTCTCCTTCATCAGCCAATGGAAATGATATTCCGGTGATGTCAAGGCATAAGCTATAATACTTGAGGGTTCATCATCATATATTGGAATTACAGTGTCATTAACACCAATTGGAAGAAGCAGCCTTGCCCCACCTTGGAGTTCCAGCTTCCGGAAGCATGATACAAAAACAGGATTGTAATCAACTAGTGTATCAAACTTCTGTGTACTAGCAAAAAATTCTTGTTAAATTGGCGATAGAAGTTTATGAAGGGCATTCCTAGCCAGCTTAAAGAGTCTTCCATATTATCATGACCTTTAGAAGTAGAATAGATACTCTGGAGCCATTCTGGTCTTCTGTGCGATCCCCTAGATAGTATGTTTCTTTTTGTACAGTGGTTGTCAAAGCATCTGCCATAAATATATCGGATTTACAGAAGTGTTATCCTTTTGAATTCCAAATCCTGAGTGGTTTTCACCTGTCCATTTTGCATCAAGTGTATCAGACAAACTAGGCATGACAGGAAATGGCCCATCAGAGAGGGCTCTGCGAACACCAAATTCAGGTTCTAAAAGATCAGATTGATCACTTATGCTTTTGCTGATTGAAAGATTAGATTGGTCTTCTTTCTCATGCTGTTTATATTTTTCCATGTCAATTTCTTGATGAAATGCATCAGATTGGGAATTTCTGCCATCAACTACTCCACCTCCTCCTCCAAGGCTAGGGCTTTTGTTAAGTTTTGGATCACCATGAACAGAGTCAACGCTACTGAATCCCCTTCCTGCCATGGAAACCGCACTCATCTGATTTTCATCAGTAGGCATTTCCTTATCCACAGAAATTGAACTGCTTAACCCAGTTTCATTGTTGGAATTGGCTAAGCTGGCTGCGTAAATAAGGCGGTGATCCCACATATATGATTGGAAAAGTAACTGCCTCCGTAATCGATTAATTTCAAGAATATCAATCCCAGGTTGGCCATTTCTCTTTTCTTGGTTCAAAATCTTTTGAAGAGTTTCCTAAGTAAACAGAAGAGAGAATGATTAAACCACAAGCCTTTCAAGATATTTATATGCTGCTTCAATTATAGAATTTAATAAAACTTCCAGATGATTTAAGTCTACAAAATAGCAAGACTCCTAAAACAAAAAGTATTATAATTCTAAGTTTCTAACACACATGGTTCATTTTGTCTCTCTATAAGTTATTAAAAACAAAATTTCTCACTGTACAAGGCCCCTACTAGACAAGGAACTTGACTGAATGAAGCTGTAAAAATTCAAGTATCTGAAGACCTCACCTCAAATTCTAGTTTCTCCTTTTGCAACATCCCCTCCAGTTCAGCAACTTGGCGTCTTAATTCAGGAGTTTTAACACCACTATTGATTAGGACTGCGTGGGTCTTTTCTCTCCAATTTGACTAAGACCATTGAGTATTCAGAGAATAAAAGCTCTGCCCGGTTGACCACCTGTAACAACCAGAAATTAGGTCCACTATCATACAATCAAATTTTAAGATCCAAGACTGCAAATATTGAACCTCATCTGATTCTTTTGTATCCAATCTTGATTCCCATAATCAAAATCCAGTTTGTGTGGAGGAAGGTAGACTGAGTGAACATCAATTGATGCATATCGAAAACAAGCAACCATTTTCCCGAATCTGCAAGAGAAACATGAGAATGGTGAATTAATGTATCCCACAAAAAATGGTACAAGTACATATAAGCTGCAAAAAAAAAAATTATGTTCTTGAATGGCATACTAAGACAAGCAGATCTATATGGTTCTCATAATGAGACTCCAAACCTATACATCCTCCAAAAAGAGGTTATAAGATCCTGTTCTTATATAATCAGGTTGGTAAAATAATAAAAAATTTTTTTTTTTTTTCAAATCCAATCATTTGTGTTTCAAATCACGAAGTTGATTATAAATAATATGGAGATCAAGACCACATACATGGCAGTTTTGTTTAATGGGAACTTATAAAACTTGGACCAGATGCTTGTTTAATTCAGACACAAAATTAGGAACATTAATACCCATAAAAACGAAGACAGTCTCTGTGTAAAGAATGGCCACAGCTTGCCACCCTGCTGGCTGCAGCATGGTTTGAGAAACTGAGCTCCAAAAATTTCCCAAATGATAAACCCCAAGCAGCATCAGACATTACTATTCTCTGTGTAGCAGGAGGAATCCATTGATTCTCGGACACCGCAAGCACCTATGCCACATCCAAATCTTTCCCTCCCTTTCACCAGGTAGGATAATTTCTGGTAGTTCTTGACAGATATGGTGAGTGTTCCCTGTCGATGAGTATAACAATGCACATGTGCTTCTGAAGGCATTTCACAAGAATGGCATCGATAACTCTGAAAAGTAAAGACACTTGTTAATTATAAAAACTACTGCAATAGCTCTAATAACAAAGAAATTTATTCCCATAACAACAATTACCGTAATTGAATTACCTGATCAAATAAATGGTCCCGCAGAAACCGACCTAATGGTTTGTCAAAGCTGCCATAGTATTTAATTCGAAATAGATGGGACCTCACACACAGTTCCCTTCCATACACACCGGGAGGACAAAGACACTAAAATGCTTTGATGGTCAGAGGGTGATGGAGGAAACTCTTCTTTTTGAGGGATTGGCTCTTCGTTTGTGATTCCGAGCTTCTCAGGATGGTTTTGAACATATTTTGGAGATAATGACTCTGAACCACTTAATTGGTTTGCAGAGATTGTGCTATGACCGTTTTGAGGATTGTCAGCTAAAATGCCTTGATAAAATTTCTCCGCGGTTTCAGAGTCATTTACAGAAGGATCATCCATGACTACCAGAGAATTGTCCACCACAGAAGTTTCTTCCACTAGAGGTTGTTTGGAGTCCATTCCATTTGTCTCTCTTTACTAGTGCATGAAAGATGTCTTATCGTATGATTCTGGGATTGCGTTTCCTGAAGCAACAATGGAGTGGGTGTACAGTGGCAGTTGAATAGTTGAGACTTGATCCAGTTGGCCTAGATTGAGAAGCACCATTAGATATGCAGGATCCTGTATTGCAGGCTGATGAAGCTAGAATCAAGAACTGTAGACACTTTTTGTTCTCCGTAGGTTCAGTGTCAGTTTCAAGCCCCTGAGACTTTTCATTGCCTGGAACACTGAAACCAGGAACTGTTGAGATGGACCTCTGAATGGATGATGATTTATTAGGAAGGGCCAGCACTGTTTAATGGAAGTTTCTGGCAGTGGAGAGACTCCGTCATCAGCAGAGGAAAGATGTCTTCACATCAGCCAAATGGTAAGCTTGCAAAAACTCCATACTGAACCACATGCTTTTACCTTCTTCAGTTCATCCTTATCAGCTCCTTTAAGTAAAATCTGTTCAATTAGAAACACAAATTCTTCTTACAATCTCCAAATGGCAACTTAATTTTTATAATAAATGATATGCAAACAATCACTTAACAAGTAAACATATTAGATTGAATTTTTTTTTAGTAAAGTATGTCAACGAAAAAGGAGGAATGATTCAAAAACTTGTATTAAGAGAAACTTTTATTAATAATCTCTAACATGCCCCTAAGCTTGAAACACGGACAAAACAAATAGGCTGACCTTTTTGCTGGAATATAATTAATTGGAAGTGTAGGGGTGGCAAACTCTTGACCACGTGGTCAAAGAGATGCTTCATTAGTATTACCAGTTATCAGCCAACTATCCCAAAAAGCTAAGCTATCATGAAAAGGACAAGATGACAATCATCCACATGGTTGCATACGGCATGCAGATTATCTTTTTGTTTTTTTGTTTATTGCAAGATTATCTGTAATTTACAAGTTAGAGCTGTCTGCATATTTTTCCTCATTATATTAAAATACGTAAAAAATTAAATTAAGACTTACTGTGCAACCTAATGGTTTTGGGCAGCCTTCAAAAACATCAATGTTTTCACTGTTTTTTTTCCCACCCTGACCAGCACTGCTTAGATCTTCAAGAAACTTTTTCAACATGAAATGTTTCACAATAACCTGACTTTTGTGATGAGAGATGATCGATTGAAGGCACTATTTGAGTGCCTGTGCAACGTGCTATGCGCTCCAAAAGTGGTTTCTTGACATTGAGAACCAGAGATATATCTTTTGCAAGAAGATATTCCTGTGCATATCGGGAAACTGATTTCTCTACCAAAAGGATATTTGGCTGGTGTGCAGCTATCTTTGCCACTGCCATCTTCAGATGGTCCATTTCCTAGGTAAAGGATATAAACCATTATCATAAACTCATGATAGCATGCGCATCAGCAACTAAGCAAAGACCCAGAATAAAACTTGAAAAATGGCAAACAAGTACACCCTGCTGCAATAGGGTATCTACACTAGATAAGAGGTTGGAAACACGCTGGTACTCAAGAGCCCCTCCAAGGATCAACAAACGAGGTTTATCAAATTTTGACGTCATTCGCCGATGAGCCACATTTTTCTTACACACGACTCCTTTAACCACCACACTGTAAGAATATAAATCCAACAAGTCAGGCAAAAGGAATGCAAGTACTGTAACATATAAAAATTCTCTTTGACTTATGATAGAGTTTAGTGATATATTTTACAGGAATAACAGGAGATCAGACCCAGTGATTAAATTAAGTTCATATTTAGCCTAGGATGCAGACTTTAGTGAAGATTAATAAAATAACTTCATGCATAGAAGTTCTTATCACTTCTATATTCCTATGTTCTGGAATAAAGAAAGAAAAAGATACACGAGTGATCAGAAATTCATAATTCCACAGAGAATGTGTTTAGCTCATTCTAGATTTCATATGCTAGTTTCCATTTGATCTCATATTTCCTCCATAATTATGTTACATGCATATCTAACCCAGACTATGCAAATAATGCAATTGTATGTCTTTTAATTTGTTGGTTTTTCTTTTAATACCTTAACAACTTTCATGACTCTTTGAAAAGGTTTGTTTTCAGCGATTCCATTTGATTTATTTATATAAACCAATCTTTTTTCTTTTTTGGAACCAGAAATATAATATAAAAAACAACACCGTTTTTGTAGAATATTTTTGCTTAGTAGGTTTAAGAAAAGAGCTTTTTCTACATTGAGACACAGTGTATTTATTCCCAAGACAAACAGGATGCTGAGGTCTTTAAGGCCCATTGCTAAATGCCATCGAGATTGATAAATTGCATCAACTGATCTAGAAGAATGTGGAACAACACTAGATAGAACACAGAAGTTTCATATGGAAAATCATATACAGTATAGTATTTACCTCTCAATGCGGCTCCCACATGCTATGCATTTGACTTTTACATAACCAGCTGGATCCATCCCTCCACCTTTGCTCATATCCGGTTTTAATAAAGTAGCAGCTTCCCAGGACAGAGAGGTGATTATTTCCAACCAACTGTTTTTGTCATTGTCTTCAACAGGTAGGTTCTCAACCTGTAACAGCTGAGATACCAATGCCCTAAAGTGCCCATCAACTACATTCTTCATTACCTTCTTGTGCTCCTCACTTGACCTATCTCTGTGTCGATACTCTCCACTTCCAAAACTGCTTGAACTGCGCAGATAACCCCATTCTCCAATGGCATTCCCATCATTATCATCATCATCATCAACAAAATAGCTTCCCTTTCATCTTCTTCATCTTCTGGTTCAGGAGGGAGCCAGAGAAGTCCATTATTTTCAAAGTCAACAGGTTCAACATCGACATCCTCTGAAACATATAATGAGGAAGGTGCTTCATTTTTCATCACAGATGTCCGGTTCATCTTCATTTTTTGCAACAACTGATGTTCCTTCCAAACCCTGTGTGTCAAAATTGTAGTTTGAAGAGAGTTTGGCATTACTGTTTTCTCCATCAGGATGCACCTTTTGTGAGCCATCAATGTTACTTATCCCATCAAGCTCAGCTTGTCCATAGTAGCTATTCACTTGAGGATAATGCCTCATATCAGAATGTGACCGATATATGCCATACTCATCCTCATCATCCTCAATCCTGAAGTAAGACAAAAGCATATGATCCGACAAACTATTAGAAAAAGTAGCAGCACTCATGGACTTGGCACAGTTAAAATACAAAAATTGCAGGTTGATAGGGAATGCAGGCCATTAGAAGAAAATGTTTATGTTACCACTTATCAGACCCTGCAGCCTGATTCCCATTCTAATAAATTATAATGAATGGTTATAACACTATTTTGCATTTATCATGAGTAAACTGAAGCATATGATATTGACTAAAAATAATATAAATACAAAACTACATGAGGAATGTCTAAGAAATATCAATATGAACAATCAAACATTAGCTCTCTCTATTAGTGAACCTAGGACAAATAGTGCAATACCTGTTTATTGAGAACCTGTATTGTTTTGGTAATGAATCTCCTAGGTCTGCTACAAGATCATTCCTCCCCCCTAATTCTGATAAACCTTCTCTATTAGTGTCTTTTCCCCTCATAGGTGATTGATGCAGGTTCAGACAGGAACCTTGTTGCATTTGTTGATAAGGCCCAACTGAATAAGGGGAACCCTGTTGCATTTGTTGATAAGAACCAACTGAATAAGGCATGGAGCAAAGAGTAACGTTACTACTGTTAGCAGTGCCACTGGTTTTACTGCTAGCCAAACTTGAAGTTGACATTGAAGGACTACGATCTAGATTGGAAACCTGAATACCGTTATCAAAAGTAACTATGCCCTGCTCCCATTGCTTGTAACAATAATTGCATACACGGATCTTTTCCCACTCATCCAAAGAATTCCCTTGGCTGTCTAATGGGGCAGGAACCGAGTTTGTTGTACACTTGGCACAGAAAATTCTTCCACAAAGACGACAATGGTGTCTGCGATTAAATAAGGTGAACTGGGAATCACACTCGTAGCATACTCTACAACTGCGGTCGGGCATCCAAAAATCCCTAGACACATTTGCTGGCTCAGATCGCCAGGGAATCCATGATTTAAAGATGCTGACAAGATCAGAAAAAGTCTTGTCCACTGCATCCATTGACAAACAATCTAGTTTCCCCGCTCATCATGATGACTTGCCCATTTGCTTCTCCTAACAGACCATCTTCAGGATAGGAAACTAACCCAAAATAAAGAACTAGAACTCCAACAGAAATATAATCAACCCTGAAAATCCTAGGCTGCAATACTTATAAGCTACAATTCAGGAGCAAACCCTCAGAATCTGAAATCCAGTTCTTCTATATCCACAAACAATCCCCAACTTTGTGGAGGCAGTTTGTGGTTTTCCATCCCAGCCTAGGAAACAACCTCATCAAACGAATCCACAATTGGAAAAAGATCAACTGGCACCTCTATTAAATCTTGAATTCAAAATTCATACAATGGAACCCTACTTCTCCTAACTTTCAACCAATTCAACTATTACAGATCACTCTTCACTACTAAACAAGGACTACAGCATATTTCAAACAAGCCAAGTCAAATTAAATGAATGATGGAAAAGTCACCATAACCAAAAGAGACAAAAAGCTCATACCAGCATGAAAACCTTTCTGCACCATCACATACAAGATAAGAACAGCTCCATGCATAAGTTCCAACTCAAAAAGGTCAACCCCATCTCTCCTCAATCACTCTCCACTTCTCCTAATTGCAAAACAAACCCATCTCCCAGAGGAAAAGGAGGGTTAGCAAGATGGAAAACTTTAACCCCCAAAACACCAAAATTCCTGAACCAATCAAACAAAGCAGCCCTGATGATCAAACATGAAATTCAAGCAGAGATTTCCAACAAATGCTGATTAAAATCCCCCATTTGAAGCAATACACAAGATCACAATCAGATCCTCATCAACCAAAGAGAAAAGGGGGAGCAAGCCAGATTTGCACCACGTACTTAATAGACCCTGTACCACCGAAACTTCAAACAGAGAGAACGACGACGAAGGCAAGGCGAAGGGAGATATCCAGGGAAACAAACACCGACCCAGAAACGATCCGTTGCAGAATCAATCATCAACAACTTCAAATTTGGATCTTGATCATCCACAAAACATAATCATCATCCACAAAACTAACCTCTGATTGATAAGTAATATCTGAAATTCAGGGGAAGATTAACAAAATATAAACATAAAATAATAATAATCGTAACAACTGTCTGCAATTCTATCCGTTTACACGAAATTGGGGAAAGTATGGATCATTAGAAAAAAATAGGTTTTGTTTTGGATATGGAAATTGAGTGATGACTTTTCCATTTTGCTTTTTGTTCCATCATTTTCTCATTGCAAAGAAACTAACTAGCAGTCGTTTTGGTTACCTTTTTTTCCCTGTGACCCCTGACAGAGACCTCACCTGTGCCTTCATCACAAAATCAAAATTAGCAACTTCATAATAATATATCCATTTCACCTTATTACTCAATAAATAAATAAGACATTCATTCTCTATTTATTCAATTGCAGAGACGTTTATAAAATTATTACTAAATTTTATATTCATTAATGTAATTTCATAATTACTTAAAATTAAATTATATTTTCATTTTTGCGTTTAATTTTTTAAAAAAAGTCAAAGCAGCAACGCGTCACCGCGCATGACTTGTCAAAGTGCATAAGGTTAAGAAAGTCAAAAGCAGTAGATTTAACAACATACACACAATTCCATGAAAGTCCTTTCAAAGTTTCATATCTCAACTGAGTACAAAGAAAAAAATAAAGGGATAAGAATGGTAATATATCTTACTACATCTATATCATATTCAAATGAAATTTAAGGCTCAAATCATCATCATAAAGCTTAATCAATTTTAAATAAAAATAATAACTAGTCAGATTTAATTCGAGAATTTTTTTGGTTTAACTACGGTATCCTTCACGGGAGGCAATCCTGTTCGAGTCGGGAACATTTACATCATAGTGGGCTAGTTGCCCGAGACCTTGCTTAAGGGGAAACAAACATGTACCACTTGAACCCAACCCCCGTTAGTATTTAATTCTAGGATTTAATTGATATATACTATCGGTGAGAAATTTTACATATACATCAAATTATGTGTCACCACATCGTTTAATAAATATGAAATTTCATGTGTTATTAAATTCAATAAATGATGTGACAACACATCATTGAATCATCTCAGGTGTTATTAAATTCAATAAGTGATTTGATAACACATCATCACATCATTGAATGTCTGGTTTTTTTTTCGCTGTACAAGGAAAGCAATGAAGTTTGAACCTAGAACATCATGTTAAACTACCCAAACCCCCAACCACTAGGCCGACCCTGGTGGATTTTGGGTTAAATTGTTTTACACTTACAATAAATATATATATATATATATATATATTAAACTCTTAATTCTAACTTCCAATTATTTGATATCAACAAAAATGGCAAGTATTTGAGGAGTTGAGATATGAGGTTTTGAGTGAGTTGAGGAAAAGAGGAAGAGGGCAAGCAGCCAAGCAGGCACATCACCAACGTTATCCACAAAAATAACAAAACCGCGTATGCTCTGTGGTTGAATCCAAAGAGGCGTTGGACACGGCCTATTTTTTAGGCAACAAGTAACCTATTATTTTATATATACTATTTATTTATTCCATGATAATCAAAATTCCTTTAGGTCAAATGCAGTTTTTGAGAGCATCAAAATAAAAAATTACAAGGATTGAAAATATAAGACTGAATTTTACTCCGAGACTTATATATGGTGAAAATATTATGAAATAAACTGGGGAATTTATTTGCACCAAGTAGACAGCATATTTAACTAGTCGCTTTTGAAGGGAAAGACATGTTGTGGTATATTCCACTAAAGTATAACTTTCTGTGTAGACTTTGCCTTTAGGAGAAACACACAGCAGGCAGGGATGTTACCTTTTTGGGTTACAGGTATTTGCAATTGCAGGATTACTGACAGTCAAGCATTCATAAAATAAAATGGATAGCAAACGGATTGTCTCCAGCAATATTTTTGGTTATATCTGACCAAAATTGGTTTAGGATATCGCATATTAGATATGTTTAATTTAGCGTTGAAACTGATTAAACTCAAGTCTGAATTTCCTTATATAATTATTTTTAATGTTTGAAATGTGAGTTTACCACGTTTTGACGTTAAACCAAACATGTTCTTAGCTTATTTGATTTACATCAAAATCACGTTTTAAACGTGGATCCAGTCCAACGCTATGAATAGTAACATTGGCCCAGATCCACGTTTGAAATGTGGTTTTTGTGTAAATAGAAACATTAGAGGAAAAATGGGATGACATAGTGTCACTAAACGTGGAACATCATAAAAAATTTAACGGGAAACACGCAATTGGACTATAATGACAGAAAAAGCAATAAGTCAGAGATTATATTGGAGTTTTCTATTTCTTAAGGACTAAATTGTGTAACCCTAAAAAAGTTAGGGACAGATTTGCTATAGTTTACTCTTTTATTAAATATTGAAAGATTTTTTAATTCTATAATGAGTAATAGTTATTCTTTATAGGAAACAATTCTACTTGATAAGAGTACTTGTTAGCATTTTTTTATTGGATAATTACTTTAACTAACTATAACAAATGAAGTGTGTGAAGATAAATGAAGGTATTTTAGTAAATATATAATAAAATCTTATATCATTAAAAGTTTATTAATATGTGTACATAACCTTGAATAACAAAAAATATGAAATGAATATAGTATCTTGAAAACCAACATTTTTGAAAAGCAGAAAGGAAAATAGTCTAAATATTTTTAATTTTCAGTTTAAAGATATCTTTTGGAATAAGAAAAACACCTTATAAGACATATTTATAAAACATATTTCAAAACAATCTTTAAAAAATGAAAAAAATTGTTTCAAATAGGCCTAAGTTTTAGTAACAAAGAGTAATATTTTTAAATTTCAATGACAAAAACAATTACTTCCTTCATCTTACAATGCTAGATTGCTAGTTCTTTCAGGGGGAAATGTTTTCAAAATTTTTGGCATGTTTTTCATGTAATTTTATTATTGAGTGGATTTTGCTAAATAGAATCTACATAATAATAAAGAATATTGTTTGGATTGGGTCAAATGACCCACACCTACCATTGAGCAAGTGGATCAGTTGATTAGGGTTATTCCAGCTTAACCAGTGGTTTTGAGTTCGAGCCCTGAGTATGCAATTGTGTTAAATAATCTTAGGGAGAGTTTTGCCAACCATAGAGATTCTACCCAACTCGAACAGGGATTACCTCCGTGGAGGATACTCGTGATCTTGAAAAAAAAAAAATAAAGACCCACACCTAGGAGGCGCACACTATATTTGGTCCAAAAATTCTTGCTCTCACATGGGTTGTGACACTCCACTAGCTAGGCTGAGAATAACATAAAGTGAGACTCCTTATACTTGAAGCATCGGATCACAATCTAAAGTACACACCTATGATAATCATAGGTTGTTTTAGTTCAAGATAAACTTATATCGATCATGTTAAATCAATTTCGTTTGGTTTGATCTTTTTTTAAATCCGAACCAAACCAATCTTTCACTGCTTCATGTGTGATGTGTTTTGTGTTTTCATATCTTCAATCATTGGTGTATGCGATTATACCCTTCAAATTCACCATATTAATATTTTATCTTTTATCCACACGTACTCAAATCACCTAAAATAAAACCAAATCACCGTTTACAATAAATCTATTTCAACTTTTTCTCTAACAATTTCATCTTTAGTTCCTTCTAATCTTTTGTACCGCACACTTATAGTATCGTGCTTAACTACTAATCTAGAGTTGATGTCCCATCGAACCTAAATGCGTCACGTGCATATTATTGGGCATTATGAGCACTTTAGTATCTAGAACTAAGGGCCGAGGCCGTTCGAGGTGGTTGCGAGTTTTCAGTTTTTAGTTTTTAAAAAATTTCAATCAAGTTTTTACAACTCAAAACCAAAAAATGAAAACTTGTTTTTGTGGTTTTCAAAACAAACATTTTGAAAACCACAAAAAGTGGTTTTCAATTTTTGGTTTTGAGTTGTAAAAACTTGATTGAAAATTTTTAAAAACTGAAAACTGAAAACTCATAACCACTCCGAACGGCCCCTAAGTAAATGGGTCACAATTCGTGAGCTAGTCTGCATAATTTGTAATCCATGCAAGCTTGAGCTCAAAAATATTTAACTCATTTAAATGCAAATTTATACGGATTGGTCCATTAAACCCATATGTTAAACAATTTGGTTGGCATGCCAACTCATTTAACCCACATATATATTTTTTAAAATAATACTATTGTTTAAATAATTTTTTATTTGATATGTGGGCTATCATGGCAACCCACAAAATAAATTCATGGCGGTATATATCTTATATTTTTATAAGTTTCTTAATATGTAATTACGAAGCAATGCATACCAACCTTTATAAGTATTTTCATGGGTAGAGTTGCCAATAGCGGGATCGACATGGGAAATAAGAGATTCGGTGTGTTTGGTCATAGGAACCTTTATGGTAGATGAACCCTAATATATATTTAGCCCTTACTTTTTTCCGCCCCACAAATTTTTCCTCCCACAATGTCAATACCCATCTCACTTTCCCTCTCCCCCACCCCTAATGTTACCCCGGTCCCTTCCCCCCTCCCTTTGTTCCCTTCCCCTTCCCCCGCCCCCCTTCTAACCCCTTCCCCTTTCCCCCTTCCTCCTTCTCCCCCTCCCCTTTCTCTCCCCTTCCCCCTTCCCAGCTCCCCCCCCATCCCCCTTCCGGCCTTCACCCTCCACCTCCCTTCCCCATCGTCCCCCCTCCACCTCCCATTCCCTACGCCCCCCTCCCCCTTCCCCTTCCCCTTCCCCTTCCCCTTTTCTACCGAAAAAGAATGGAAAAACTAACTTACGGACATGGCTGTCCGGGAACCAATTTCGAACAATTGTGTCCGTAAGTCATTTTTTTCAAAAAAATATTCCTAGACAGCTGTGTCCATAAGCTATTTTTTTAAAAAAATGATTTACGGACACTGTTGTCTGGGAACAAATTCGAACACTTGTGTCTGTAAGCCATTTTTTTACGGATTGTCCGGAAATTGTTCCAGACACTTATATTCTTAAGCCATTTTTTTTAAAAAAATGCTTACGGGTATCGTTATTCGAGATTAATTCTTGGACAACATTATCCGTAAATCAATTAATTGAAGGCCAGTTTGGGATTTTATAATTTTCCAAAAAAATAAAGAGGGTGGAAATAGCAAAAACCCCAATGGGATAAGCAAAAGCCTATATATCTTTCCCATGTAAAAGGGGTTTGGACTTTGCTATTCCCACCCCAATATGTGTTTTTAATTTCTTCCCTAACTACCTTCACCCCTTCCCCATCCCCCCCCGACCATAACCCATTTCCATATTCTCTCACTTCCATGTTGTTTTGAAACCTTTTTAAAAAAAAAAACTTTCAGACATGTGTGTATGGAAGCCAAATTAAAAAAAAATGGTCTTCCAGACACACATATCGGAAAGCTAAAATTTTGGACACACATGTTTGAAAACTTTTTTTTTTAAAAAATGACTTCCCAAACAACATAAGTGAGAGAAGAGGGGTAATTATAGTGTGGACCTTTTGAGTTTGGGTCCACCATAGACCACTAACTTTTTTTACTATAAAAAGTAATTTTAATTTTATAATATATATTAATAAATTTTTTAATATTAAATTTATATTATTTATAGTAAAGGTCTACCGTGGACCCAAACTCAAAGAGTTCATCCTATAATTACCCGGAAAAGAGGGAAAGAGAGTTGAGATTATGGACAGGGGTGGTCATGGGTAAGGGTGAGAGTGGTGGTTAAGGGCAAGGAGTGGTGTAGTTAAGGAAATGTGTTTTAAAAAATATATAGGGTGGGAATAGCAGAGGTTAAGGGTTTTTTTTTCGGAGTGTCTTACTTCCCGTCTGTTGTATTTGTCATTTTTCAAATTGTCATCAGCAAAACAAAATGTCCAAAGTCGGAAATGGGTCGCAACACTACCTTATTCGGCCCCCTAGACCCAATTAAAAGCAATCACAAATCTTGCTGTGTCATTTTGAAAATAACGTATCTGTACATACTTAAAAGTACTAAAATAATTATTGACAAAAAAAAAAAGAACTTAAAAACTTTATAAAGGTGCTAATTTTAACTTTCTAAAATATATTAAAAGGGATGCACCAATGAAGCTTTTGCATTCTGCAACTAGTAATATAAAGAAACTGTTGAATGGTAGGTAAATGATCCAAACCAAACCATGTTGATATATATGCAGTTCATCAACATCGGCCAACAAGTGGGGGAGTCACTGATAAGGTTTAGTATTAAACTGCTTACGGTTGCCATTGTGGAGTTTTGCTTTAATTCTAAAGAATAGGTCAATAAATCATATTAAAGAAGATGTACCGAAGAATAGTAGACATGATATTGTATTTTATCTCATGTGTGCATTGTTTAATTATTTCGTGTGTGTTTTTGCTTCATCTCAAACCACAAATTGCAATATAAAGAAAATTAATCTAGGCTCTAATTTCTTCTCATAAACTACTAATCATGATATGATTAAATATTTTCATGTGGCTATGATTAACCCATATTACTATATTAGTATATAAAAGCCCTTTTACTTGTTATATGCCATATACAATTTCAACCATGGGAAAAGTTCATCCCCAAGCACCACATTCCTCCACTACTCTCAATTTCACTTCCAAGCAAGAGACTTTCACCCTATGGATGAAATCTCTCGTACTGAATGGAAAGGGATGCACTGTCTTTGATTCCAATGGCCAAATTACGTATCGAGTTGACAACTACAACTGCAGTTATAGAGATGAAGTTCCTCTCATGGATCAAAATGGTGATATCTTGTTCACTATACTAAAAAAGGTAAACAAATTTCACTGCTATATATGTCAAAGTATTTTACTAGATGTTTATATATTTTTCACCAAAACCACGTTATAAACCTGAATCAGATCAAATCTACTCTTAGTAGCGTTGGTTCATATCCAAGTATATAACGTGATTTTGATTGAAACAAAGACACTTTTGACCTTTTAGATAAAACAGCTTAATTTTTTTGTGTGCCTTTTGTGTGTTTGTGTCTCTATAGCAACATAAGCTGTCCAGGTATTGGGAGGGTTACAGATTCCCGGACACAAGGAATGATCACAAAGGAGTAGGACCATCCTTTCGAATTTGCAAAACTCATAGGATCTCTAGAGGGGATTCAACATATGAAGTTGAACTTGGATTGGACAAAAATCAACCATATACTTATAAAATAGAAAGCAACACATGCAAGTCAACTTGCAAAATATCTGACAAGTTTGGTGTGATAGTTGCAGAGGTAAAATTTCTCACATGTTCCTTTCTTGTTAGCAGAGTAATTTGGTACAGAGCATAAATATATCTGTTATTATTTTACATTACAAGTGTTTTGTATTTTTTGTGAGCAGCTAAGGAGAAAGAAGTCACGTTGTGGAGTTGATTTAGGAGAAGATGTATTCACGATGGTAGTGGAGCCAAATAAAGATCTTTCTCTAATTATGGGGCTTGTTGTAGCATATAGCCTTATCAACTGTAAAATGTAAGTATTTTGGAAGCAACAGAGTGCAAAACTGTAATTTGAATCTTGAGGAAGTTTTTAGCTTTATTTAGTGTGCTGTTAAGTCCAGTTTTCAGGTTGATTTTGTAAATGGCTGTGATGACTCTGACTGTCATCTAACTGTGTTTTCCAATCCCAATATGATTTTGTTTTGAAGCCAAATATAAATACAAGTGCACCTTATAATGTTATGCTTCTGCTTACAGTAATTAATTTTGTTTTTGGGTGAAAAATGGTTCCTTTTATTCAATAACTCGGAAGGCTATAGTGCCATGTTTTGTCCTGGACAGCAAACCAAGCTGCTACAGAAGTTGGTTTTGGCCGCATTTTTGCAACTTGCAAGTGTTCTTAATTCAGATGGTCGGTCATTTTGTTTGTACCTAGAAACCACTTTTGTATTTAGCTAAAGCATTTTTCTTTTTTGTTTCTATTTGTACTCGGAATCCTGTGATGTAATATCATTTATCATCAAGTCTCTTTTTGGCTCAAATATATCAAATACATGTCTTTTCATCAAGAAAGCTTAAGGCTTCATTTCCTGATTACAAGGAAAAATGTCAAAAAGCCATAATTTTTTACAACATGATTTAGCATATTTAACTATTTGTAGTATTTTTCATGACAGAATGCTTCTTATCACTTTACTCCACCAATAACCGTTATTGGATCTAGTTGAACTCTATCAAAATTTTGGTAATTTTGCTACTTATTATTAATTAATAATTCCTTACTTCGATTGATTTTAGTTAAAACCTACCGTGCCTACAAATTCATGAAGCTTTTTATTTCTTGTAATCTTCCGAAAGTTATGAAATATAATGATAACATTTGAACATATTTAGTTATTATATTTAAACTGATTTTTGTCTTAATCATTAATTACTTAAGAAATTATGTGACTTAGATAATGTGTACTTTTCATAGTACATTGATCTACATTAATTTGAAAAACAACCACACGTCAAAAAAATGGAAAACAACCACATCATATAAACTATGAACATTTGATAAGTAAATCATTCTGATTATAGCAGGACTATTTTGCTAGAAAATTTAACAGAGATTATGACATTTTTTTTAAAAAAAAAATGACAAGTACCTTGATATGTTTTAAAAGCAAGTGAATTTTACTTTGTAAGTGGGTTCACTAAAATGGCCCCCGTCCCAATTCCACCGCTTTCAGTTTTCAATCAATTTCAATATGTAAAGCTTCATCCTTTTTTAAAACCCAATTAGTCGGTCGAATAGAGTAAACATGATCTCATCTCTGATGGTTTCATCTCTCATAAGATATAGATTTGAGTTTATGTTTTTTATGAGATAAATACAATAATTCACTTAGAAAATCTAAACTGTGGGGACAAATACAATACTTTCACACACACAACACAAACTCAATATGATTTAATGTATATACACTTATCAGTATAAAAAAGTTTTATATGATCATCTAATAATGTGTTGTTACATTATTTATTGACACAAAGTATTATATTTTTTAAATGATGTGACAATACATCATTCGGTGACCGTATAAAATATTTTTACATTGTCAATATATACTAATTAAACTCTAATTAATATCTATAAAATGAGTGATTTACTTACTAACAAAAAACAGGTGTGTGCATAAAATTAATGGGGAAAAAAAAGAAAGACGTGTATAAAAATGATGCAAAATTCCATCATTTTAGTGTCCGTTTGGTTTACAGTTAAGTAAAATTAATTCTAAAAATCAATGGTTGAGATGAGTGATATATATTTTACGAAATACGTTGAACAAAAGTAATTTAAAATCAATTCTGTAAAATCATGATTTTGTACTCTAACAACGGTAAAACAAACATACTATTGATTATTAATGTTTGTATAGGAATCACATTAATTTGAAGGGGAAACACACATCGGAAGGGTTGATGATATTAAGATGTGATGTTTGACCCTTTTAAAGTTACTTTAGAGAAGAAAGTAAAGACTTCTTAATTATTACAAGAAAATTAATAAAGTATATATTTTAAAATATTCATAATTTATTATATAAGTACATATAATATTAATTATCACTTTTTTAACACATTTATTTTAGTCAAGAAGCAAAGAGAAAGCTGAAATTAAACTAAGAGTGTGTTTGGTAAGACATTTTATCATAATGAAATATGAAATTAGTAGCTGAAATTATTTTATTAGTGTTTGGTAAGGTAATTTTTTTAGGTAATTACTAACTTTTCTTAAAAAACTACTTTGAGTAACTTTTTTTTAAAAAGTTTTCATTTTCAGCTACCAGATGAAAATTTATTATAAGTTTATCTTTCAATCATTCTCACTCATCATTATTTAATAATTAATAATGTTTATGTCATTTTATCAATTTCAATTAGTTTTACCAAACATCTTCAATTAAATCAGCTGGTTTTTCAGTTTTCAGCTAGCTTGTCAGCTAGTTTTATCAAACACACTCTAAGGGACTATTCTTAACCAATGGGTCTTGGGTGTGCTCCAGCATGATTGATTCCTGTGGAAGATACATATATTATTGAAAAAAAGAACTAAAAAAAATATAGATGTATTTTTTTCCCGCAAAAATGAAAATCATAATCTTTTTTGGTAAATATGAAAATCATAATTTGAGATAAAAAAAACATTTAGATACAATACTCATACCGTTTTGAGTTTTGACGTGGTTACGTTGGCGTCGTTTCAGAAGCTCGTTGTCGTTGCTGTTTTCAGTGAGATCTGTGACCTAATCTGTCTCCTCCTTCTCAAAAACCCCAACCTGCAATGTTATGCACGAATCCTTTCGCTCTGAAAACCCTAACCAATGGTGGGACCCAAAAGACACTTCCTCCCACTGATCCTCATCTCCTTCGCTGCCTTCATCTTCTACACCTTCCACCAGTCCTCTCTCCCTTCTTCAATTCCCGAATCCAACCCTGATTTCACTCTCCGAACCCCAATTCGAAACCTTAACCCCATTTCCCACAATTTCACCTTCGTCATCAAAGTCCTCGCCTATAACCGCCTCGAATCCATCTCCCGGTGCCTCCGCTCCCTCGCCGCTGCCGATTACCTCGGCGACCGCGTCCACCTCCACATATACATTGACCATTTTGCCCTCGCAGACGCCTCCTCCGTGGATCAGAAGCTGCACGAATCGCATCGGATTGTGGAGTATGCTGATGGGTTTGATTGGAAATTCGGCGAAAAGGTGGTGCATTACAGAACCAGCAATGTGGGTTTGCAGGCACAGTGGTTGGAGGCATGGTGGCCCAGTTCCGATGACGAGTTCGCTTTCGTGGTGGAGGATGATTTGGAGGTTTCATCGCTTTACTATGAGTTTGTTAAGAGCTTGATCATGAATTTCTATTACAATGCTTCCAATTATAGCCCTTCCATCTATGGAGTCACGTTGCAACGAGCAAGGTTTGTCCCAGGTACCATTTTCTTTTATGTGTTTGTTTGTTTCTTTTTGCTTTAAAATGTGCCACTTGATTGTTGGTAGCTGGTCAAGATTAGATATTGGACGAATCTGGTTAGTGGTTTCTTCATGTATGAACATGCTGTGTTATTTGTTACTTGTAAGAGAAATAGAATAGAAATGGCTGTCAAGGATGCTTCTATTAGTGAGCATTGAATTAGATTTATCATGTGTGCTTAGCTAAAAGGGAAGCCTCGGAACAACTGTTGGAGTTGCTGTCGTGTGACTAGGAAGTCACAGAAACAAGTCTGCAAAATTGGCCTCTTACAAATGTTAGGTAAGACTGCCAATAATAGACCCACAATGTCTGGAGCTCTATAGCATCAGATTGCCCCATGTATGCTTAGCTAATTTCCTATTTGAAGTGAATATAGCTGGAGTTGTATAACGTTTGTCAATTCTGCTAAATGATACCTGGGGCAGGAAGTTGCAAACACTTTTCACATATTTTAGATCATCAGATTGTACTGGCAGTAGGATCATGCATTGTTGACAGTATCTTGTAGGATAAGAACTTGGGGTTGTGAGAAGCTAATGTTTTAATGGATTGGAGAACATGGGTCTGTCTGTGTTACTCTTCGTTGCTACTTGCTATGTATTCAGGATTTTGGTTCTATCCATTACATGGATATGCAAGGCTGTGTCAATGAGCAAGAAAAGTGCCACCAAGTTGAACCTTTTTTCTTTGTGTTATGATGATTTAAAAATGGATATGACAAAGTAGGGAGAGGTGGAAACTCATTGTTGAGCAACTTTGGGTTGCATTCCTCTATCATTATGTTTTATTCGTTTATTTAGTAATTGGACTCTGCTTCTTCATTACTTGTGTACAGTTTATTGATTATATTATATAATTGGTCTCTTGCTGCAGGTAAACATGGGAACAAATTAAAGTTGGATGACAAGACACGACTTTTCTTATACCAGTTGGTTGGTACATGGGGTCAAATTCTCTTTCCAAAGCCATGGAAAGAGTTCAGGTTGTGGTATGACAAAAACAAGGCAAAGGGCATCAAGCCATTTCTGGAAGGGATGGTAATAATTTTTTTTTCAAAGAAGAAAAAATTTCTTGTTCTTTATTCCTGTCCATTTCTCAGTTTTGTTGACTTCTATACATCAGCAGTTCAGTTCAGTTCAGTTCATTCCTAATTTTAGTTCTGAAATTTTTGTTCAGGTGACTACAGGATGGTATAAGAAGATGGGGGAGAGGATTTGGACACCTTGGTTCATTAAGTTTATTCAATCTCGTGGTTACTTTAACATCTACGCAAATTTTTTGCATGAGAGAGCATTAAGTGTATCTCACAGAGATGCTGGAGTAAACTATGGGAAAACTGCTGGACCCGATTCTCAGTTACTAGAGGAAAGATCTTTAGACTTCAACATTTTGGAAATGCAGCCTCTGAGTAGTTTAAAATGGTTTGATTTTTGTTTCAGAGAAGTACATCCTGGTAAGGTTATCAAGAACTTGGAAGAACTTGGAGCTTTGCTTCAGTCTCTGCAGAAACGAGATAGTATCTTCTTAGTAAATCTTTTTGGGGTATCTGATGCTATCGTAAGAAACTTACTATGCCACTTTGAGAGGCTAAATATCAGGAATTATATACTTATGGGCCCTCCATCTGATTCCCTATTTGATCTGGCAAGGAGGGGACATCCTGTAATTAATGTGGACCAATTTGTAAGTAGTGTTGGATTGTATAAATTGACTTCACAAGGTTCAAGTTTTGAGACAATCAAGGGTATTTTGGCGAAGGCTTATGTAATTAAAAAGTGTATTGAGAATAAGTATAATACATGGGTTATGGATGGGAACATGCTGGTCACTTCTGACCTCTTGCTTGAGTCCCAAGATTCCAATGATGACTTCTGTGTTGCAAACAACTTGGATCTCTTTTATGCTAAAAGCTCATCTTCTAGTGAGAAAATCTGGGCTAATGACTTTGTTTCGAAGGTTGTAGCCATGGCAGGCTCTTTGGCAAGAAAAGATTCAGCAACCCATGGTAGCCTAAGTTTTGTGTATATTTTAACAAAATTATTGGAACAGAATGATGCAAGGATTAAAAGAGTTGATGAGACTTCTTTTGGCATGAAGATTGGGTCTGATAATGTTAGTAAATCTTCTCTTGGGGATAAAAGGTTGGTTTATTGGTCCACTGAGATGGGGCTGGATTCAATTCAGAAACGACTTGAAGAGTTGAATCTGTGGGGTATAGATAGTGATTTATCCTGCACCGCTGTGGTCTGTCACAACTCATAGCATTTTATGGCGGCTAGAAGTAGTTTTACATTTTATTTTTCTTTCTATATCATTTTTAGTTTTTTATGCCAATTTAGCTTACATATTCTTTTTACCCATTTTGTATTATTATCATTTGTAACAAAATTAAAGTCGTCAATCTGAGGCTTAAGATGGGCTGCATTTAAACTTTTTGTTTGAACTATCGGTTTTTGGAGTAACCTCCCACTACAATTTATATCATGTGGCTTCCTACAATTACTTTAATTGTTTCCTTACTGAATACCAAAATTATCAGAGGCACAGGGCTCTTGTTCAACTTTTTCAAACAAACTTATTGGCTTTACATTGTAACTGTTCATTTTATTTTCTCCCGCATTCTTTAAACCACATCTATGACCATGATCCATGCCTTACTTCTTTTTCATTTTTCGCAAATGGCCATAACAATTGATGACCAATGATGCTAATCGAACAAATTGATATATATATATATATATATATATATATATGGGGAATGCTAATATATTCCCACTTGATTTGTAGGAGTATATAAATAAACTACACCATTTTATTTTGACAAAAATAACATCTTTTTTTCTTTAAAAAATTTAAATTTATGGAAATGATTGTAATTTAAAATTTAATTAATTTTTAAATTTTTATTTCTCTATCTTCTTTCTTCTCTCTCCAGTTAAGTTCTATTTCTCATTTCTCTCTCCTCTCTCCATTATGCTCTCCCTCCCTCCTTTTATTTTTTCTCTTCACTTCATCATCAATGGGGTCTCAGTATATATGGATGCAAAATATATGAACATCAACCAACCTTTTATGAACAAAATAAATTTCAATGTAAACGTGAAATAAAAGTTTAATTTAAGATTAATTGTTTAATCATTCTTACTTTTTTTTTCCTTTACGTTTAGTTAGCAGGCTTTGTAATTTCTCTACAAAAATTTTGAATCAGAAAGTTTATCGCCCAGAAAAATAAAATGATGGACGACGAGAGAGCGGGTAGAATGAATAGAGAGAGGAGAGAAGAGAGAAGGCAAGAGAGAGGAGAGAGAAATGAGAAATAGAAATTAATTGGAGAAGGAAGAAACATGATAGAGAAATAAAAGTTTAAAAAAATTAAATTTTAAATTACATTCATATCCATAAATTTAGATTCTTTAAAGAAAGAAAGATGTGGTTATTTTTGTCAAAATAAAAATGTGTAGTTTGCTAATGCACTCCTTTTACAAATCATGTGGGAGTACATTAGCATTCCTCATATATATAATCTTATATTTTCATGGCTTTTATGTATGAAAATAGTTAGTTTTATTTAGTTTTGTATGCACTGTTATTCTCATTATGTCACTTCACATATAATCACATAAGAGATTTGCGCACCAAATATTATTTAACAATCGCGATATATGTACCGTGTATAGTGTCTACCACATAAGTACACTAAAGACACGTAGGATAGAATAGCCAGCGTAGCAACACACGTGAACATTAAAAAAATCGATACTAAAAAGTAAAATATAAAAAACAAAAGGACAAAAATTGTCTCATTATATTTCTCATTTGCGACCTATTCAAGCGAGAGAAATTGAACGAGGAAGAAGGAGAAAACGACGGTAGAGGGCGCAACCATCAACCCCCGAACCAAAACTAAGAACAGGATGAAAGAAATTGTGGTCGTGGTCGGCGAAGCGGTGGAGGAGCAGAAGGGGAAGCGGCGGAGGTGAGGATTTGAACCTTAATCTGTTATGCATAGTGAGCCGAAAATTTCCCCCCTTTTTTTTTCCATATGAGGGTCGTTATGATGAGCTGTTCTTGTTACAATGGGTTGTGCAGAAGAAAACGTGCTAGTTCACATTTTGCAGTATAGATAAATTTAGATTAGCAATACTTCCTATGCACCGTGTAAGTTTCCCTGTCCCAGCCCTATGGTGAAAATCAACCATTTAAGTAGAGCACTTTGCAAGTCACAACACAAACAAGCACACATCAGTATTGTGCTAAACTACTAGATAATAATTGCAACATGGAAAGTTTTGGAAGTGAAGTCAATGTTCTTACAATAGTTGATGTTATGAACCTTTCTCCATTGATTCATTAGTCACCGTTAAATGATTGAAGTGGGTTCATTACTATTCTGTTCTGTCTTTCATAATTTTAATTATGTACATTGCATGTGTAAGCTCAAATGGATGGAATAAATATGAGCAGTAGATGATAAATCTACGAATCCCATGAAGTGAAATGTGAAGAAAAAAGTCAATTTTTTTTTGGTATGGAGTGGTTAATGCAGTTGGTTATGTTGGTTAACTTAGTTTCTATGTTGGTGACGGTGTCAGTTTTGTCATTTATTCCATGCAGAAGTAAATGGGACTTGTAGGGGTGTCATGGTTCAGTTCAGTTCATAAACTTGTCTGAACCAAACTGAACTGGTTTCCAGTCCAGATGAATTGAACCAAACTGTAAAATGATTTTAAAGAACTGTACTGAACTAGTTTTGGGCTCGGTTAACTGATTTTAAGTTTTCTGAACCAAACTAATTGGTAAACCATCAGAACTCACTTGTGAACTAACTCTCACTCATCATCGATCTTTCCCCAACCAGTCCCCAAGTCTCATCGTCTACCCAAAGAAACGACACCGTATACAAATTTTGGGTGCATTCCATGTAGAACCGATGAAACTCGGCCTGGAGAGAGAGAGAGAGAGAGAGAGAGAGCAAGTGCAGAGAGACAGAGAATTTTTATTACCTTCCAACTTCCATGGAAAAAGAAGAATGGAGTTATTATTTTGTGTATTAAAAAACCAAAAAATAAAGCCAGTAACAAGTCATGTCTACGATAGAGAGAGAGACAAGCTAGGAGAGAGAAAAGGTGAATCATCATGACACCACTTGACAAGAATAAGATTGAACTTGAAATAAGCACAAAGTAAGAGTGCAAAGTCCATTGTATCGAGAAAGTTATTGATTTTAGGTCATAACAGTTCGAATCGGTACACCTAACCAGTTTAATAGAGTCGTGGGAGTTATTGAACTGTGTTATAAAATTACATTCAGTTAATGAATTGTTTAGATGGTACAGTTTTTACCAGTGCAATTCGGGACGGTTATACAATTCGATTGCAGTTCATGGAAATTTTGGACAGCCCTAGGGACTTGTATATATACTAATTATAATGTAAATGACATTCCCCTGTGACGATTGCACTTGCTTTGTAATTTATTTATTGATTTTTTGTGAGTATTGTGTTGTATCAATGGGAACATTATCATCATAATAGATGTGCCCCTGCTATTATGGACAATAACATTCTTAACTTCCCTTTGGTGTAATGCATTTATCGCAAAACGGATCATGTTAATGTATCACATGAAGTTGTGGCTGTGGTGAATGAAGGTGATGAATTTCGACAGAGTGAAAATGTAAACATTACTATGGATGGTCAGGACGTTCACATGGAGGAGGCAGAAGACAATATAGAATTGAGGCTGACATGAGGTTTGACAATGCGGAAGAAGCTAAGAGGCTTTACCAGGAGTTTGCGATTAGAAAAAGATTTGCTATTGTGACTAGGAATTCCCGAAAAGGACTTGATGGTAAGGTGACATACTTTATTTTTTTATTGTTCCAGGCAGGGGACTTATGTTTCATCCACACCCACTGATATGAAGGCAATACCATCTAGTAGAATGAATTGTACAACTGACATCACTGTGACTCTGCATAAAGATGGGTTTTGGTACATCCAGAAATGTGTACATGAACATAGGCATGACCTGAGTCCTGGAAGGTCGAGATTATTTGCAAAGAACCAAAAGATGAGCTTGCATGTGAAACGACTTGTTGAATTAAATGATGAAGCAGGTGTCAGGATAAACAAGAGCTTTCGATCTCTAGTTTATGAAGAAGGGGGATATGAAAATGTCCCATTTGTTGAAAGAGACATACAGAAATACATGGGGCAGACAAGACGGACCCTCGGCAAGGACGGTGATGCCAAGGCCCTTCTAAGCTACTTTGCAAGAATGCAACAACAAAACTCAAATTTCTATTATGAAATAGACTTAGATGATGAAAGTCGCTTGAGACATGTATTTTGGGCAGATGCAAGGAGCAGGGCAACATATGAGTATTTTGGAGATGTGGTGTCATTTGACACCACATACCTCACCAATAAATATGACATGCCTTTTGCACCATTCGTCGGGGTGAATCATCATGGCCAATCTATTTTACTTGGGTGTGGATTGGTATCATCAGAAGAAACATCATCCTTTGTTTGGTTGTTTGAGACATGGCTTCGATGCATGGGTGGAAAGCCTCCGGTGGGTATTGTGACAGACCAGTGCAAGGCAATGCAAAAGGCCATTGAGATTGTAATTCCCACTACTCGACACAGGTGGTATTTGTGGCACATCATGAAGAAAATTCCAGAAAAGTTGAAGAGTTGTCTTCAATACAAGTCAATGAAGAATGAGTTGAAGTGTGTAGCGTACGACTCACTAAGTGAGGTTGAGTTTGAACCTGCATGGACGACTTTTATCAACAAATATGGATTATATGGCAATGAATGGTTGTCGGGGTTGTACTATGATAGGTCCAAATGGGTTCCTTGTTTGTTGAAGAAGCATTTCTAGGCAGGAATGTCAACCACACAAAGAAATGAAAGTGTCAATGCATTTTTTGATGGATATATCAATGCATCGACAAACCCACAACAGTTTGTTAAATAGTATGAGAATGCTTTGCATCAAAAGGGTGAAAAGGAATATGAGGCAGATTTCTGGTCCTTTAACACCATACTCCCTTGTGGGTCGAATTCTCCAATGGAGAGACAATTCCATGATGAGTACACACATTCTAAGTTTAAAGAGGTTCAGATTGAATTTAAAGCAAAGATGAATTGCACTGCTGCTTGTGAAAGTGTGGATGGATCCCTATGTTTTTATAAAGTGATAGAAGACTTGTATGTTGGTGGAAATCCTAGAGAGGCGAAGTATGTTGTTAGGTTCAGTCGTGACCCCGTTAACGTGGAATGCAACTGTCTCCTATTTGAGTTTAAAGGGATCCTTTGTAGGCATGCACTGACCGTTCTATATCAAGAAAGAGTAAAGGAAGTGTTGAATGTGTACCTATTACCCAGGTGAAGCAAAAATGTTTGTAGGAAGCACACTTACATTAAGTGTAGTTATGATGCCAAACAATATGGCCAAAAAATGTGTCGTTTCGATGAGTTGTGTAAAGACTTCTATACGGTGGCTGAGATAGCAGCTGAAACTCTAGAGGGCACAAGTCTATTAGCACAAACTATTCTTGGTGTGAAAGATAAAGTGAAGGCAATTGGTGCATGCACACAAAATTTGTACTCAAATAAGGAAGTCCACCGTACTGAACAAGTTGAAGAAAGAATTTGTTAGGCTGCAAATCCTGTTGGTGAAGCATTAGTTCGAAGTCCATTGCATGTTAAGCGTAAGGGGAGGCCGCAATTAAACAGGAAAATGTCAACAACTGAGCGAATTGTTAAGAAAAGGAAGGCGTCCACAAAACACTAGCAACAGGTGAAAATCCATGTGAGTGCATGAAATTTTGACACTGAAAAGTTAATTTTATTATGCCTTGTAACCAATGTTTTACAAACCGTTTGTTGACCAACTGAGTAGGAGTTAGATAGAAAGATAACGATGTAGTCAATATTGACCATGTCAACCTATCATTATATACTTTATTTACTAGTAATGGGTACAATTACTTGAGGATGGTCAAAGTAAATAGAAGGGGAAATGATTCATTATGAACTGTGAAACTGTGGTTAATAGTTTGTGCATTCATGGTTAACAACGTTGGGAAATAGATGAAATGCATCAGAAGAGGTGGTCATAGAGAGTAAACTAATGGATACAAATTTTTCTTTGTAGGATTCTATATAGGGAAGGTCTGCTGTGTCCAAGGGTGTGATGTTGCAGGTGGAGTTATCGGTGGAGATTATGAATCAATTGACACCGACGGTCTCAGAATCATTTCCTTTGGTGTGTGTACACACAATGATGAATTTGACTTTGTAATGTTAACATGCTGTTAAAGTACTGCGTTGTTGTCATATTTCGCCTCTTAATTACAACACTTTTGTTGTAATTGGTGAAATAAGTACGCAGCGATTGCATGCTTTAGTCTCAAGTATTCTGCTTCAAGCGCCGATATCCTCTTCTCAAGATCCTTGTTCTTTGCAAGTAATTCCTAATGTTCATCATGCAGACTCTATGTCATAAATAGTTTGCCTCCAATGAAAAAAACCATTTCCAACCTGACACAAAGCTTCATTCACAACATCATGTTGAACTTCTTCATTTGTGGCAGCCAAATCACAAACTACATATTAGTAACAATGGTCCTCGGACTATTAGCACCTTTACCATTCCATTTTGCAACTGCCTAATATTATTACATATTCAAAGTAATATCAATGTAATACACAATAAGTCTTTACCTGATACTTCTGAAATGCACATGAAATTTGTCTTCGTCTAATCCCACCATTTCCCAATATTAGAAAATGAGGAAAGTAATTTACCCCAACATTTCTTTTTTCGGCTTGCAATGTGAGATGGTCCATAGCCCATACTTGTAAACACAATGACCAAATTACATTTCCTTCATTTAAATATTTCTAATATAATCATTCAATTGTGCAATCTCAAAATTAATTTAATATGCCTTCATTAACTACCAAACACCTGCAATACCATCGTGCACCCTGTTAAGTGAATCTGATGAGCATTCTTTGCCTCACTCAACCAACCATTGGTCCCACTTAAGCTACACACCAAGTCCTCAAAAACAGCACACCCCCAACTATATTTGTCAATTGACTCGAGGTCATCTAACTTTTTTAACAATGATTCACTAATTGTGGGACTTGTTTTAGGGAAATAAAACTCCAAAAATCCTAACAGTATATACAACCTACAAAATTCATCCACATGCTCATCTCTATCTACTTCTCTTAGTTTTTCATACACACTTGCAGCAGTTACTCTTGCCCTTCCAAACAATTCTTTTGTGTGACTATCACCTATTTCATCAAACACAACCTTTTCTCCTCCTATACGTAACCCCAACGCAAAACATACATCCAACGGCGTAAAAGGTACTGCAATGCTTCTTACTCTAAATCCTCCTCCAAACTCATCCCTCCTTACAACTAATTCTATAAGCAATTTACCCGAAATGTTCAACTTCTCAGGAATTTTCATTAGCCACTTAAATGATGTGTGATGTGCATCCTATCTTCTTATTTGCACTTCCGATAGATTTTTATTAACTTTGACAAGCAAATTTGGGTCACATGTCCTCCTGCACCTTACCTGTTTCACACAACCAACAAGTTCATCACTGCATCAACTACCAATTAGCAATAGTAGAATTGCCATATTATAAAACTTTCAACCAAGGCATACCTTTTTTGACTTTGTGGCCAATATTATATCTTCTTCATTACTTGTTTTCCTCACCTTCACATCAAGTATGTTAAAATTCCTTCGTTCTGCCTTTAAAAGTTATCCTGCCTACCCAAATTCCTCCACATCATTAACTTCTAAAGCCTTTAATCATGTAATAAGTCATTCTTACATTTTGTTAATTACTGGTTATTGTTGCTAAATTTTGTGGTTGACACAGTTGCAAATTTGGTTACTATTTCAGAATACAAAACTTCACAATTCTTGCTTTTTTTTTCTTCACCAAAGATATCATATAACATACTAACTTAGTTTTGTTCAACATAATACCTACACACCTATCTTAATTCCTCATTTTCACCACCATAACATGAAAAGATCAACAATGCATTGATTTCATCCTACCAATCTTACCTTTGTCTCCAGTTTTCCTTCCTCCAAGTTCGCCTATTACGGTCTTCCAAGGATGGCTTCCAAAATCTCCTTTTCCTTTCACAATTTCTTTGCACCGTTGAACGACATCACTCCGCTCTCCACATAGCAAGACACCTATGTCATCCCCTTCATCCACAAAACTTTTTCCTCTTTCCGAGCTTCGATCAATGTTGCTTCCATGATGATTCTCTTCACACTTTTCTGCTTCTGGAAAGTATAGCTTCTAGACCTCTTTCCATTTTGTCTTCTCTCTTACGCTTTCTATTTACCCGCCTCTTTTTTCGATTTTCCTTTTCTCTTTCTTAAAGCATGTCTCGACAAAAATGAACATGTGTGTATTTAGCCACGTCAGTGATGCTTACTCAGCTTGGTGTACAATTGCGGGACACTATTTGCGGGACGTTTAACATTTCTGATTATTTAATGACTTAACTCTTTATACTACAAGGATAATATCATTACTTAGTCTATAAGTGTACACCAAAAAATATGTAAAAGTTATACAACATGTAAAGGATGTACCTATGAGTGTACATTGTGTTTGATATCGTTGAGATAGTAGAGAAATAGAAATAAGGAAGTGAGACACTAAGGAAATAGGGTAAGCTACCTTGTTTAGAACAAAAGTGAAATGGTGTGGAAATAAAAATGCTAAATGGGACCCATATTTTCTTATTTTGTCTACTATTTAGACAAGAGATAGCAAAGAAAATTTAGTTCGTCAATCTTTTATGTTTTCCCATTCATGTTTTTTTTTTGTGTGTTCCAAGGCATTGAACTCCATTATTTTATGGAGTTTTTTTTTTTGTCCTCATATATTGTGCACCCTTTCACAATTTGAAAGGTAGAATTAAAAGTGATTATTAATGTGTTTAAAAAGTGTAAAGTAAATTATTTTTTGGAATTAAAAAATTCTGATATACATGTATTAAAGAGATAAATAACAAAGTTATAGAAAAAACAATTTTTCTCTGTATTCAATCAAATAACTAATATTCTCAATTTTTTTTATTTCATATTTATTTATCTTATAACAAACAATTTATAAATTATTTTATTTTATTCAAATTTCTTTCATTTTACAAAAGTGAGATGTGTTTCCTCTCTACATTAGAGCAATAAAAAGGTACAAATATATTAATCCTTGAAAATACAAAAAAAACTTAATTAATATTGATGGCGTCTTAAAAATGCGGGGGAGAGCAGAAAAGCATCTTCGATAGTACACAACACAACGGAGAAGAAGAATCGAAACGACGACGCATTGAAGACGCAGGTCCATCAATGGAGGATCCGAAGATATCGGCGTACTACCAGACGAGGATGGCTCACTTCGGCGTCGTCAGCACCGAGTGGCTCGCTCAGGCCCAGTCTGCCACTACCAACCCTCCCCCACTCCCACCATCATCCCGCACCGGCGACAGCGACACCAATTTCTCGGTCATCGATGAGTTCAACACGTGGCGGAGCAACCCCGATTTGGCGGAGGCCGTCGCCGCCATTCGCGCCCTCGCCGCCGTCATCAGCTCCAGCAAGGCCTCCACCATGATGCAGCTCGAAATCGAGCTCAAAAACGCCTCCGATTCTCTCAAAGTACTCCCTCTTTCTCAGCTTCTCTTCGCAATTTCTCATCCTCTTATTCTCTGATTTATTCCTTATATATAATTTATAATTCAACTATAACTAATCTTTATCTGGCAACAACCTTATATAAACTAAACTGTATGTGAATAATAATAATAATAGCACTACTAGTATTAGTAGTGGTAATAGCTGTTCATTTTTTAGGGTTTAGGGTGGTGGTAGTAATGATGATGATGATGATGTTGTTTTTGAAAGTAGGAAATAGGTAGTGGCATTTTTTTTTCTTCCATTTTTGAAGTATTGAGTTTGTGATTAATTTGGAATGTGGGTTGGGTTTTACAGTCATGGGATACGACCTCTATCTCTTTGACAGCAGCCTGTGATCTGTTTATGCGATATGTGACTAGAACTTCTGCTTTGGAATATGAAGACTTCAATTCAGCTAAATCTCGCTTGATTGAACGCGCTGAAAAGTTTGGGGAAATCTCCTACAAGGTTTGCATGGCATGCTACTTCTCATTGTCATATAGGGACTTGAGTTGGCTGTGCAGTTAGTTACTCCTGTTGGACCCTGAATTGGTTTGTTTTGCAGGCTCGCAAGATTATTGCGATGCTGAGTCAAGATTTTATATTTGATGGTTGCACCATTTTGGTTCATGGTTTTTCCAGAGTAGTCTTGGAAGTTCTTAAACTGGCCGCACAAAATAAGAAACTATTTCGGGTCTACTGCACAGGTTTCTCTCTCTCTCTCTCTCTCTCGAACTCTTGGTTAGTTTATTTGCACATTAGCACATGTTGCAAAATGTTTAGGTTTAGATTTAGTTGTTGGAAATTTAAGTGTGAGTGATAAGTATCATGTTAGCTAGGAATGAGTTAAATGAGGACAATATAAATGAAAAGAATCTTATACTCACTGTCTTCTTCAGGTTTTGGGTCAAGATGTGTGTCAACTGTCAAGCTTGTTATTGTGATTTGTTGCTTAGGCCATTGATGGAGCTCTCCCCCCTTTTGGGCTCTCAGTCTCTCACTAACAGAGTTTCAAACCAAAAGTCAATACCTTGTCATGTAGTCACTTTAATTTCATGGTAACTGACATGTTTTCTCAAAATAATGTTATAATACTATTCTTTCCAATGTTTAGAAGCTTTGTGCAGGAGAGTTGAAATTGTATTTCGTAATTCTATTGACCTGTTAATTTGATGGTGGGCTTTAAATTTCTGTCACTTTAATTTCTTGATCATCTCATTTTAAACTTTGGGGTGATGTCTCTATCTTTGTTGTTTTCATTGTTAGGAATTTGTGATTTGAACTTTTTAAGTTTGTTTTGCATAAATTTGCAGAGGGGAGACCAGACCGAACAGGTTTAAGGTTGTCCAATGAGCTGGCCAAGCTTGATGTTCCTGTGAAACTAGTAATAGACTCTGCTGTGGCATATACTATGGATGAGGTGGATATGGTATTTGTTGGGGCTGATGGAGTGGTTGAAAGTGGTGGTATAATCAACATGATGGGGACATACCAAATTGGGTTGGTTGCAAAGAGTATGAATAAGCCAGTTTATGTGGCAGCTGAAAGCTACAAGGTGTATTTGCAACTTACAGATATTAATCTAGTATATCATTTGTTACTTTAGAAAACTTGCATCTTTTTTGAAGTGTTACATTAACTAGGAATTGATCTTGTATAATTACATGTCCTGTATGTGTTACTTTGCAGTTTGCTCGTCTTTACCCTCTAGACCAAAAGGATTTGGCCCCTGCCATACGCCCAGTTGATTTCGGTGTACCTATTCCATCCAAGGTTGAGGTTGAATGTTCTGCACGGGATTATACTCCTCCTCAATATCTGACTCTGCTTTTCACAGATTTAGGCGTTCTTACTCCATCAGTTGTTAGTGATGAGCTTATTCAGCTATACTTATAGTCAGTCATCCATGTATAATTTTCTCCGATTCTTTTAAAATTTTGGCCGCAGTTCAAGATTATGTGTCTTGTGAAACAATTTTGTAACAAGTACGTGCACTAGAAACTTCAATGTAACTGGGGATAGTTTTTACTGTATTTGCTAAGTGCAACCTATATCATTGCATCTCCTTTTGTTCACATATTCCATGCAGACATCTGACAGTGTTTGCAGTTTCATCTCTTATCATTTCCGGTGGTTGTTAATTGATTTGCTGATGTGATGATGATATCAATGGGTGAAAGCCATTTTCCTCACATCAGCCATTTGCTGTTGTGGTTCGATGCTATTTGGTAATGGTGGAAAAACGCTATATTAAGCCTAACCTGTTTAACTCTTAAGATTAGAATTATACTACATTCATTTTTTTTGGGTCTTTAATTATACTACATTCATTAGTTTTGGGCTGAAAAGAATATAAACATCATGAACTTTATTTATTTTAGATTTTTTATTTAGTTCCAAAATTATGACTATTTTGTCAGTTAAATTTTCTCCACTCATCATTAATCCACTAGTGAATTTGTATTTATAATATGGTACAAACTTCATTTTTCATTTATATAATATCTGTATTGTTTAATAATTATTTATGAAATTTTAATTTTATAAATATTTCAATCTTTGAGAGATAAATAAATTTTGAAGGATTTTGTAGGTTGTGTAATTAGGGTTTACATAAAGAAAAAATGGGAATTTTTAATTTAAGGTCAAATTTGATATTTTGATCGGTAAGTTTTGAGTTTAAGAAAATTTAAAATTATTTAATCAATTTAATTTGAAAAAAAGTGGGAGTTTGAAAGTTTTAAATAGAAGACCATTATTAGAGGGGTCAAATAAATGTAGTCAATTTTAAAAGTAGAGGAACTTAATTTGTTAAAAAAAATTAAATGACCAAAATTACATATAATTAAAATTTAGGTGATCAAAAGTGCAATTAAGTCTAAATAAAATTATCGAGATTTTCTATTATGTTGTACTATTTTTAACAAAAAAAGAAGTTTTTAAATTTTAACTTTAATAACTATATAATTACAATGTAAATAGATTTTTCACAAACTTTTTATCATATTTTTACCATCTTTCTATATTATGTTTTCTTCTCTCTTTCATATCCTCATCTATCATTGTTATAGCAATATGATTGGATGTCTATATTGGACTTATTTACAGTCAATATAAAATAATTAAATTTTTAATTCATGTTAAAAGGAAAAAGTGCATCATTATCAATAATTTGCTAAAGAAGAACAAAGCTACAATTCATAAATTAGTTTTGTGTGAAGATTATATCTATTTTTTCTTTAAATAAATTCATATTTTAGAGAAATTACAAGTGCCGCAAGACTTCTATTGTAATGAATTCTAATTTATGTTACAAGGAAGAATTTAATACATCATTAGATAACTGCACATATAGGGCAAATGCTAAGTCCACACAACCGAATATTAAAGACTTGAAAGTAGAACAAGGAGTGATTCTATGCTAACCAAAAATCTTTAAAATGCCTCACAGCCATAAAGCTACAGATACGCATTCTAATTTGTAGTAAACAAAACAATACCTTACTAAAGAAAGTTCCGTCTGTATTTAGAAGCTGCCCTTTCTATGATCAATCAAATCATATACAGAAACCATAACTGTTGTTTCAACGTTTTCTAGGATTAAAATATAAATAACTTTCTTAAACATATACATATACTTTTGAACAAATAGCTAGCGCCCTGTATTTTTAATTTTGGTTAAAATTTTGCAGTTTACAAACATTAAGTCTGAAGAAAATATAAAGCAATCAATTGATGGTGTTAATTTTTCTTATATTATCTTAAAAATAATAATTACAGCATGCATGTCAAACTGTTGTGAGGAGTACGAGCAGCACTTTGCAACTTTAAATCGCATCTAAATAAATAGTAAATAGCAAGTAACAATTCTATTAACATAAATATAAGAAACAATTCAGAGCCTGCTTGGTTGCCTTATCAAGAATCACGGTTTGATTCATTTAAAATGATTTTGCACTGTGCGGTCAACTGTCTATAGGCAGCTATCATCAAAATCAATTCAGATCTAGTGATTCTTTTTAACTTTGTCAAATACTTAAAATTAATGTTACGTGTGAAATTCACAATTTTAAAAACATATACATTCTCTCACATTAAAAATAATTATACTTTATTATTCAAACAAATCAACTCTTCTCAACATAATTTAAAATATCATTTCTAAATACAAAAACATTTTTTAACATCCATTCTTCCAAAATCAATTTTACTAAACGGGGCCTTAGTGTTCAAAACTTGTATATTTGTCACCCATTATGTATTTACTACCCAATCAGCAATTTCGAATCAGTGCTTATTCAGTCTAATTAATACCATCTTGACCAAAAAAAAGGTCTAATTAATACCATAACTCCTGGCAAGTTCAATCCTGGCAAGTTCAACAGAGGAGGGTGGACGGTAAAATCCTCAAATATGCAGAGAATATACAAAAATGATATTTCACATTTCAGTCTTCTTTTTTTTGCTGAGCTACAATTCTACACTATCACCACTCAAGTTTGTGCATACATTTTCCTGTGTCATGCTAAACGAGTGTGCATAAATGTCCGCGTGAAATAGTAAGTTAAAAATGATCTATTAAATTAAATCATATAAACATGCTTAGTTCATAAGACTATACATTTTCCTTTCGATACAGTTGGATACTGGGAATAAAGTAAACTTCAACAAAGGAACTAGTTGTCCACTATCCCAGATGGGGATAGGGGAGACTTTATCAGAGGGGTCGTGATGACATTGACCCTTGAGAATACCCATTAGCAACACTTTGTTTTTTCTTGAAATTTGTAACACTACAATGAGGACATATATATTCTAGTCCATCTGTTTTTGCATAATCCTGCAGAAGTTGTGCATGAAAAAAATGAATCCTTAACATAAATAAGGCAGAGATGCATTGTTTTGCACTAGATAAGATCAAGACTCTTTATGCACAACAATTGTAAGTGATGATACAGTAGTACCTTAAATGCGCCAAGACCCTGCCTTCTGTCACAGCCGAAGTGGGCCCACTCACCACATATGCCACAGTTCACCCAATCCCCAGCTGCACTACTGTTGAACAGTCGAAAGATTGTAAGGAAAACGTATACAAAAAATGAGATTAGCTGCTTCTAATTGTACCCATCACAATACCAAGCCTCTATAGGTTGCCAATCATCATAAATTGATGATATAATATCACGAGTTCTTAACAGTATTACAGGGAGGTGCAAGTACATGATCTGCTGGCAACCACAACTAAGGCAACTGCATAGCTTCACTGACTTAAAAAATAAAATAAAAAGCAAATACAAACCTGTGACACAACAAGCAGCACTCTCCATCCACATCATCATGTGCTAATTCATATTCTAGAAGGTAGGTTTCATAATGTCTTTTGAGTGTATTTCCAACTCCCTGTATATGAAGAAACAATGTGGAAAAAATACCTTAGTTGCTAGATAATTTCACATAATAAACCTACATCCAGTCATTACATAAAATCTGAATCAGTTTGTGACCTTAATAATGCAATTTAAACTTTTCTAGAACTTTATCAAAACAGTTACTCTCCCGTGTACCTAATAATGTTTTGAATAATCTACAACAAAGGCAAAGCCAACCATATCAACACATAAATTATCAGCAATCACACCAATTTCTCCCTCAAAGCCCCAGTACATAAAAGCAAACAAATTGAATATTATTTTGTTTTTGGAATGAGGGGTAGAATAGATTACTATAGAACAAGGAAAGTGTCTAATTTAAGCTTATGATGAAGACTTTCTATGGTAGGGTGCAAGTACTGGTCAAAATTGGAGACCAAATGATAGCATAAACATACATCTAAGGGTATCTGTATTCTATTTAACCCATACAAAAATAGTACATACAATATATATCTAGAAAATGATTAAAATGCATATCACATCAAACATGTGGCGCTTTTTTCTAAATGTACATGTTACCTTTCTGGTTATTCCATACAAGTCAAAACCTCCTACAGTTGAACAATATAATTAAATGTGTGATTTCACTATGCCATATCACATGTGCAGCATTGCGTGGCTGTGATGGGTGCTCTGTTGCTGACTGTTTCAGTGTTGTGTGGGTTACATCCACCATATTGGACAATCACAGCCTGTTCTGGAGCTATCAAATAGCCACTACAGGAGCAGCAGCAACAATAACAACAACCAAAGCCTTTTTCCAGTAAGTAGGGTTGGATATATGGATGAAATTATAATGTCCAATTTTGAACAATGTTAATGATAGACCCCTTAAATCCAAATCTCTTTTAATGATTTGGTCGATAGTATTCTTCACATACTGGTACTTCTACGGGTCTTCTCCACATGCCCAAACCACCTAAGACGACACTATACACCTTGACTTTATCTCTAATGCTTCCATTTTAAATCTTATCTTATCTTGTATGACTACTCATCCATATTAACATTCTTATCTTCATAACATTGAGCTTACTTTCTTGTTGGACCTTTCACAACCACTACAGCAAACAGCTAAATGTCTTGCCTCATTGTCCATTGAAATTTCTCACAGCAGCAATCAGAGGATCCATCTGAACTTTTTCACACCCCTTTTCAGGCTTACATCACAGCAGTGCACGCTGTTGCTTGTTGGTCAAAGTCACCTTACACATTCTGTTGCTGGTTGCTTGCTAGAAAGGTATTCATCCTTCGTTTTTCCCCCTACTTTGCTTACATGCAATGCTAGGCCAGTTTACTTCATCTCATGGGCCAAGTCCAGAATTGCATTTTTACTACTTCATTAATCAATGCATTTAGATGGCCTTGCGTCATGATTGTTGAAAAAAATAATTTGTTGTGGTATATACTCATATAGGTGTTGTGTAGCAGTAAGTCCATACATCTAAGCATGTTTTAAATTTTGAATAATTTTTTGATTTTTGAGCATTCATAAATGTGTCATAAATTTATATTGTATCTTTATCGTAAGTATAGCAGCAGCTTAGAAACCTGTTATACCACCATAGTGTTTTTAGGATCAGCTGCTCTTCCCCACTATCTGGGATGAACTACTATGCTGTCGAAGATTCTTAGACGCTGGAAAACCTAAAAGTGGTCAATTAGAGTTAATTTAGTTAACATAATATTTTCAGTCCTAGAGATTTTTTGGGGGGGAAACGGGGATAGTAACTTTTTATTGGGGTCCCAAGGTTTCAATGATCACGTATTTGTAGCAGCTTCACTTTCACAGGCTTCTCCTCAAGTTATTATAGTTAATTAGGATTTTATGTGTTTACTGCTTATAATTGGAAAGCCCATGCCATATTCATTTATAAAATTCAAAGTGGAATTCCAGAGCCAAAATAACAAAAGCACAAAAAATCAACTACACAAGGATGGGATACAGACAAGGCATATAACATACAGTCATTCTGTTGGTTGTCGTGTAATTGCGCATCTTTGAAAAGATTTGTCCCTTCCAGTTGATGCCGTTGCCAACATGAAAGCCTCCCCTTGTAACCACCTAAAAGGACCAACAAATTCAGAAACAATCTACCGAAAAACACTCATCCATAATAATTCTCAAAGAACACAATTTTACTGACCTCTTTATACAAGTTGTAGAGATCAAGGCGTTTTCCATTGAGTATGGCATCAGGGAACTCGGTAATCCCTCCTTGAGGAATCAGTCGACTATGCCCCCGGAGAATCAGAAACTCCATGACATCTTTAAGAAATTCCTCCTATACAGAAAGTTATAATTGATTGAGTTACATGTGCCATTGCATGACAATTATACATCACTTGGTCTTTAATTATAATGGTCAATAATGTCACATTACTCTAATATGAGAATACTACCAAATCATAACTCTTTTGCAAAAAGACAGCAGCCATTTTCATCAACTCATGTAGCATTTAGAGGTTTCAATTTTAAGAGTACAATGCTACACTTAAGTTCAAGATCACAATCTTCAAGTTATATCTATCAAACAAGTAATCACAAGAATTGGCATTTTTATTAAAAAATTATTTTCCTTGTGTATTCTTGAGATAATTCTATTAGTTTGTACCAGACTAGTCAATAGTGCGCTGTAGCGGCGTAGCAGTGCGGAGCGGCCCCCTGCCGCTATACAAAACCTCATAGTTTCCCGCTACGATATAGCAGTTTTGTTTGGGGGTCGGCCGCTACACGCCGCTATCCGCGATTGATAACTATGGTTTGTACAACTCATCAAATTTTCAGCACAAGCTACACTTTTGAGATTTACAGAATCAACCTAAGCATTGAATGATTGAAATGATACTGAAGAGAAAATTTAAAACAATGAATAAAGGAAAACTGACCTCAGAGCAAGTCTGTACTGGACCTCTGCCACAACCATGTTTCTTCAAAGGTAATGGATTCAAGGAAATAACCTGCTTAGACTGAGCTGAGCTTGAAAACGATTTTCTCTGTGTTGCAGATGATGATCCCATACTATTGCGCTTAGGGGCAACAAGTGGCAAATTAGCCTCAACTTGGGCACCATCAAGGCCATCTATCTCAGAAGGTCCACAAAAAGGTGTCATTCTATGGCGACGAACATGAGGAATTGGCCTCATTGCAGAAACTTTTAATCTCTGCCTAGCTGGAGTTAATGGTGTGCTGATCCCATTTACCATTTTTCTATCCTTTTCCTCGTCATCTACTTTTTTAACAGCACCCTGCCCTGCAAAGGCACCATCATGAAGACCATGGCTAGCCCCTTGACTTGGTTCACACCTCTTTCTTGTAGGAGGGGGTGGTTTCAACCAACCAGGGGTACTGCTGAAAACTATATTGTTGTTTGCACAGCTATCTTTCTCATCGCTTTGATAGAAGAAAAGTAAGCGTTCAGCATCATCTTTCTCAAAAGAAGCTATAGGCAACCCTTGAACACTAGCAATGCCAAGTGCAACTAAACTTCGATAAGAAACATCAGGTGCTAGCTGTCTCAAAATCTGAAGGGAGTAACAAGACACATAGTTACGAATTCAAATAACACACAAGTATGCTTAAACATATAGAACTCTAAATCTCATCGGATACAAAACTTTAGGTACTCTACTCAACATCCAGGTATTTATGGGCAAGAATACTAAGTAACATCCTCCTTCAATCCATTATTTGCCAGGCAAATATAGATCATTCAATTCGAAAACAGGTTGAGCACTTCAGTGCTCTACTATAGAAGCAAGCCTGTATTTGTGGCAGGGAAGAGGGTGACTGAGCTACCGGTTACTACCTTAACCTTTTGTTATGAGTAACTAGTAACTGCATTCAAGGATACATCTGTTGGTCAAAACTGTGTTTGATTAGCAGGGACAACATATCATTGGTACTAGTAAGAACCATATTGATACAGCCCCACGTGCATGTCATCCATGGTCTAAGAACTATTCTTGTAACAATAAGGTTAATCAACAGCATAGGTAAACAATAAGGTACTCTCATTTGAAAGAGATAATATGGATAAAAGTAAAAGCAATGGTACAGGATAGTTGATAACAGAGCCTACCCAACAATAGAGATGCCTCTTAGATAATTTAACTCCCCTTCCGTTACCCCAATCCAAGAAATTCTTGCTGCAACATTTTATGTCCTCATCATTTCATCTCAGGACTAATCATCCTAATGAACTCTACTACAAGATTTTTTGTAAAACATGGAGGTTTCTTTTACAAAAATTCAAGAAAAGATCAATTTTTAAGACTTTCTCTTGTATCAAACAAACACCTGTATTGCTTCTATTCCAATAGGAAAACTGTTTTAAAAAAAATTCAATTTTTTTTTAAAGGCAAAGCATATAGGACTAAAACATTGATGAATAAGTAACTAGAAGAAAGGAAAGACACATTCAGAAATCATAATCAATCAAAATAACACTAACACGGATAATATTGCAATAAAGAACATGAAAAGGATAGAGTTATTAAAACCTGCAATGCCCATTGAGGAAGCTTCATGCAAATTTCAAATACAGTTGCTCCACAAGCAATCGAAGCAGATCTACGAGGTTCTGAGATACTCTGTTTGTTTCCTTGGTTGAGTTGTGCATGAGCTAGCTGACTCTTCTCTATTATCTCATTTTTTATATGATTCTCCAGGAGCTAAAAAGTAAAAGTAAAACAGATAGGCCAAAGAATGAGAATCCAGAAATTTCAACTGGTAAAAATTACTTGTACAATGCATATATTAGGCTATAAATTTGAACTATTGATTTAATATTTAATAAAATGGTTATTAGACAATTGATAGAAAAGAAAAATGGTCAAAGAATTGTTTCTTTCCAAAACCAAATGTTAAATTGAATTTGTCATCAACCAACTATCCCAAAAGCTTAAGTTGTTGGGTGAAGACATAAATGGTTGTATATTCTTATATTTCTAACAAGCCCCCTCATGCAAGAGCTAGTTGGCCATGAAGGGTGGGCAATGCACAGATTCACCTACCTTGTGCTAAAATTAATTTTTTTAATAGAATAATGGAGCAACAAGGATTGAAATCCAGACCACTTGGTCATGCATGCTCTGATATCATGACATGAACCAATTATCCCAAAAGCTTAAGTTGTTGAGTGAAAACACGTGAATGGTTTGATATTATATTTCTAACAGATTTGTTACGACAAAATATGTTGAGAGAAAATCAAAACATAATTCAATGTTTAGAAATATAATATATATCTATACAAAATTATCATGCAAGAGAAATGTAAGATTGGAATTAAAAAACTACATAGCATGTGCAAATAGCATTTGTTGCTTGTTTCAGCGATAAAAAACATAGCACAAAGATACTTGGAGGATACCTGATCATTAAAACAAGTCTGTGCACTGCCGGATACCAGAAGTGAGATATGTGCAGAACTGCAAGTTGATATATCACATCGCATGGTCACAACTCCGCGAGAAAAAGCAGCCGCCTGAAGAGGTGGTGGTGGGGCACTGCACCGAAGTATAAAGGTATACATTACATGGTGACAATCAATATTCATATTCCTAATAAAGTCCTAATAAAAAATAAATGAACATAAAGGAAAATGGAAAAAAGCAGACACATTTTAAGTTATTAAATAAATGTGTAAGTACTAATCAGATGCAAGTTGTATCAACACACCTAAACTTGCCATGGAGCTTGCAACCACGTATCTGAAAAGATAAAAATAAGAAAACTGAGAAAACTTCCTGAGACATCATCTTGAAGAGATGAAAAAAAAATAGCAGCAAAAGCTATCGAACAAGAGAGTGGTAAAAAGCCACTAAACAGCAGGGAGTTGTTGTTTATGTTATATTGCTTCCATGGAAAGGCCACATTGAACAATGATGGGAAATAACGTCCAGCTCAGGTTAGCAGTATACATTTTACATTAAAAAAATGGGTTATCCCTATATTAAGATTTTTCTAAAATGGAATTCGATCCAAGTAAAAAAAATTTCATTAAACTATACAATCAACATACTTCAATAGTTAAGAGAGCTCTGAGTCCGTCCTCCAAAGATCTCAGCAATGACTCATCCTGAAAAGAAACAAGCCCATGTGTAATTGGAAAATAATGTCTACTATGAATATGATATGAGTGTTTATTTGAAGTGCAATTAGACTTGCATGTATTGCCATACGTGTGTGTGTTTGGAGTTTTGATCCTTCCCTTTGTCCCATATCAGCAAACCATGCCATTACTTTGTCCCAATGTGGGACTCCAGCATAGGATAAACTTATTTTCAACATGCATTTGTGGATGTGAGCGTCTCATTGTGTGACGGTTACACAAACATTTGCCTTACTTAAAAATGCATGCTTAAGTGTGGTTTTAGCGAATTCAAAACAGGAAGTAGAATTCCAAAGAAGCTTACAACAGAGGAAGGTGCACCACAGATGAGAAATCTCAAGTTCACTTCATCGTCGTGTATCTTTATAGCAGGAAGACTGTCTGAGGAACCTTCTTCGTCATCTTCTTCACCAATCTCTGGAGGGTCAACATTGATTTTGAGACAATCTCCAAGAAGGTGTGGCCCCATCTCACTATTAGCATCATTGTCATCAGTAGGAAGTACTTGATCATTTTGAACACAGTAAAGTTCAAAAGAGGCACGTGCAAGGTGGAAAGCATCCCATGTATGCGTAGATGAACTGCAATAATTTTTGTAAACAGCATTAAATATTAAGTAATATCTCAAAATTCTTAACAAAACCCACTACTATGATTTCTAATATTTTTTATATGTAAAAAGGTTTCAAATATTGCATGGACACAGAGAAACCAGTCATACTGGACTTCACAAATGCTGGCCATTCATAATTCAAACTAAAAGATGAGTTAAATATTTATAGATTAACTATTATGACATGTAAACAAGACAGATTTACAGATTTCACATGAAATTACTCCTATTGATGACCCAATACATGGATGCATAATCAAATCAATGAGTACACATAATCAAACACCAGTATGACTTGTATCAGTAGAGCAATCAGAATAAGGACATAAAAAGGCATTTCATAGTGAATGCACCATGTCCATGCAAGTTACAATCAAATAAACGATATCATACCTTTGCACCACTGAAAAAAATGCTTGACGAAAATGGCAGGCAGCATAACAAGAAAAAGGATTCTTCCAAAATATAACATATGGGATTCCCTGCAAGGTCAAAAAGCTTGAATCAGCCAATTTCCCCTATATAATTACAGAATGCAAGGGATTCTTGACAGTGTAACACGTTCTTTTATCCTCACTCAACAATGGCTGTTTGTTGACCTTTGATACCTGAAAGTTTTATCAGGCAACTTAAAACAAAAGTACCTTAAGATGAAGAGCCTCCGCAAAACTTTCTCCATTTGGGATTTCTAAATAAACCTGCAGAAATTGTTGAAATTACATCAGATAAAAGACCATTCCCACAATACCAACTGTGGGGGGAATGCAATCCAGGTAAGTCTTATTAGTTTGTAATTGTATAAGATCGAAACAGATTATATAAGATTAAAAAGGTTATAGATCTCAACAGGTGAGATTAGACCTTGAAATTTTGAGAAACAAAAATTTCTTGAGCAATGTGTCCAAATATCACAAATCTCTATACTCTACTATTCCTAAATTCATTGTCTTATGAAGCGTTCAACCAAAAACACTTCAATTTGTTAATTAGGCATCAATATTATTGACCAGTTCAGTATTCACATGACTACAAACTTCTATGCAATACAACTGATCTAGGGAACATAGACAATGGTTTCTAACATTCTTCACAGTGTGCAACTATACATCCTACAGCTTTCTTTCTTTGTACCATAGTCAGCAGTAGTTAGTACTTTCCATAAAAAGTAACCCAGCAATTAACAAGATAGAAATTAGTAATTTTACGGGCCCTCCCCTTTCTTAATATGCATAACCTACAGCCCTATCAACAAAAAAATGCATAAAAAAAAGCAAAAGTGTAGCTAAAACTTTAGAATACATACAGCCGTCGGCAATGTGGAACCAAAGAGCTCTACTATAGCTTCAGGGGTGGATAATTCCACACCTTGCAAAACCAGTGAACCAACTTCCTCATTCGCTAGCTGCTCTCCTTGTAAGTATACAAAATTTGGTTGATACGACTCAAGAACTTTACGAAACTGTTCCCTTTCTGGATTGCACAAAGTTTGAACCTACATTAAAAAAAAAGGACTCACATCATGCTATTTCCATGCTAAAAAACAAAAATAGCAATATATAAGAATATAACAAGAATTTCTAACCCGTCCTCCCAAGATTGAAAGTGAAACCTACATTACAATACCAAGAACTTGTTAATTGTATATACCTCAAGACGCCCCGCAGAAACCAACTCAGGGAAAGGGTATTTGCGCTGATCCTGTGGGGGCCTGTGCTCAACAAAACTAGCGGCACAGGTAACAGCAAGCAGAGTACAAGTTTGTTTGGGAGCTCCTTGAGGATGAAACTGAAACATTGTTCAAGCTAAAAGCAGCACCACACACAGACATAGACTGAGAAAATTGAAAGTGTAGAAGAAATAAGCTTCTGCAAAGAAAAACAGCAATTAAATTCCACGCACTGGTAGTTCCTACTATCCTCCACCAAAGAAAACACCGTTTTGCGAAACTATGGAGGAATTGCGAGGCCACGTTGCATCTTTGGATGCAACGAGTCACCGATCGAGAGAGAAAGAGGTGCTCCGGTGGCGGTGAGTGAGCGTGAAACGAAGAGGAACTGCAACTCTGGAAAACCCTAACGCTGCGTAGGATTGGGATTTCAGGACGAAGATTGAACAACAAGAACAATACGATTGGGGAAGCGATTCGGATTCACGCTTTTTCATTGTTGTTCTTCTAAGGCTTAAACGACGTCGTTTCGATTCTTTCTTTTATCTTTTGTAAAATTGCGCTGAATTCGTTGTTGGATGCTGAGCTTTGCAGGTTTGTGTTGTTGACTTCCTTGAGAAAAAAGAAATAACCCGTAAAAACAAAAATAAAAAATAAAATGGCATTGCAAAATAAATTAGATTATTCAAATTTTTAAAAATTTTTATATGAATTTTATTGAAAATTATCGGCCTTTTTATTTTTCTTTTACATTTTTTACTTTTAATTCACAATAAGCTCTTTTATTTTTCTTATTTTGGTAGAATAATATTTTCTCAAATAATTTTAAATTTTACTTAATATGTTGATTTTTATTTTTTATTTATATGATTAACAAATTATTAAATTTTTACTCATAACATTATAATTATATAAGACAAGAAAATGGTTAAAAGAGGGTGTATTAGTTATATAAGTGATGGAAAGTAGTTGGGCTTTGTGTAACGGTGGCTGCTAGCATGAAGTATCAAAACGGGTGGTCTAGGTGTGAACCATCAAAATAATCTGATAACTTGACTAAAATAACCTTGTTAGCATGTACACTCTTATTTATTCATCAGTCCTAAAACTCTTAAAATTTTAAAAATACCCAACAAGGAATTGAAGGAGGGAGCGGAGTTGAAGGGGTCAACACCACAATTCAATTCAATAAATCCCACACAAGAAGGCTCCTCCACCAGCCCTTGTTTCCGGCAGGTTCCGCTCTGCCGCCTCTAAACCCTCCGCCACCGTCGGTAACCCCTTCATCCCCTCGACATTCCTTTCTTCAACGAGTATCCATCAGGGTCGCCGCCACCGGAGCAGCGTAACCACTGCCGTCAGCCACAATCGCAAACCCGGCGACGACGAAACTCACTAAGCCGACGATGGTGGGACACAACATTCCATCAGGGCCGCCTCCACTAGAGCAGAGCCAACGACCGTCGTCAGCCACAATCGCGAACCCGGCATTCCTTTCTTCATGTACAAACACAGAACTAAGTAGAATTCTACCACATGGTGGGAATTCTTCTCGGAGGAGGCCCCACCTCCACCTTCAAGCTTCCTCTACATTGGGACGGTGGAGCCCACAAGAACATCGGTGAGCGAACCAAATCACTCACCTTATCGTAAGCTCAATTTCGTTAAGCTCAGTTTCGATCATCTTTATCGGCCAAGCCCTGAGTTGCAGACGTTGTCGCCGCTCAGCAAGCCCCCCGACGAGATCCACTCGACGCCGACGGCATCATCGTCGTCTTCCTCCGACGAGGAAAGCCGAGAAACGGCGTTTCATTCGCCGCATGGCTCGTCGCTCAGCCACGATGATAAAAATGAAGAAATGACCCAACAATGAGAGCTGCGAAGAAATGGGATGAGTAAGTAGAGGGAGCGGAGGGAGAAGAGAGGACAAAGATAAAGGAGAGGGAGGATTTGGAATTGAAAGAGAATGAAAAAGCTCGGAGGATGTGTTGCTGAAAGAAACCTGATGTTGTTCTTGTTTTACAATGAACAAATTAAAAAAATGAAATGTAAATGTCAATTTTAATAAGGACTTATTTACAATATTAATAAACTATTCCACCACTTAATTGATGTTGCTTCACGCGTGAACCATCCGTTTGATGGTTCACGCTAGTCGCGCGCCCTGTGTAACACGAGCAAGTGAAGTGAAAGGGAAAAACAGTTAATTATTATTAACTCCAGTTGTGTGTACTACTAGTTGTATAAACAAATATGAAAATAAAGAGTGAAAAAATTTGAAGCATATCGTCTTTAAGGATGTTGAGAAGTCATTCAATCAAGCATTTGGTGTGAGAAAAAGAGATAAAAATATAAGATGATTAGTAATAGGATATAAAGAGATAAAAGATAAAAAAAAAATGTATTATATAAATTATTATAAGTATTAGTTGTATAAGTAATATTTTTTATTCAACTATCACTATAAAAAAATGCTATTTAGTGGAGGTTATTTTGTAGAGATTTTAAAAACCCCCTCAAATTGACATGACTTATGGCATGTTCATGGGACGCCTAAAATAATTGATACGGTGACGTTTCATTTTCCTTCTTCAAAGAGTTTATGTCCTCAAATTAAAATGTTTTTGCCCGTCAAATTTTTTCACCACTTCCCTCTTTCCTTTCCCATGTTTTTTTCATTCATCCCTCCTTTAATTTTTTATTATCAATTTTATTTAAATATTATTTCTTTATAGAATTACCAAATAACTTTGTCAAGACACTGTTGAACCCTACCTATTCACTCTGCACTCTCTTCCTCCATTGCACGTTCTTTACTCCTGCACCCTTCCTCTACAATTTCATCCCCACTATGTTGTTACTACCGCACCATCGCATTAGTGTTTTAGGAATGTGGAGGTTTTTCTTTTCTTTTTTATCTCAGTTCCATTTTCGCTCCTCACTGTCATGTTTTTTCTTTTCATTCCCCAGTCCCCACTCTCCCACTTCGATAAAACGTTCATGATCCCTCATCTTCTCTCCCTCACTCTTCAAATGATAAAAAATTCATGTCATGTGGTTCCTCAACCTCATCCATGGCATATGATGCCATCAGAGTCACCAAAGTAGTACCGCCAATGTTCGTCGTCACTGGTGCACAGAGGTGCCAAGCTTCAAGCTACCGTCAAGCGTTTAGAATAAGGGCTAAGTTTCCAAAAAGTCAACCACATTCCCAAAGTTTTGTTTTTTCATATGCCAACCTAAGAATTTTGCTTTTAATTTGATTTTATGCTTGATTGAGACATATTGTTATGAATCTATTTATGATTCATTTGCATTTCAAGTGTACCTAAAACATTCATTTTACTATAGTTTGAGCTTTCAAGTTTATACATGGAATGATTCGATTGTGTAAGAGGCTTCGATCGAGTGATGTAGATTTTTATTTTGATTCGATGGAATGCATGCTTCTGATTCGATTTTCAATCTTTTTTGAGATCCAACCCCTTTTATTTTATTGTTTTTTTTTTTACGATTAGTCACTTGTGAGGTATTTAATTATATAACTAACTTGCTAGGTCGCCCTCACTATCAGTAGCCTCGCAGGCGTAAAATGGGTCATATGCATGAATTGAAGGATGTGAGGCCAATAATAGAGGTAGCTAAGGCATGTGAAGTGTTTTTATTTTATTCCATAAAGAAGTAGTGTAGATCTATCCTTGATCTTAATATCAGATTGGTAAATCAAACATTCATAGTAGAGAATAATGAATAAAAAAGGAGACAATCTCAAGAAGGTCAATTTATTTTAATTTTTTGGGCCAGATTAAATAACATTATTTAATTAGTTAGTTCCTTCAAGCATATATGCATATGAAACTATTTGTGTTAGAAAAGCCAGACTTCTTAATTCATCTAATTTGTAGAGACATTCTTAATTTGTGTCAGAAAAGCCAGACTAATTATTTTTGTTGCTGCTTATTACCTCAATTGCTCTAGCATTGTCCCGTGAAGGCTAACCAAACTTTTAGAGCAAATGCATAGTTGCTTAAGTTAAGGAGAATCAGAGCTCACCTTAAGAAGATAAACAAGTTTTCTATCAAGACAATTCATACATTATTCCTTTGCTCTAAAAGTTGACAGTGTGAAACTATATTTTTCTTTTGGTAATTTAGCGATGTGGAGCTTTATCATTTTTTTTGTAGAGTGCAGATGGTAATTTGATAAAATGTATTTTATTTCATAAATAGTCTGTTTTTTATCATCCTAAGCTTAATTAGAGAGTAAATACCTTTGGTAATTTTAGAGTTGCTTTGAATTTTAGTTTTATATTTGACTAGAGTTGTTGCTTTGACTGATAAAGAGTTCAAAACTTCCCTCGTGGATTAATACAATTTTGTTTTATGTCAGTCAATTTTAAGTTATAACTTTTTTTCCCTTGCTTGATTCTATTCTTTTGTAAGTTTTTTTCCAATTTGAGCCTAGAATGTGATTTATTAATTAGTTTTTGAAGTATTGGGTCTTGAATGTAGGCTAAAATGAAAAAAACTTACAAAATAATATAATCAAGCAAGGGAAAAAGAGTTATAACTTAATCAGGTACATATTTTTGCTTGCTTTTTATAAGTTACTTCGCATATTCATGTATATTTGATATGATATAAATGAAATTGTCATGTAGTGATATATCTTTATTAAAGAAGCCAGATGTATATTTTGTGAATTTCTTAACACCTTAATTGTGGTTCTCGTTCATCCCTGCTCACCGGTATGTTTTCCCTGCAAGTGAAAAAATGTTTTTCTAGTTATTTCCTTTTCTCTATGTATTTTTGTAAAAAATTTGCGAGCTGTGTATTTTTGTAGTTATTTCTTGTGCTCTGTGTATTTCCAATTAATATAACATGCTTCTTCTGTCTTAGCCAAATTTCCTGCTCTTTCCCCCATTTCTCATGATTAAAGCCTATCTTTGTCCGACTTGTTAGTCAGTTAGTTAATTCAGGATTGTGATTTTTAAATTTCAGTTTGTTAGTTAGCTAGTTGGTGGTGACAATTATATACAACTATGTTAGTTAGCTTCTAACAGTAATTTCCTTTGTATAAATATCTTCATTCAATCAATGAAGATTAATAAATCCTGTTCACAAAAATACTTTAGACTCTCTTGTTCTAACAGTGGTATCAAGAGCAAGATTCGTCCGGGGACACTACGCGGTTTCTTCAGCCATTATGGCCATGCCTAATAGCCATTTTCTAACAAGTCTCCCAATTCTTGATGGGAGAAACTTTGATAAGTTGTATATCCAAATGAAGTTGATCTTTGGCTACCGTGATATGTGGGAAATTGTGAATTATGGGCTAGAAGAAATATGAGAATATGCGAGTAATGCGCAGAAGGATGTGTATAGAGAATTAAAGAAAAAGATTGTAAGGTCCTTTTCATAATCAATCAGTGTGTTGATAGTGTGAACTTTGAGAAGATCGTTGGTGCAGTGACAACAAAGGAGGCACGGGTGATTCTTGAAAAGGCCTACTCAGAAACTAATAAATTGAAGAAAGTTCGACTTCAAACACTTAAGAGACGATATGAATCGTTACAGATGGACAATAGTGAAACAATGAGAAACTATTTTACTTGAGTCTTGTCTTTGACAAACCTGATGAAGAGTTATGGGGAAAAGATCACGGACTTGATGATTATTGAGAAAATACTGAGGACCTTGGCTCCCAAGTATGATCATATTATTATAGCAATTGAAGAATCAAAGAATCTTGAGAATCCGAAAGTTGAAGATCTACAGGGAATGCTTGAGGCTCATGAGCAAAGATTGAGTGAAAGAACCGCTGAAAAAACAACAGAACAGGCTCTGTAGGCTTAATCCAACTTGAAGAATGAAAGTGACATGAACATGGCCAAGAGAGGGCGAGTGAGATGGAAAAATAGTAGAGGAATTGAGAAAGAGGTCATCAAAATCATGGAGGCAATTGATAAGTGCAAAATATATGATAAATTATTGTATAATTATTGCACTTATCAAGGGTAAATTGGTAAATTTATTCCCAAATTACCACTTTTTAGTAATAAATGCATATCTTGTGATTATTCAATTCAAATTTGAATTTGATGCTATTTTAATAGAAAATTTGTTGATTTTGCAGATAAAAGAGAAAGTTTTAAATGGAGAAACAAGATAGCATATATCTGAAGAGAAAATCTGCAGATGAGATTTTAAATGGCAACATATCAAGATAAAATCCGCAGTCATTTAAACAAGGATTCTGAAGATAAAATTCTCAATTTGAATTTGAAGATCAAATCAGGACAAAATCAAGTTAAACAGAGGGAAATAAGGAAAGCAAAGCAAATAAGGATAAGATCAGGAAGAGATCAAGCTGAAAAAGGAGAAAATCATAAAAGCTGGAACGAGAACCACGCTCCACCTACGCTGAGCGCAAGTGGAGCGCAACATTTAATTAGCTCTATGTTTCCTGCGCTGAGCGCAGGAATATAGAAACAGTTTTTAAAGGGATTTCAAACAAGATTCCTTCCAGATTTCATATGGCTTTCCAACTTCTATTTAAAGAACTTTTTGCATAGATCATATGGAGACGGCAGAGCAGAGCTAGGGCTGGAGAAAAGTGTGACAGTTTCTCCGTTGGTTTGTAATGGCTACCATGCGTAGCTAAACTCTCCGATAGGATTGAATGTAGTTGATTCAATCCCCGATTGTATGTGAATTCTCTTTACTATTTATGAATCCCTGTTTGTTATGATACCGGTATTTTTATTCTGTGCTTAATGCTTAGCTTCCGCCTGTGTGCCGGAGTTATAGGTAGATTTTATGGGGCGCATTAGAAAATGGTTTTGTAAAATCAATAGCGAGTTTGGGGGAGCCTAGGAATAGGAAACTTGAACTCTGATTGGTAAAAATACTCATAATAGTTGCTGAGGAATCAGGGCGAATTGATAGCGTATACAAATCGAAAACAGATCATTAAAGCCGGGGTAATTTGTCACTGGGAGAACCCGTATGAATTATTTCTGAGTATTTCACGATCCGGGGAACCTACGTGGAATAACTTAATTTGTGCTAAGGTATCATAATACATATTCATAAATATTATTGGGGTTCACATACGGAAGGGGTGCGATAGACGAAGTTCAATCCTAGTCCAAGTAACTTGCTCTACCTATCTCAATTTATTTTCTGTTTTTATTTACTTTCGCAATTCTCAACAATCAACAACTATACTCTCTACTTGATAATTGTGACCACTGATCTTTATAAATTGAACCGTTCCCTGTGGATACGATACTCTTACTTACTACTATACTGTTGGGTTTTTGGTACGCTTGCTAGATTCTCAACAAGTATTTTTGGCGTCGTTGCCGAGGAACGGTGTATCAATTTTTAAAGACTTGGGAGGTCTATTCCATCAAGCTGTATATATATATATATATATGGATTTTTATTTTCTATTTTTTAGGATTTTTAGTAAAATTTTAATTTTATGATCCCTTCACAGAACCATCCACATTAAGTTTAACATAGTCAAGAGGAGGAAATTGCCAATAAATATAGGCTTTCTGTCTTTTCTTCACAGCAAGGACAACATAAGCATTGCCGAAATTGGTGGAAACCATAGAAGCATAAGCCAAGGACTCAAGGAGTAGAGATTCATAAATCTCAGTCTTTAGTTTAAAAACTAAACTATTTCTATCATTACAAAGATTCCATATATAGATAGGAAAAACAGACTCCAACTAATTCCCACATTGCAGCCTACCCTATCCTCCTCAAGGTTGAATCTAAGCCAGCTTTCAAGGCCAAGACTAAAGAATGTTGCCCACTGCTCATCATTTATAACAGAATTCCAAGTTTCCATAACCAGAGGACAATCCTCAAGTATATGCATAATTGTTTCAGGTGAATCTTGACATCTAAGACAAAAGGAGTCTTGAGTCATACCTCTATGATGACGCTCATAAGCAGATTTCATTGAGAATTCTCCATCAAAGGAGGCAGCCCAGGTAGGAGCATCAGGAAACAGATTATCTCTGGGAGCAGATACTGCATTAATTCTAAGTTTAATATCTTTAGGCAGAAGCTCATTAAAATTCTGATGGATCCAATTTCCTGTTGATGCAAAACAAGCAATGGGAAGGTTTCTTTGTTGAGAAGGGATGTCCACCATAGCATAAGAAATCAGAGGTTGTAAACCAGGGATAAAAGAATCTAGCCAAAATCTAGTATCCTGACCATTACCCAAATTTCGCATCAGTCCAGATCGAGTATATTTCCAAGCATGAGCAATTCCTTTCCAGACATTAGATTCTCTAGCAAAGTTCTTGATAGTTGGCATTCTATTTCCTCCACATTTATACTCGGTCTTAAGCACTTGAACCCAAAGCAGATCAAGATATTTAATCAAAGCCCAACCCAACTTGACCATATAAGTTGTATTGACCATTCTGAGAGGTTTGAAACCTAATCCACCCTGAGCTTTTGGTAAACATATTTTGGCCCAAGAGATTGAGTGAATTTTTCTTTTTTCTGAGGAGGATCCCCATATGAAGTTTCTGCATAATCTCTCTATTTCCTCAACACTACTAGAATATTAATATTTATGACCAATTTAGTGACGACAGATGCTTGCATTACATATTGGGGAATACTCATTAAAGCTGACTGAGCTAAGGTTATTCGCCCAACCGTTGATGGTGAGTTAGCCTTCCATCCAGCTAATTTTTTCCGAACTTTATCAATAATAGAAGAATAAGTATTACTTGTAGCCCTGCCATGGAGGACATGAATTCCTAAATATATCCCTAAATCTTCAGTTTGTGTAATAAACAAAATGATGCCCCTGAGAGGTATTGTTGGAGAAAAAGACCCGAGACTTTTCTCTACTAACCATTTGACCAAAGGATTCAAAAAATTCTTCCATAACAAAATTAATAACATAGGCATGCTCTACGGTAACTTCAACAACAAGTATGGTATCACCATCAAACAAAAGATTTGACATTATAGGTCCTTTTCTGCTAAAAGAAAAAGCTTTACAATCACCAGAGTTAATATGTTGATCAATAAGATGTCTCAATCGATCCATTCACATGACAAACAAGTAAGGAGAGATTGGATCACCCTGGCGTAATCCTCTTGAAGGAGAAAAGGTTGTAGACTTGATCCCATTCCAATTGATACTACTTGTAGGAGTTGAGATACAGTTTGATATGATCTCCACCAAGGGTTCCAGAATACCGACTTTAATAAGAGTATTAATGATAAAAGACCAACACATTCTATCATAGGCTTTGGCCATATCAATTCTTAAAACCATAAAGCCTTTACTACCAGAGATATAACCAAGAGAATGGACAACTTCCTGAAGAACAATGACATTATCTATACCATCTACCTTTAAGAAAAGAGCATTGAGTAGGACCAATAATCAAAAGGCATAATATCACGTAAACGATTAGCAATGAGTTTAGTAATTACCTTGTAACTCACATTGCAAAGAGAAATAAGACGAAAATGAGCAGGTCTAGTAGGTGAATCATTCTTAGGAATAAAAGTAATAAGGGTTTGATTAATATCTTTTATTTTACCTTGATTAGTCCAAACATGCAGGATGAGATCCACCACATTTGGAGCTACTATATCCCATTGACGTTTATAAAATAGAGCATGAATACCATCAGGCCCCGAGGCTTTGAAGTTTCCAATACTAAATAAAGCTTGCTTTATTTCTTCAGATGTAGGTATAATAACTAGGGGTGTTCAAATCCAATCCAATCCAATTGGAACCGCAACAACCGATCCAAAAAACCGCAAACCAAAATAACCGCAAACCGAAAAAACCGCAAACCGCAAAAAACCGTAATTTTTAATTGGATTTGATTGGATTTCGGATCTGCCTATGAGAACCAATCCAATCCAAACCGATCCAAAGTTCTTTGAACATTTTGATATATTATCATTATTGATATTATTTTTCTGTGATAATGTAAAAAAATTATTATTGTGCAACTATATTTAATGAATAACATTCAATAATGGGATTAGAAGCCATCAAGTAATTTATATGTTATAGGATAAGATAAGATAATTGCATATTTTTATCATAATTTTGCTTTCATAACTTCATTTTTTAGTTTATTTGAAAAACCGAAATCCAATCCAATCCAAATCGATTAAAATTGAATTGGATTGGATTGGATTTGAAAAAAAAAAAACCAAAACCGATTGGATGACTAAATGAGAAAATCGAAATTATTGGATTGAATGATTTTTCCCTTAAAACCGATCCAATCCAATCCGCAAACACCCCTAATAATAACCAGATTTGCTTTTACTTCAGCTGGCAGAATGTGAAATAGATTTTCCTCCATCCTTCTAAAAACAGTTGAAGAGTGTTCTGAATATAAATTCTGAAGGAAGTTTAACATCATTTGTTGTAACTGAGATTCTTCATAAACCCAATTCTGATTATCATCTTGCAAAGCTTCAATATGATTTCTAGCTCTTCTAATTAATGCTGCTTGATGGTATGAGTGAGTATTTTTATCCCCAAGAGTTAACCAATTAACACGGGACTGATGTAACCAATATTCTTCTTCTCTAGCAAGTATAATTTCATAATCCCTCCATAGATCAACACTCAATTTTGAGAGAAAATGATTAGGACCTTTATGAAGCTTTTTATAAATACCTTCCAATCTTCTCAAAATGTTTTTTTTCTGTTGAAATATATTCCCAAAAATTAGCTTGTTCCAAATTTGCATGTTAGATGTAAAATCATCAATATTCTGGTTCCAACATCTTCCTATAATCCAGTGTTTTTTCACCTGCACTTGGAAATCAAAGTGAGATAGCCAAGAAGACAAAAATTTAAAAGGTTTTACCAAAGGGGGAAGAATTTGACTATTAGCAAGTTTTAACCACAAACCACAGTGATCTGAGGTAGGAAGATCAAGGTTTATAACAGTAGAGGTTTGGAAATGCATCTTCCAATTTTCAGAATACACAACACGATCTAATCTTTCTTGGACATTTCCCCTTTTCCAAGTGAGAAAAGGACCTTTGGATGGATGTTCAGTCAGACCACAACTCTCCAAACAATATGCAAAAGCCTTCATAGACCTTCTATTTACATTTGCACCTCTCATTTTTTCAAACTCATAGAGAACAAAATTAAAATCACCCATCACACACTAAGGATCTGTTACAGCAGTAGCAAAATTTGATAAGATTTTTACGGTTTTGTTCATTAGACTAGCATAGACAATAGTTATGATCAAATTAGACCTTAATACATTAATAAGTTGTAGGTGAATGCATTGAGAGGTAGTAGCAATTACATTAACATTAAGAGATTCTACCTTCCACAAACACTAAATACCACCAGAGTAGCCCTAGGCTTCAACTCTTACACCACCAGAAAATCCCATCTTTTTAATGGCAAGATTTGCATTATCATCACTTATTCTTGGTTCCAGTAAAGCTAAAAAACTCAGCTAATACAGTTTGACCAAATCCCTTACAAGACTAGGAAATCTTTTTGCTCCAGCACCTTTACAATTCCATGTTAGGAAATTCATTTGGTGTTAAGAGGTTTGCAACCTTCAGGTTGAGAATCTAGCCCAGTAAGGTTCACTTCTAGAGAATTAGACTGATCAGTAGTCCCTCCTTTATCAGTATTATCTGGGGGTCTATCCAAATCTAACATATCAATGTTACCATGGGAAGAAGAAGCATCCAAACCTTGCATTATGTCAAAGTAGCTTTTCTTGTCTAGGTTGAGAGAGTCACCGACATATTCCCCATGTGAATGTGCTTCCCATCTTTTAGAATGGTATCACTCGTCATGACAAGAATTTCTTTTTCCCAATCATCTTTATTCTCCTTTCCTTTAACTTCCCTGGGGGATAAATGCTTAGTTGTACAATCTGTATGTACCCGTGATTCCTTAATCACTACAGTCTTCTTTTGAGTTTTAGAAGAAGCTAAGTTCTTTTCAAATTTCCTTGGTTTGCTTTCTGATTCAGAGGTTGAGCTTTCACCGGTCTTGGGGAAGGAGCCTTTATATTATTTGGCCCAACATGATTACCCTTGTGAGCCTTGGGAGCTTGTACACTACTATGTTGAATATTTTCCAGCTCAACCTCACAGTCTTGATCATTATAAGTAAATAGAATGTCAAAACAAGTTCCATAATTACTAGGATGATTTACCTGATCTTCTTGAATTTTAACAACACTTCCATCCAAATTCTTGGTGTTCACCTTAGTGTTTCTTCTTGGAGTTTTTTTCACCAACATCCAAGGACCAAAAATAACCTGATCATCACTATTATGTTGAGCAAGATTTGTGGCTTGAGGACTTGGATCACCAGAATTCATGTGGATTTCTTGGGTCACAAGGTTAGAAACCTGATTATCTCCCCCTGCAGCAAGAGGTTGGGCCATAGGGCTAACAGAATCAAGATGTTTATTCTTTAATGATTTTAGTTTGCCAGGGCAATAATCCATTTTATGGCCATACTTACCACATTCAAAGCATATCATATGGAGACCCTCATATTCTACCTTAAATGTACGACCAAGGGCATTAAAATAAGGGATTAGTTGATACTTGAGATCAACCTCAATACAGATCCTGGCAAAACGTCCTCGAGTATGAATAAAGGTAGTCTCATCAATTTTTAACATCGTTCCTAATTGGCCACCAACTCTCCAAAGAAAGTGAGGATTGTATAATTCAGCAGGGAGGTGGGGAATGCGAACCCACATTGCAATCTTCTTGACATCGCAATCTTCGGAGTAAAAAGAGGGCGCCATCTTTGGACAAGAAGATAATGATCAGCAATTAACCATGGCCCTTCATAGAGTGCATGCTTGTAATCTCCTTCATCAGGAAATCTAACAAGATAGAAATCATCAGAGATATCCATAACCCGTACATCACCCTTTTTTTCCCATAGATATTTGAGTTTCATACTCATCATACGAAATCCCACATGCCTACCCATTAATCTCACAATAAGGCTAAATTTCCAAGGATTACACCATTGTTCATATTCTTCCAGAGCCACAGTCACAGTAGAATTTGGGTTGAACGGTTTACCATTGATATCGTTCTTCTTGGAGTCCTCCAAGTCCGGAAACATCTCCTCAGTAACCATTCGAACAATCTCCATAGGTTCAAGATCGAATTGAGGATCGATTTCCATCACCTTATCCTTGTAAAAGAGTTTAGGGGCCTCATCTGCAGAACGAACAATATATCTCACCAACATTTGCAGCTACCTCAACATCCATAACCTCAGAAGCACCACCTTTGATTTTCTTGGTGCTCCGGTGAATCAAATCTTCCTATTTCCGGTGACCAGAGATGTGTTTCTTGCACAACATTAATCAGCTCGAGCTCATATATTTCTTGCAATATAAGTCTTTAGAATTAGAAAGAACACACGCACGACATGGTCCACGTTGCTCGTATGTCCACCTCTATAATTAAATAATTACTATAATTACTGTTAACATATTTATAAAATGATTTTTAAGTGTTTTAACATGTTTTGAATTCCTTGTTATTTTTTTACTTTTTCTAGAATTAAGTTTGACCATTTTTATAAATTATGTTATTATGTTTTAAATTTCGTATTATATTTTTATTTATGTTATAAACCTTTTTTCAATATTAAAATTGTTAAAGTGGGTTTTAATATTGATATTTGATATTAAAGGTTACTATAATTAAATAATTATTATAATTACTATTAACATTATTATAAAATAATTTTTAAGTGTTTGAGTATATTCTAAATTTCGTATTATATTTTTATTTTTTACAAAACTATTAGATACGTTTTAAATTAATTAAAAATAACTATAATTTTTTTAAGTGTTTGAACTTGTTTTAAATTTTGTATTACATTTATAATTTTATTTATGAAATATTTTTTTTAAAATTATTTAAATATATTTAAATTTTCATATTATACTTTTATTTATGTTATAAATCTTTTTTAAATATTGATTGTTAAAATTGATTTTAATATTGATATGATAAGGTAATTATAATTAAATAATTAATATAATAACTGTTATTATAATTATTAAATGATTTTAGATGTTTGAGCATGACTTAAATTTCATATTATATTTTTATTTTTTTTAATTAAGTTTTACATTTTTTATAAATTGTGTATGGCTTTGCCTATTAATTTTTAATGAGGACGGGGTAATCTTTTTAATTAATGAAATAGGTTCAGATTTTTCATTTAAAAAATAAATACACCAACAAGTAGATTGTGGAGTCATTGAATTACTTCATAGTCCTTTTACTGAAAGAGTAGTTCAACTTCTCACACAGAACATTTTGTGTAATCAATTAAATTCACTTCACCACGTAAATTAGTATCTAATTTATCTCAGTATTACTCCGAGTTTTAATTTACGGATTACGACCTATACAAAAAAAAAAAAAAGTCGATCAATTATGATCTTACAAAAAGATTTTAATTTATGATCTAGATTATCTTTCTTTTTAACATGATCGCAATAATCTTACAATCACTGTAATTAATGATAAATATATACTATTTTTTTAATTTGAAATATTTTTAAGTTTTATTCAAACTTAAAAATATCAATAAAATTAAAATACTTAATAGTTATGTTAAAAATTCATATACCTAGAGAGTAGATTGAGAAAAAATAGGGAGAGTGTGTGCTATATATACAAATAAAAGGGAAATTGATTCAATATCTTACCGCAATATCAAAACTTTCCTTCCTTGAGCCTCTGTTCTTCTTTCTTTGAATAACAATGGCTTCTTCTTCTCAAGGAAACACATCGAAAAAGCCAATCACACGGAGGCGAAAGATTGAGATCAAGAAAGTGGAAGAACTCAACAAGCGTCACGTGACTTTCTCGAAACGGAAGCTTGGCCTTTTCAACAAAGTCACTGAGCTCTCCATTCTATGCCAAGCAGAAACTGCATTGATCGTTACCTCTCCAAACGGCAAGCTCTATGCATGTGGTTATCCAAACCCTGATGTTGTCATAAAACGGTTTCTTACCGAAGGTCCACCTGTTGAGGAAAAAAGGCAGCAGGAGGAAACGGTTGAAATCCTAAGGGTACAATATGAGGCCATCCAAGAACAATTGAAAGCAGAGAAGAAGAACCTTCAAGAAATCACAGAAGCACAAAAGAGTAGTTCTTGCTTCCCTTCTTGGTGGAATCTCTCCATTGAGGATATGAATTTGGAGTCTCTTGAACACTTTATGGAATCCATGAAACTTTTGAGGCTCAACCTTGTTGCTTCTATGCAACAGAAGACCTTCGCTCCGCTCCAAGAGAAGATGTTCCCTCCACTCCTACCGTTACCAATTTCGGTAGCTCCACCACCAACTGTACCAAATTGGTCGTTGATTGGTGCGCAACAACAACTACAGCATTGGAAGAGTCTTGGCGGTGTTGGTAGCAGCAGCAGCAGCAGCTCTCCTGCTAGTTTCATGATTCCTAATTTTGGCAGTTATTAATATATAGATAGCACACATGGTTAGTTTTGCAGTTCATTATTAACTACATTTCAAAATGTTATAGCTAATTTGTTTGTTGTGCTCGCTTGATGGAGATGTTTGCTTCAAAATTTGTTTATCTTTCCATTCATAGAAACTACTTACAAAAGAATATGAGATAATCTGTTTCTTGAAATAAATTGCTGCTGTGCAATTTGGGTACAAAAAAATCATGCATCATCTTATTGTGCATGTCAGAGAGGAAAGATTTTGAGTTTTGACAGATGAAGGAATTAATTTTGAAAGAATTAATATTATAAATTCGTTTGGAGCTATTCTAGATTTGAGATTCTTTATTTTATTGTAAGTTAATTAACAGTTATGATTAATTATTACTAATCCCTCCACGGTGACCTTTAATTTCTTTCAACAAAATTGGTTCTGTTGCAACAATTAATACTCAGTTCTCTCTATCCTTTTGGCTTCTCTAAAGTGCTAGCTAGTATATGCCTAGTACGTAACAGCATATTTTTATTACACGTACACTAATACTAGCTAGTATAAAAAATTGATATTATTTAGATCATGAAGTGAACTCAAACTTTTTGAATTGTGCATGTAAATTTGTTGTTTACGTACTTTTTAGTACTCTTTATTTACAATTTTCTTAAAATCAAATCTATTTCTATTTTTATTTAAACTTTTTTTTTTTAATCTAAAAATACTTCTGCAATTCAACCTTCCCAACTAGTTAGTAACAGCAGCAATATTAACTCATTAATTACAAGTTGTGGGTTGAGAGCATCTCATTCCACCCATATAAATTGTGAGTAGTATAAACGTGATTTTGTAAATCAAAGACAATAATAATGCAAGTAAAAGAAACATTGGAAATCTACTATCAAGAAGGCTTAATTTTATAGAAGTAGATTTTATAGAACCTAGAAGTAGAACGAAACATTGTTGAATCTCAGTAAGATTAGCGAAAAGCAAAGACTCATTCATGATTTTATACACTTATATTGTGATAAAGAAAAGTCAAAAAGAATAAGAGTATTGCCAAGCTTGGGATGACTCATTTGGACTTTCTCAAAGTTTGCGAGTTTTCTCCTCCAGGCGTTTCTGTTTCTGATGCGCTAGGCCAAATAGATAGTTTTTGCTTTTTTTCTCTGTTCTTCTTTTGTTGTAATTTTCCCTTTCACCAAAAAGTCCATCATTGAGGAAATTAAATTCCATGTAAATTTCAAATACGGCTGCTCCTCCACAAATCGAAGTAGATCTGTGAGGTTCAGAGGCATTCCTCGTTGTTGAGTTGTGTATATATGAACAACTAATTGACTCTTCTTCCATTGTTATGACTCTCCAATAGCTAAAAAAGTAACCAAAGCTAGCAGGGGTAGGCCAAGGAATAAGAATCAAAACGCTTCAAAAAGGCAAAAAGGTGCAATGCATATCTTACACATATATTAAATTTGAACTAATTTTTAATAAAACGCTTATTAGACAATTTAATTTATGTTAAAGAATTCCATCTGAAACATCTACATATATCCTACATATATAAATGATATGGTTCCCATCTCTGGAGCATCTATTCATCTTTACACAACAAGTGCTTAATTATGTTACTTTCCTCTTGGAATGTTTTGGTTAAAGAAGAGGAGAGATCTCTGCAACTTTGTTCGGATTCCAAAGTTAACTGTGTGGTGAACACAACACAACACAAAAAATGGAATATTTGCTTATATTTAATTTATGTCATGTCTTCTTGTCCCATACCACAAGTTACATGTGTACATATTGGAAATTATAAACAATAAATCTCCGTCCTCATCACTCCACCGTGTCCGCGTGGCCCAAATAAACAATTATAGAAACTGCTGAAAAAGGCACCAGGCATTATTTCACTGCTCCATTATTTTTTGTTCACTTCCACTTTTGCTATTCACCATGGGAAAAGCATGCAAACACTGTACTCTAAGGTTGTGTTTGGATTAATAAAAATAGATAAAAAAATATTTTTCATTCTTTCAATAGTTTTCAAATAAAACAGAATATGATAGTTGTATCTCATTTTCTCTGTGACACTATTTTTTTCCCATTTTATTAAAATTTATAATAAAATAATTTCATTGTTTATCTTTGATATTGGCAAACATGCCCTAAAAGGCTACAGCAATGTCAGATAAAAATATTTGTAATGTAGCACGTGTTATGAAGTCATTAGGTATAATGTTAAACAGAGTAATAACATGAGTGGTGTCTTCTTCATGGGACCTGATTCCTTTAAATATTCACCTTTGCTCTCTTTCCCAAAACTCATCAAATTCTCCCACCGTAAGCTCTCCCCCATAGCTTACCATGCTTGCAAAGATCATGAGCCCCTTTAAGGTGGAATTCCAAGAAGGGAAGCAACTAAACAAGAGAAGAAAACATTTTAGCTCAATTGAGAGTACCACCATGGATGTTGGTCTGAGGATCCTCCCCCAAATTACCAGCAACTCCTCAAAGAGCAAATCAAATGTCCTTGTGAAATCTGCAGTAGTGAAAAAGGCAATCCAAACCAGTCCTGTAGATTTTTGCTTCCTTAAAACATGCAATCTGTGCAATAGGCACCTCAGCCCAGACAAAGATATCTACATGTACAGGTATATATATAGTCCCAAACTCTCCTCTACTTCTACCTATAGATAATTAATTACTTATATCATGATCCATAAATGGGAGATAATTAATTACTTCAATTAATTCCCCCAACATGATCATAGCATCTGGGGTCATGTAAATTTCTTTGCTTTATTTTTTTAATCTTACAAGCATCATACACATAAAGATCTGGGTCTGTTTTTATTTCCTAATTAATTAATAAAACTTGGATATGATTATGGTTATGCAGGGGAGATCAAGGTTTCTGCAGTATAGAGTGCCGGAACAGACAAATAGTTTTGGATGAGATGAGGGAATTAGAAAGCTCTACCAAGCATATGGTAGCATCTTACAGGCAATGTTGTAATGAGGCACGTAGAGAGACTCGCCTCATACTTGAGGACCTTCGAATGCAAAGACTTAAATCTAAAGTCTAATTAAAACAATTCCTTGTAATCAAAACCACTGGCTATAATTTTGAAAAGAGGGTTCTGCATGAATCCCTTCATTTTCAGAACAGCTTCATAAGTATGGGGCCAAATTAAGATGGGAGATACAAGTGTTGATTATGAATCCCTTCTTTTTTTTTTTTTTTCTTTTGCCAGAATTTTTGACATAATGATGTGACTTGTATATTATCTATTGGATATGTAGATGGATGAATGGTTCTCTTATCATTTTATTTTATCTAATATTTTTTTTCGATTTTATCAATATTTTGACTATTTTTTGTTGTCTGTGTAGTATTACTCATTATTTTTGGGCTGTAATTGTAGTCATGTGGAATATATTTTTTACACCAAATTTTCAGTAATAAGTATCACATCACCTTTTGCAATTTTGTCTGATTAAAAAAGGCCAAGGAATCTGTGGACATTGCATTCACTTTGATAAGGATGGGCTTCAAGATATTTTGCCATCAATTGAAAGGTTCTTGCATCCAAATTCAACTAAACCCGTTTTAGTTTTTCTATAAAAGGGTGAGCCACTTAATATCAGATATAGCTGTGAGTTTACTTATATAAAATTATATATGGAAATTAAATTTGTACGCATTGCGTACTAATGTCCTGATTAGTGTTTACAGCTCAAGTCTTCAAACAGTTTTTCCATTTCCACCTTAAATTGAAGAAAAAAAAAAAAGAAAACTAGATTTTTTTTTTTAATTTCTATTAGTCCCCACCCAAATTTAAGCCCCTTAATGTACACTGTCACTGTGGTCCCAACGGACGTAGGCCAATAACTTTTTTCTTTTTATCATAAGATACCTTTATTGGAATCTAGGTAGCGAATTTACTTGAATTCTGTGGTCACTCTCCATTTTTGTCGCTTAATAAATATTGACAAAAAAAGTAATAGTAATATTATATCCTTCTATTCATCCTCCTACATATTAATTAAAAATCCTCCTACATATTAATTAAATAAAGTAAATAAAAAGTGAAATCACTTAATATCTTAAAAATATATAAAAAAATATTAAATACTTACTTTATTTAGTAATTAGAAGGATTTGTAGGAGGAACATGTAGGAAGATTTAGAATTATTCATAAACTAAACATAGTTATGTTACTCATGTAACTAAGCTCTCAACTCATTATTTTTATGATCTTTTTTATAAGGGCGCTTTGTAATTTTAATGCAACATTTATTTATTATCATTTTCCTTATTTACCCTTATTAACTTTAACGTTTTTTCAACTATCAAATGGTAGTAAAGTTAGTTAATGATATTAAATGAGGGTAAAACTATAAAGTTAAACTATTTTTTCAAATTTCAATAAAATTAACTAACTTTAACTGCTTTTATTGATATGTGTAATTCGGTTAAGTATGTCTTATGAAAATGACTGGGAAGAGAGTATTTTACACGTTAGTACTATTTTTTACATCATTCTTACATCAATTCTCTCCCAACTTTATTTTTCGAATCCACAACAACACTAAAATGATATTAAAAAAATTAATAAACAAAAAAGTTCTCTGGATGTTCTTGGAAACCCTTTTGTATGTTGGGAGATAAATTAACTAACTTTAACTACTTTTATTGATATGTGTAATTCGGTTAAGTGTGTCTTATGAAAATGACTTGGAAAAGAGTATTTTACACATTACTAGAACTATTTTTTTTACATCATTCTTACATCAATTCTCTCGCAACTTATTTTTCGAATACACAACAACACTAAAATGTTATTAAAAAATTAATAAACAAAAAAGTTCTCTGGATATTCTTGGAAATCCTTTTGTATGTAGGGAGATAAATTAATCATTAACTACTTTTATTGATATGTGTAATTCGGTTAAGTGTGTCTTATGAAAATGACTGGAAAGAGAGTATTTTACACATTACTAGTACGATTTTTTTACATCATTCTTACACCAATTATGTCGCAACTTTATTTTTCGAATCCACAACAACACCAAAATGATATTAAAAAAAATCAATAAACAAAAAAGTTCTCTAGATATTCTTGAAAACCCTTTTGTATGTAGGGAGATAAATAAACCGAATTTCATGTCTAGAAGATAATTTTCACAAATGTTTTCTCTCTAAAATAAGAATGTGTTTTGTAAGACATTTCAGCTAGATGAAAGTTAAAATTAGAAGCTGAAACCAATTCATTAGTGTTTGGTAAGGCACTACAATTTTTTTAAGAAACTACTTAAGGTAGTTTTTTTTAAAGCTCCATTTTCAACTACTACCTGAAATTTTATTACGAGTTTATCTCTCAACAACCTCCACTAATCATTACTACCTTCAGTCTTATATATAAGAAACAAAAATGAAAATTTTTTTGGTCCTATATATAAGAAACATAGTACTATTTTTAGTTGCATTAATTGCTAAATACCTTATATGCCCTTAATTTATTGTGAGTAGTTAAAGAGGTACCCACTCACTTACTCATTTATTACTGAGGGTATTTTTTATAAAAAATTAAATTCATGACACTATTAATTACCACTAACAGATTCCAATGCATTTTCTTGGTCTTGATGATTTAAGTCCAAAGTTTCTTATATATAGGACCGGAGGTAGTATTTAATAATTAATAATGTCCTTATATGTCATTTTACCATTTCAACACTTTCAATGTGTTGGTAGAGTGGAGCATGACAATGTGTTGCACCTAACAGGTCGTACCTTCGAGCCCCTACTTGTTTCCATGAGGCTTGAGGTGAGATGAATGTAAGTTCTCCTTGAGTCCAGAGACTTTTCCTGCATTGGATTGCAGTCTGCAGGACTACCACTCACCCTAAAATGTTCGTCACAATATATATATATATACATTAAGAAGCTAATTAAAATAAGTAAATAATATCCTACATAGTTGTCCAAATCCTCAACAATGTTTTTTTTTTCCTTCTATTAATTGGTTCAAATTATGGGAGGGGAGGGAGGGGAGGGGAGGGGAGGGGAGGGGAAGGGAAGGGAAGGGAGGTGAGATGATATTTATCTTATTTGGTTTGAGGAGGGGAGATGAGACATTTCTTGTTTGGTTCACAAGGGGAGGGTAGGGAAAATAAAACTAATTTAATTTTATATACTAATACTTTTATAATATCCAACTTTATTAATTTGAATGGAATGATATTTAAGTAATTTTAATTTTTTTATTTTAAACCTCCTCCCCCTCCCCTCCAAATCCCCCACTTTTGGAGGGGAGGCAAAATGTTATTAGGAAGGATTTTGGCCCCCTCACCTCACCTCCCCTCCCCTTATAAAAAATTGAACCAAACATAACAACCCTTTTAAAATCTCTCCCATTCCCTTCAAATCCCTCCAACCAAACAATACCTTAGTGTTTCTTTTTGATGACTACGAATGTTACACTACAAGAAATGCATTTTAATTTCTTCTTCCTAGTCTCCTAAATTTGTTGTCAATTTGAGAGTTATAGTTTCTTCTGTTTGGATTTGGAGGGAATATGTTGTTAAAAACAAATGTTGCATAAGGTATGAAAATGAAATTATTAACATTAATGAGATGCTAAAATGAATTAATTTATTCATGAGGGACTAAAATGAACTATTCTATTGATACATCATCATATATACGTGACACTTAACATGTCACGCCAGTGTCTCCATTAGAGTTAATTGACGAATAGTCATAGAGAGACTAAACTGAAAGTTCGAGAATACATATGTAGAAACTAATTTGATAGTTTTTTTTTTTATTTTAGGGACCAAATTAAAGGTCCCCAATCTTTAATTTGACAGTCTCTCAACTCAGAATTTGCTTTAAAGGAACTTGGCACACTTGACTATTTTCTTGGCATTGAGGTACAAAATCTGTCCAATGGTTCTCCGCTGTTGTCTCAAACAAAGTACATCAAGGATCTACTGTCAAAGGCCAATATAGCTGAAGCTAAAGGGATTTCTACCCCTATGGTTGCTAACCTAAAACTAAAAAAGTTTGGTATAAATTATGTAATAGACGCTTCTCTTTACAGATCTATAGTTGGTGCCTCGCAGTATGCAACTATTACTAGACCATAAATTTGCTTCTCGGTCAACAAGGTGTGTCAATTCATGTCCCAACCTTTGGAGGAACACTGGATTGCTGTTAAAGGATTCTCAAGTACCTCAAGGGTACACTGCATCATGGTCTCCTATTGCAACTCGCTATCACCTCTCCTCTTTCCATCACTGTCTTTTCAGATGCGGATTGGGCCTGATAGTGATGACAAAAGATCAACTTCTGGTTCCTGCATCTTTTTGGGACCAAATCTTGTATCCTAGTGGTCTAAGAAGAAATACCTTGTAGCCATGTCATGCACTGAAGCTGAGTATCGTAGTTTGGCAACAACTTCAACAGAGATTCTTTGGCTTGAATCACTTCTCACAGAGCTGAAAGTTCCCTTCAAAACTCCTACACTGTACTGTGATAATTTGAGTATAGTTTCTTTGTCATACAATCCGGTTCTTCATGCCCGCACCAAACACATGGAGTTGAATATTTTCTTTGTAAGAGAGAAAGTTCTCAATAAAAGTCGATCTTGTAGTCTCTCATGTTCCAACTGATCTTCAGTTTGTTGATGTACTCACAAAGGCTTTCTCTCTCGTGCGTTTTCAAGCTCTTCGTGACAAGCTTAGAGTTTTTGACAAAGCTACTCTTTGTCACCCACCCTAAGTTTGGGGGGGGGGGATGTTAGTGATATATAATTGTATTTTCTATTTGTATTCTCTATTCTGTTAAGTAACTTGCTGTAGAAGCTTTTAGTTATATTCAGTTAGGTTCGATTAGAACCTAACAAATTTAGTTTTCAGTTATGCTTGGCTTCTAGCACAAGCTACTGCATCGGTATAAATAGCTACCTCAGCTCTCAGTTTCAATAATGAAAATACCATAATCATAATTCTAAATATTCACATTTCTCTCTCTCTCTCAAACTCCATGAACCCTAAATTCTAACAATAATAAAGTCCTAATAATTTTTTTAAAAATCATATAACCAAATCTATAATTAAATAATCTCTTAATCAAATACTATGAATTAAAATCATGCTTAACAAATCTAATTTATTGCCCTGAACTATCCTAATTCCTAACTAGTCTAGAATTTGAATCATGCAATAGCAGACGTACATTGTGTCTTTTCGTATTATGAACCATTTCCTTCGGAAACAGTACTGGATAGATACAAGGGAATTGACGATTGGCATTTACTTCCAGTCAAGCTAATGTAACTTCCAATGCTACCAAACACCAAAACCGAACGGTCAAATATTAATCAAGACTCGTGTTATGTGATAGTAATTAATTAATAAGTTTGCGTGCGCGTCCTTTAATTTGAATCGCCAATGGTTGCGATTCATGCGTTTCTCTTTCTATATTGTCTTGTTATGATGCAGATTTATTCTAGTTCTAGTTCTACGGGTGATAAATTATAGTCACCTCTTCACTTCAATAAAATTTCATTTGGGAGAACATATGGAGGGAACTTCATATGATGATCATCTCTTAGTTGATGACTTCTACTTTTCAGCACTTTACGATGCTGAAGAAATATTTCCAATTTCTGATGAGAAATACGCACAAGAACTACAGCTACAAGAAGCCCTATATTCCTCTGCTATATCAAGTACTACTAGAGTTATAAACCAAGTGAATGTAGAAATTGTTCACACTCTTTCAACAACACTCGAGAGGAAACAGAAAGAGACTGGTGAATCATCCCAAGTCTACTGTGCTATTTGCATGGAAGCCAAACCTACTGGAGAAATGTTCAGAAGCCAAAATTGCTCTCACTCTTTCTGTGATGACTGTGTTGGAAGATATGTGGCTGCAAAGATTCAGGAGAATATATCAAATATCAAATTCCCTGACCCCAAATGCAGGGGAGTTTTGGAGCCTCATCACTGCCGTTCAATTGTCCCAAAGGATGTGTTTGATCGATGGGAAAATGCACTTTGTGAGAATGTGGTGCTTGGATCACAGAAATTTTACTGTCCTTTTAAGGATTGTTCAGCTGTGATGTTACATGAGGAAGAGGAAACTGTGACTGTGTCAGTATGTCCACATTGTCATAGATTGTTCTGCGCACAGTGCAAGGTTTCGTGGCATGCAGGAATTGATTGTAGGGAGTTTCGGAGCTTGAAAGTGGGAGAACGAGAGAGGGAAGATCTTATGGTAATGGAACTTGCCAAAAACAAGAATTGGTGAAGATGTCCCAGATGCAAATTCTATGTGGAAAAAACTGCGGGATGTTCACACATTTCATGCAGGTAGGTCTTTGTTCTTTAATTTTATGTATTCCACCAATGCCCTTTTTTTTAAGGAAAAAATGTGGTTAATTGCTTTTACAGGGACATAGTTTAAATAATTAATTTGAATTCAACTAACAATATATGCTTTTTAGGCACTTTTTTTTTATACTTTTATATTCACTTTTATCAACTTGTTTGTAGGTGTGGTAATGAATTTTGCTATGCATGTGGATCCGCTTGGAGTCCATACCATGGATGTCCGAATTAAGAATTTCAGCAGGCGATTGAGATTGCAAATCAAACTATTGACAAGATTTTTATTTTTTTTTATCCTTTTGGCTATGTGAATGATAATTTCTTTAACTATTCAGTATGATTTTTGTCATTTTTCAATGAGTCTGGCTGTATCTTAATTACTATATGCCTATATGGAGCTTTTAATTATGTCATGGTGCTGTTTTTAAGTAGAGGTTGTTTGTATCCGTTATGACAAAACTTCACTTATTTGTTGATGTTTGACGTACAAATTACAACTTTTAACCTATTTACGGACAATAGTGATCCCCACCCCAGAAATGACTCATCATCTCAAGTGCTGGAGAGGGCGAGTAGGAGAAAAAAAGAGAGAGGTTATATGATATGGTGACAACATATCCTCTCTCTTTCTCTCTCGTATTGGCCCTCTAGACTTGCATATCCTCTCTCCCCTAAATCGATATATGTTGCAACCCAATTTTTCTTGCTGCAGGCCGGCCCAATATTTGTAAGGGTCTAAAGCAAATTTTATAATGGACCTTTTTTTATCATTCAATCTAATATATTAATGTATATTTGTTAAAATAATTTTTGAAATAATAATTGTTTTTTAAAATATAATTATCTATTTAAATAAATAAATCCACTCACACTAAAGGCCAAATCTCCACTAAAAAAAAGAGAAACGGAGAGAGTAAGAGATAATATGTATTATCACTAGAGCACCGTCCGAAGAAGCAAAGACAAAAAAAAAGAAATAAAGCAAGTGATGAGACAAAAAAATGTTAAAAATGGATAAAATCAATTATTAATAATGATTATTTATGAGAAAAGAAAAATCTGTGATAAAATGGGGCCTTTTAAGAAAAAAAAAACTTAGTTACTTTCAATAATTTAATATGACTTACTAAATAATTATTAGTTTATTTTTTAAAAAAAACATTAATAGCAATTAAAAATATTTTTTAGGGGCTTAAAGCAGGGGCTTTACTCGCTTTAGGGTTGGGCCAACCCTACTTGCCACATGCAATGATGGTATTGCTGTATCGGTTAGACTAACAATTATAAATTTCAATATACCCTCTCTCTTTCTCTCCCCTACTAGCCCTCTCCAGTACCGGAGATGAGCCAGATCCCCCTCCCCCTAAATTGATATGTTGCAACCCAATTTTTCTTGCCGCATTCAACGATGGTATCGCGGTATCGGTTAGGCTAACAATTAGAAATTGCAAGTATTGTGAATCGTGAATTTTACTCTTAGTCAGAGTGATTCCATTGCAATTTGGTTATAGATGAAAATATCACTACTTATCCTTGCTTATAGGTTTTTTTATTTTTGTTTTTAAATTAAGGGTATCTTTCCACCAATGATTGTAGACCAATCTTCTTGCTTATAGTGGTCTTTTTGTTTCTTCTTGACAAAGCTTTTTTCTGACATACAGTTAGTTAATATTCGGCCCATCATCAACATATTTAAGATAGTATGGTACTATTTTTAATGAATGCGTTTCAGAAATTTCATTAAACATACGTTGTTAGTAATTCATCTTTAATTATAGTTGTTTTACTAATTAGAAAAACAATCTTAACCACTATTTTAAAAGAGTTATATATATATATACACACTCTGTCAATGTAAACAATAATTGAATGGTAAAACCAACCCCCAAAAGTAGTACAAATCCAATCCAACCCAACCCGTGTGCAGCCCTAGAAAAAATAATAGTTGAATATGGATCAACCAACACTACTTATGGATAACCATTTTATAAATTAACCTCTAAAGTTATTCCTAACCATTAAAAGTTAACCTCTGAAAGTTTATTTTTCAAGACCATAGGTATCTTCGATGGGAGGTAATATTGTTTGCTTCAGGTATGACCTTTATGAACGACAAAGCTCTACCTCCGAATATTTAACACAATTTTATACCTCAAGCTCAAACTCAAGACCACTGGTTAAGCTGGAAAAACTCCTTACTAACTGATACACGCACTCAGTGGTAACTTTTGAAGTTACAAGTATTCTTAAACTATTATTCCCTCCTCACTTGAATATAATTAAAAAAAATTTAAATTCACATTAATTAAGAAAGTTAGTTAACCTAACTTAATTTTCTTGCTGTCATCTAAAAAATGAATTGCATTCCCTAAATTTATTGAAACTTGTTTTACTTTAATTTTTTTAAAACTTGTTTTAAGTGTGAAAATACTATCTTTTTATTAACACACACTAGTTCATTAACTGAATTAAATAAAAATTTATTTTAGGATGATCTTATATTCAATAAAATGAAATTAGTCAAGTTATGATTTTTTTTTTGTTTACATTCAACTACTGAGGGAGTATATAGATTAACCCAACCAATTTAGGATTTAATATTGGTGAAAATTAAGTATTTTATTATAGTACAATGAATCGCCACATCTTTGAACTGTTTTAAACTTTTGCAATGCGTCATACATTGATAGAATAAGATCAGAGGAATGTATAAGGTCCTTTACGATTCCTAGATTGTCATTTTGTAGCATTTACGGGCAGTCAAACACTCTTAACTAATGTAAATTCCAACACTATCAAGCACTAACCAGATGGTCAATTTTTTTGGACTTATGATTATCAGTTTGCCCATTTGAATCGCCAATGGCTGCGATTCATGAATTTCTCTTTCTATATTGCGAATGTATATATGATTACATGAATAGAAAGTAGTATGAATCACATTTACATGGCTTGATACAGAGTTATAAATATTAGTAGTGTGTGAGTGCAACAAAAGAGATAAGATGATTCGAGCTGATTCCCAAAACTAAGTAATAGACTCCTTATGATGTGGAGATAAATATCAACATTGCAAACTCTATGCTCTGAGCAAAAAATTTTTGGTGGGTATGGAGGGAACTTCATCGGCCTCTACTCATGATGATCATCTCTTAGTTGATGACTTCTTTTCAGCCCTCTACGATTCTGAAGAAGTATTTCCAATCTCTGATGAGAATTTTGCAGAAGAACTGAAGCTTCAGGAAGCCTTATATTCCTCTGTTATATCAAGTACAAGTAGAATTAGAGTTATAAAATACTTTTAAAAGAAAGTGAAAACGTGAAAATGAAAAAAAAAAAAAATCGGCATTTTCCATCTTTTCTTTTCGAAAATTTGAAAATGACAAAACTGAAAACGCGGTCGCAAATTTGTAAGTAAGTATTATAAGATGGGTTTTATTTTTGGGTAGCAATTTGGAACTCTCCTGATAGAGAGGGTTTTGGTACCTTCTTGTCATTTTTTTTATTAAATAGGCCAAAATTACGTAGGAACAAGTCGTGTACTCCATCCTAAATTATTTCAAAGACATAAAATAGATTTTAAATGAGACACATGTGTATTGCAAATGAGAATGTGAAAAAATGGGGGAATACAATAAAAAATACATGATAATAGTTATTAGGGGTCAAAAGTCTTTTCAAAAATTAAAAATACAAATTCTAATAGTTAAATATTGTCCTATAAGTATGAAAATACTAAGATCATTTAAGAAAATTGAGAGAAATTGATTAAATGATCAAAGAAAGTATCAAAACCCTCTCTCACCGTAACGTACCCTAGAATTTCTCTTTATTATTTTTCTCTAAATCAGAAATAGAAAAACGAGTATTGCGTTGCATTCAGGAGTTGACGTCTTCTTCGTTTTCGATCTTCATCTTCCTCAGGTTGCTATATTTATCTTTTCGTGTTTCTCCTTCTCTAACACTGAATCATCATTGATGTCGATTCTTTCTTCTTTGACACAGGGTAGAGCTAGCGTCTGTACGAGAGTTATTCTAGGGCAAAATCGGATCTGCTAATCGTTAATCATCGTTTCGTAATAGAGCTTCCATTCCGTGAGTTTCTTTTCCCTATGACTCAGATCAATGTTCTGTTACGACTGTGACTTGAATCTGTGACTCATCTTTGAGTTGAGTTTTTCAAATTTTTTATTTCTGAGTTTTGACTTGAATATGTGAAGGTTGATTGTCACTTGTATTATGGCTTGCTTATAGCAAAATTCCGAACTCTGCTTCTTTGTTTCATTCGAATTTTCTACTTCAATTTTCAAGAGATAAAAACACAAGCCTGCTATAGTACTGTAACAATGTTGTGTGTGTGTGTATATGAGCTTTAATTTAAAAGGGGAAAGTGTTTATTTCGAGCAGTTTCTTTCTCTTGATAATGAGGAGAACGATATTGAATTAGAAGCCTTGTATATATGGAAGGCTGTATTAATCATTAATAGTTTGAGTTTGATCACTACTAGTCCTCTGCTACTATATATCGTATATGACTTCAATTTCATTTTAATTTTATTATTATTTTAGCTCTGCATTAATTCTGAAATGGTTTTGCATAATTTTAGTAGTAGTGTGTTTGTTTGTCACACCATAGAATAGATACAGAGGCAGCTACTCATTCTTTTAACTCATGGTTCTGCACACCTATGCATGTCTTAGCCTTTTCTGCGGCCTCGGATATCTCTTTCCAATTTCTGCAGCGTCTTCTATGCCTTGGCCTTCATGCCAAACAAAAGAGTTCCCAACACATAGATTCATGTTAAATGCATTTCTTAGGATGTCTTTCGCCTTCATTAAATTCTTTTATATCACTGATGATGAGGAAGAGATGAAGAGTTGGGATTTCGATTTGATGACTTTGTGGCGGGAAAGTCACCATGATTTTGGGTGAATGTGGACCGTTGATTTCAAATTCAATGGTCAAGATTTTATCACGTATTTAAAATAATTTTTATTTCATAAATTATTTCACGCTGCACGCTGCAATGGCCGCATCTGCGATGCCTGCCATGGCAGTGATAGCGGTTACAATTGCACATGTTACCGCAACTATAATTTAGAACTATGGTTAAGATATAAATAACATCTATGGAGTTTTATGTAGCTAACGACTTCATAACATACAAAAAAAAGTACTTGAAGTGCGGTTTCCGGAAACAACCAGATTTCAATTTTTAGGTAGATACTATATATCAATGAACTATTGTAATACTATATAATAGTCAATGTATTGGACAGAATTTAATATGCATTTTTTATTCATTGTAGAATACAGAAACATTTTGTCTATTCGGTTACAAACTCTTGGTACAACTTCATTCACTTGGCACTTGTTACAAAAAATCCTACACTACACTATCCATTCTAATTTACTTTCCTAACATTACAATGAAACCTAATACAATAACCCAAATTTGTACCCAACACTAACAGCTTTAAAAACTCAATTGTGCCTTCTAATATTTTTACTTGTTTCTTGATCTTGTCCACATCTTTCTCAAGGCTTCTTATCTTGATCTCGGCACCGTTGACTTCAATTTGAATGTTTTAGGAAGGCACCAAAATATCTAACATCGGATGGCAACATTAGCTTCACAGTAAATTCATATTCTTGGATCAGATGTGACATTTCCATCTTCCCTTTCAATTCTCAATCAAAAGAAATAACAGTCGGTAGTATTCTTAGCATGAGTTAGTTTTTATTCTGGGTTATATTCGAGTCTCCAGTAGTCTTTGTACCTATTTTAAGGTACATTAGGAAATCAAACTAGGACACCCGACCCACCCAACCCAAGTCCTTAATAATCCAACCACCTGAGTAAATTTTTCATCACTTAAGTACTTTATTGTGTTCTGCAAGTTGCAGGAAATTGAATGTCTTCTATTAAAAGACTTCGCCATTGGAAACCTAACAAGGGAGATCTATAGTAATTATGGTACTACCATAATTATTCTTTTTAAATTTCCATAACCTATACAGTTGTGATTAATTAATGTAGATGATAGAGCACACTGTTTTATTTAATTAACACCGCCTATTACTCTTTTAATAAAAAAAAGCTTGCATCTTTTAGACCGGTGGGCCAAACAACAATCGGTAGATTTAGAGTGTTTGGTAAGCCATTTCAGTTAGCTGAAAGCTGAAATTAGTAGCTGAAACCATTTCAGTTGTGTTTGGTAAGACATTTTTTTTTGTAACTAATAGCTTTTCTTGAAAAGGTACTTGAGTCAGTTTTTTAAAAAAACTCCAATTTTCAGTTACTAACTGAAAAGTTATTGAATGTGTTTGGTAAAACTAGCTGAAAAGCTAACTGAAAGTTTAAAGCTAGCTGAAAGCTGAATAGCTCGCTGAAAGCTTAAAGCTAACTGAAAGCTGAAAAACTATTGAATGTGTTTGGTAAAACTAGTTGAAAATGGTAAAATGACATTTAAGGACAACATTAATTATTAAATAATGATAAGTGGGGGTTGTTGAGGGCTAAACTTGTAATTAATTTCCAGCTAGTAGTTGAAAAATCTAGCTTTTCTAAAAAAGCTATCCCAAGTAGCTTTTTAAGAAAAGCTTTTAGCTACCAAAAAAGCTACCTTAAACACTGTTGAAATGGTTTTAACTACTATTTTCAACTTTCAGTTAGGCAAGCCAAATACACTCATTTTTGGTAAAACTAGCTGAAAAACTAGCTGAAAGCTGAAAAGCTCGTTGAAAGCTTAAAGCTAACTGAAAGTTGAAAAACTATTGAATGTGTTTGGTAAAACTAGTTGAAAATGGTAAAAAAACATTTAAGGACAACATTAATTATTAAATAATGATAAGTGGAGGTAGTTGGGGGCTAAACTTGTAATTAATTTTCAGCTAGTAGCTGAAAAATTACTTTCTCAAACATTGCCGAAATGGTTTCAGCTACTATTTTCAACTTTCAGCTAGCTGAAATGGCAAGCCAAACACACTCTTAGACTAATTTAGATATAAATTTTAAATGTTTATATCATTAATTGATATTTTCAATTCAGAAATTATTTCACGTTTACCATCATAAACTGTTCAACTTCATTTAAAACGCCCCGCCATTCATATATGTCATTAATAGCCAATGGATCATGATCACCTTTTAATACATGAAGAGGCAATTTAATTTCTTTCATGTTCTAATTTGATAGTTCTGTCATAGAAGTTAAAAACAGCATAATGCAGATTATTCATGGTGAAAGCAATTCAAACGGCAGTGATAGACCTAGATGATTTTTTATGGAATTAAATCCAGAAAAAGGTATACTAATTATTTTTAAGTATCAATGTCAATATTTCTTTTGCATTAAGGAGAATATTAAGGGCACTTGTTAAGGAACCAAGAATGGAAAATTTTTATTTGAGTGTGTAACATTTACTAATATTGTAGATGCAATTATTGTCGTGATTTCCAATAAAAACTTCTTTTTATGGACATTGAATATCATAATTTTTATACAGAGTTGTGGTCAAGCACCGGTGCTTTTTGTTAAAGATTTCTTTGTTTAAATTCCTTTGGATGTCTTGTTTATATATAGATCCTGTTGAAAACGTTATTGGTATTTCTGTCAGCAAAGGCGTTGGCTCAATTTAAAAGACATATATAACCTTTAGAATGGGGGTTGGTTATATTTCTTTTATGAATGTGTTTCTGAATTCAAGATAGTAAAGGATCATTTTTTGATTGATGTTGCGTATCCAAAACCTTGCAAAAAATACTCACATGCACTTTCATTCCTTGAAAAAGAAAAATTCATTGGAAGATCCTACATTGTTTTGTTCTTATAGAACTCAAGTTACTTCATCTAATTTAAAGGATTTAGCATGGTTGGTATCACTTTCTTCTTTAATCTATGCGGTCAAATTATTCAATTTTTTTTCAGGATTCTTGTTTATATTCTTTTTTTTTTTTTTTTTTTGCTTTGGTAAATCTTGTTTATATTCTTGAATTCGTTTTAATTTTCCTATGCAAAGTTTGGGCCAGGAAATCTGCAAACAAGTTTTTTCATATGAGAAGAAAAATATTGATTTAATTGATGAGCATGGTCCAAGTTTCCATTCTGGTTATTTTGGTATTCTAAAATTAATAGTGCTTATTTAACAAGTGATTTTTAGGAATTTTGCATACAAACCAAATTGGAGGCAAAATTTGTTATTGAATTTCATGCATATTGTGCCAATTGTTCTTTTATACCAGTTTCAAAAGAAAGAAAGTAAATATTTACCTTTTATTACATATCTGATAAATATTTTAGTTTTTCCATTATTTGGCTCTCCCTTATTTGTACAATTTTTAACTAATGTCCTTATTTTTAACTAACTTTTTAAAAATCTTTTTTAAAAATATTAACGTTTTCTGTTTCACCGTTCATGTTTTTTTAATTACCTCAGAGTCAGTGGATTTTTGTTACCCGAAAATGAATGGTCTTGACTAGTCTAAAAATGAGGGAGTCACTTTGGAGAGGGAAATAAGCAATTATAACCATTGATTATGAAAATCGATGGTTGAGATTTAAAAAACTTCATAACTTATCATATGTATGCATGTACGTGGTCGATCATGATCAAAAGTTACTTTAACCAACGGGGATTGGTTCAAGTGATAGCCCCACCATGACGTGAATGTTCTCCTTAAGTGATACATGCTTATTCCTCTTAAGCATGTCTCGAGTTCGAGTCTTGTGGATGAAAAAAATCCCTGCTGGGAGAGCTAGCTCCACCATGACGTGAATGTTCCCTGCTCGAACAGGATTGTCTCCCGTGGAGGATACTTGTGGTTAAAACCAAAAAAAGTATTACTTACTTTATCCTTTAAAGTGACTCCCTCGCGTAAGAAGAGCCAAATCCAAAATGATGTACCTTATGAATGTGTTTGGTAATATTAGTTGAAAAACTAACTGAGAATCTAGCTAGAAGCTTAAAGTTAGCTTAAAGCTGAAAAGCTAGCTGATTTGAATGAAGATATTAGTAAAACTAGCTGAAAATGATAAAATGATATACAAGGGTAAAATATGTTTTTGGTCCCTGTAAAATTAGTGAGTTTTGTTTTTAGTGTCTATAATTTTTTTTTGTTATAGCGTCCTTATAATTTTTTTTTACAATTAGTCTCTCCTTTCAAATGGCATGTGCCGATGTTGATATAACACATTTTCTCCTTAGTGTCGATTATTGTATCTTTGCCGGTTTTAGACCGCGGCAAAATTATATTTACTGCCACAACCTTACCCCACCATTTCCCCTCCTTCTCCCCCTGGAACTCATGCCCTTCTCCCTCACTCCCTCTTCTACAGATACATATGTTTTGAGCCTTTGCTTGTTGGACATCGTAAAGAGACGTTTCAATTTCGACAAGGTTTCCCAATTCTGATTGGTAAAATTCTAGGAAATCGCTCTTTCTATTTGGTCCAATTTCTCTGCAAGCTTGAGATTCGAACAAACAAACAAACGATCAGATACAATTAACCGCTGGACCTGAAGGTAAAAAAATTTCAACCGCTTTTCATCTTACAAGCAGAAATGCATAATGCAAATCCATCGGAAAATATAATTAGTCGATTTTCTTCTTTTTCATTGTTTATGATTGTTTGGTGATTTATTGATGCTTGCTGCTCTATCAATCATCTACACGAGCTTACCATTTCCTTTCTTTTTTAATGCCTTCGATTTAGTTTTTGCTTCGGTATTGCGCTCTCATTCAGTTCAATATTGTGTTATTTGCTGCGATTTATTCTGAATTATTTTATTTTACCTATCTATTTTTGGAATCTTGAGATTTAGTTGCTAATGTATGCTAGGGTTTCGCATAAGTTAATTACATGCTAGTTTCATTAGATGAATTTTCTAAATGTTTTGTTTAGATGCATAAAATTAGTTTTAAATTTAGAACGCTAACATGAACATCATATGTGCTTTTCCACCAGTTGGCTTAAACAATGTCAACTCAAAGAGAAAGCTCAGAGAGCAGAGCTACAAGGAAACGCGTGAAACCTGAAGTATTTGTCTTCGTCTTTCAGCCTATTTTCCGTCAACAATTCACCTTTCGTTCTTTTTGGCATCCTTTACTATTTCATTTTACTTTTGTTTTCTTTTTCTTTTTCTCACAATAAACAGGTGGAAGTAAAGACAGGAGATGAAGCAGAATCACAGGCTGTACAGGAGGAAGAATTTGAGACAAACGTTACTGGATCCGAAGAAATGGAACTCAATATCTCTCTTATTCTTGAGAAGATTGAGAATTTTACCCAGAGGGTATCTATACATAGTTACACACTGTGTGAAGCTTGAAATTATACTCAATAAAGACGTCAACTCTTTGACATGTTGAGTGGTGGATTGCATGTAGGTATCCGAGCTCCTAGAATCGGGGAAAACAATGTTTAATGAGCTAAGCAATGAATTTGAAGAGAAATTAATTATGTAAGCTATGGAGTTGCCACTATGCATTAAATTTTAATTGTTATAGTTTAGCTTTTTTTTTTTTTGGTATGATTCTTTTAACTTTTTGATATGCAGGATTCATAAGGAGCAAGTCGAAAAATGGCAGGAAGAAATCAAGGAATTGCGTGCACTCGATGCTTCAAACGAGGAAGCCAATGTTCTTCTGCATAATGCTCGATATCTACTTCAACTCACTCGTAATGATTAGTGAAGGTAATTGTCTAGTGTCTATGTACATTCATTATCATAATAGCTTAGTCCAAATATCAATCAGGAATTAGGTATATCTAAGGAGTGTGAATGTGCTACCTTGGGGAATACTTGGGCAGTGTTGGAGCATTAAGAGTGGAATCATTTGTATTGGGCATGACAATTGGTTAATTTGGTGAGGTATAGTAGATGTTTTAACGTTAGTCAGACAAACCAGTAACATATCAGTTTGAAGGATGGCAATTCAATGACAGGAGCGGTGTTTCTTGAATGTTGCAAGTGTTGCATGGTAAAAAGATGCTTGAGTCCAGCCTTTTTCTTATATGCCTTTTTGCTTTAAACTTGCCAATGCTTGAATTTGACTTTCTTTGACCAATTTCCCGATGATGATTTGAGCTTTGCTAAAGCCTAACATTGTCAAAAGGATTGATATTGAGATGTTCATATGCAGGTTTTTCAACATCTGCTGATTAACTGAAAATTCATGAGGTTTACCCTTTACCTGGAACCAATATGTGCATTGTTCGAGATATTGTCTATATATAGCTAAATGTAGAATTGTATAGAATGTTAAATGACTAGAATATTTTTCAACATTTCCAATTTTGTGTTCCTTAGCTTGGCGGCAAGTAAGAAAGAAAAAAAAATGTTTAATGGTTACTATTGTTACCGTATATTAGAACCACATTGGGTAGACATCTATATGACTGATGCTTCTGAGTTCTGACTCTCTTATACTTCATTGGGTTGACATTTATATGACTGATACTTCATCAGAGAGAGAGCGCCGCGATCGGTGCTCTCTGTTGATTGGTGCGTATTCCGCGATCGGTCTAGACCATCAGAAATATAATGATTGACACATTGGATAGAGAAAATGTGCTACATCAGCATCTAGTACACGCCGTTTGAAGGGAGGGACTAATTGTAAAAAAAATTTTGAAGGACACTTTAACAAAAAAAAATTATAAGGACTAAAAACAAAATTCACTAATTTTACAGGGACAAAAACATATTTTATCAATTATTAAATAATTTAAAGTGAGGGTGGTTGAAGGATAAATTTATAATTGAATTTTAGCTAGTAGCTGAAAATGAGAGTTTTTTTTTAAAAAATTACCTTAAGTTACTTTTCAAGAAAAACTAGTAGCTACCTAGAAAAGCTCCCTTACCAAACAAAGTTGAAATGGTTTCAGCTAATAATTTCAATTTTCAGCTCTAGTTGAAATGGTTCACCAAACATTCTGAATCAGTTAATTTAAAATTATATATATGAATTATATATAATAACTTTTAGTCGAGTGGTGCATTGATCATATATTAAAATGTTATTCAATAATAATATAACAATTGATATAATTTAGCTTAATGTAACTTTGTCCCTTTCTATAATTATCACTTACTTAAATTTTAGTGTCTCTCTTTACACACACAAATATATATATATATATATATATATATATAAATGTGAGCATTTATAATTTCTTTTCATTATATTTTAGTCCTCATTATCTTATGGCGTTAAAATGCCATTTTTATTCTTGAGTCGAAAAATTTGAGAGTAGTGATCCAAACTATAATACAAAACGATAACGAATTAAAATTTTGAAAAATAGTTGACCAAAAAAAATTGAAAAATAGGGGCTAAAATCCAAATTACCAAAATATGTAGGGAATAAATTTTAATTTGAACGGTTGCTAATTTTTTTGGTACAGTGTGAAAAGAAGAGCAAAAGAAAATGAGAAACCATCTTAAGAACACATGGCCAGCAGCATTAGCCATTAGCTAAAATTAAAATCATAATTTAATCAGTTACGAGGTTAAACACGTATGCCCTATGCTCATGTGGGGCATTGTTTTCTCTAAGACAAGCTAAAAGCAAATCAACATGCAGGTATGGTGCGCGCTGATGTTATGTATAAAATGGTACTGCAATTTGAATGATACAAAATGTTTGTTTAAAGATAAGTATTTGTCTAACTCATTGAATAAACAACTCATCCTTTTCCCCCGATAACTTTGCCATGATGACTTTTAGAATGTGGGGTTGATTAGGTTGAAGTTAGTCAAAGATTAGAAGGCAATAATTGAAGGAAGGTAGTAAAAACAAGATTTAAAAAAACGAGAGATTGAGAAACTTCTTGATTGCAGTAAGTTTTTATTATATTTTATCTTAATTACCTAACGAATAAAGTAGTAAATACCTATTCTTTCAAATAAATATTATATATTTTTCAAATTATAATTATATTTGATGAATTTATATTTTAATAAAAGACTAAAAATTTGTTTAATTGATAATTTAACTCATTTTATTTATTAGGAATATAAGAAATGAATATATAATTTAAAATTTTACATCTTACTTATTTTTTTATTCAAAGAAATAAATAGATGAAACAAAACTCATTTTTAAAATGAAGATAATAAAAAGACCATGACCTAAATGAGCATATTTATCTTATTTTGAAGGTTTTATCTTCAATTAAAACTCAAACTTAGCAAAATGGTCCAAATGACCCTCTGAACTATCTATCCCCATCATAATTACCAAGATTCCTAATAATTGCATCTGCACTCCTATAGCTAAACCCCACATGTTTTTCTAATTTAAGTTCCCATGATTATATCTTTTTACCATTTATTTCTCTCTCTTTTTTGGTGATTCCTTTTTACCTCTTCTGGTTGCTTCCTTCCTTTAGACATAGTAATGGGGCCTGAAGCCCAATTTGAACACGCTTTGAATTTTAAAATTTCTCTTCATCCCATGAAAAATATGGGCCATTCTACATGTAATATATTTTGGCCTTTTCCCCCTTGATTACCCCTCTTTACTGCAAATATAAAATCCAAATTCTGCTTTCACTTTACAGGCAAGGCAAGGGGAGTTGAACTTGGATTCTCCTCTTTCCAAGTGTTTCAAATTCATGGGGGCGGGGTGTTAGAAAAGTTAAAGAAGCTTGTTTTATATCTTAGGTCCCCACCATCACAACTTGTAGTTAAGATCATCAAGATTTGTGACATAAGAAAAACAACAGCTTGCCAAGAGGGGTCACCATCAACCCCATTCAAGGATGAAGATGATGATTATGTTATGGCGTTTGTGCCGAAAATTAAAAAAAAAAAAAAAAGGTTTATACACATTTTTGGGAAACACAACGCCTCAACTTTAAGGTAGGTGATAGATTAGTTAAAATATATATAAATGAAGAAAGAATTCAAAAGAGACTTGCTTTTTCAATCAAATAATAACAATGTAATGTAATATGATGTGTGTTAAAGACTATGAGTCTCTAATCCACAGGCAAATAAAAAGGTCCACGCCTTCCAAATTTCACTTCCAAAACGGCAATGATGACACTTTGCCAAGCAACAACTATCGTTGGATCGAGCAGGCAGGCCTCAACGTGCATGCGAAGCTGCACTGCACTGCACCTTTTTCTATGGGTTCCACCTAATTGGACTTGCTTCCTTACACTTTTATTTTACACCTTGCCTTCTTTAGATTTGGATTTAGAATATACATTGATTGGCATCAATCACTACATGAACTTCTTCTACGTTCGTTCCATCCATGTGATCAAACTTGCTAGTTATTTTCAACTCAGAACGCTGTCGTTTCTTCGGAGACAAAGTTAGACCTCGCAGGCCCCAACACCTCAGAAAATTGTGGACGTCATTTTAGGTTGAATTAGGGATATTGTGAAATTTCTTTATGATTGGTGAAAATATGTTAGGTTTTACTAGATTTTTTAAGCTGAGTCAAACTTATCTTTCATAAATGAAAAAGTTTTTTTCCACACCCAAAAGTGTACACCCACAGTACACTTTTGGGGTGAACAATACTTTTTTTTACTTTTATTTTTTATTTTTTTTGAATGAACAATAATTTTTTTTTGTTTCCATGAACAATGACTTTTTTTTAATCTACAATTAACCAGACTGATAACATAGTTAACCAGAAAATTGTATAGCATTAACCATAAATTCTAAATTCATTCTCAGTGATTATTTATGTAGTAATCATTATGATCAAATAACTGTTCAAGATGAACTTTGTTTTCAAGTGAACATGTGGTTAATACCATATAAGTTGGTGGTTAACTGTATTATTAATCTGGTTAATAATTTGTTTTCAAGTGAACATGTGGTTAATACCATATAAGTTGATGGTTAACTGTGTTAGTAATCTGGTTAATAATTATAAGTGAGGCAAAAAGTGGTTAATTGTGAGTTATTATGTGGTTAAATAAGTTGCTCGAGTGGTTAATAACATAGTTAACCAGATTAATAACATAGTTAACTACCAACTTATAAGGTATTAACCACATGTTCACTTGAAAACAAATTATTAACCAGATTAATAACACAGTTAACCACCAACTTATATGGTATTAACCACATGTTAACTTGAAAACAAAGTTCATCTTGAACAGTTATTTGATCATAATGATTACTACACAAGTAATCACTGAGAATGAATTTATGGTTAAAGCTATACAATTTTCTGGTTAACTATCTTATCAGTCTGGTTAATTGTAGATTTAAAAAAAAAAAAGTAATTGTTCATGGGAAAAAAATTTACTGTTCATTAAAAAAAAGGAACTGTTCATGCCAAAAAAATAATAAAAGTACTGTTCACCCAAAAGTGTACAGTGGGTGTACACTTTTGGGTGTGGGAAAATCGGGATTGTTCATAAATATACTTTGTATTTGTTGAAGGAGCAGTTCTCACCCGGAATTCTCCAATTAGAGAGAAAAAAATACACACGTCCACATCATCCATATGGGTCTCATATAGGGTGTATCTATTTCTCTCTCATACAATAAAATTCTATTTACGGGAGGATTTTTTCTCATATGTTGAGGCCAATTCCATTTGTTGAGAATCCTATTCCTCCATTGAGAGTTTTATATTACTTATTCCCAACAACTTATTAATATACTATTCTAAAAATATTTGGTGTGTTCACACACACACACATATATAAACACTTTGTATGTTGAGACCAGTTGATAGTATGTTTTGGTGTTAATTATTGGCATCTCCTATTATTAGGGGCAATCATGTTCGAGACTTAATTGCAGTTAAAGGCTCTCCGCCAACTCTTCCTTAAGAGTTAGGGGCTGCAAAAGAGCTTGGCCAGTTCGGCCAACCCGTCCCAGCCCGTTAAATTTAAAGGGTATGGGTTGCAAGTCCCCAAACCATTAACTCGTGTAGTCCATCCTATATTGGCCCGTTAAAAAATGGGCTGAAGAAGTCTTTAGGATGGCAAAAAAATTATACTTTAAATTTATTTTAAGGCTAGGTAAAATAGAATAAAAAATTAATGGTAATTTTTCCAAATTGTAATAGTAATATGAAACAAAACTAGCTAGGGTTCCAGTTGCTGTTAGTGG